>MU223068.1:2087548-2101130 GCA_018584345.1 Thuja plicata | reverse complement strand
GCGATATCATATCTTGTGTCATGTGTTATCTATTTTCATGAATGTTTCTAGTATTGTTACATATCAAAAGAATGTATGATATGATTACATATGCATAAAGAAAGATGAACAGTTAGATAAGATAAATGACAAACTGATGACTAAGGGTTAATGGGCTAACCAAGAAAAGTTTTAGAGGTACTGATTCACCCCTCCCGTCTCAGTACATCATCTCAATATAATTCCAACATTGACATGATGCCACCATGGCTACTCCTAGAGGGTAGAAAGAAAAAGTGAAAAGTGCCCATCACAGAGTCACTCAACATGATGTCATCCAACTTGATGTCCACTATGACTACTCCCACAAGTGGAAAAGAAAAAGTACATCCATGATGGCTACTCCCAGAGCATGGAACAAGGGCTTTCACCTCAATTGTTTTCTCTCTCAGATAAAAATGCATTAGCGAGGGATTACACCTCAAATTTCTCTCATAGATAAATATGCATAAACAAGGGATTACACCTTAAATTTCTCTCAAAGAGAAAGATACATTAACAAATGCTTTCACCTCATATTTCTCCATCTCAAAGAAATATACACTACAAGATCTTTCACCTGATATTTCATTGTCTTAGAGAAATATACACTACAAGGGCTTTCACCTCATATTTGTCTATCTCAAAGAAATATACACTACACAGAATCTTCATGATGATGTGATTCCCTCTGAAGCTCCAAGTACTAACATAAACCTCCCGACCTTCTCATACAAGGTTGCCTTTATAGGTTTGTCAAGATCCCTCTAAATGTTGATTCCTCCTTTTTGAAGAACTAGACTAGCTTTAGAATAAGAACCCTTTTGAATCAACTTTAAAGCTTGGCTCCTTCTGAGATGCCCCCATTGAAAGTTCCATAGTAGTAGCAAGTTGTGTAGATCTAAGTTTTAAATCTCGAGAAAAGTGACCATACTTGTCACACCTAAAACATTGAATGTGAGAGAGATCCTTCTTCTTCTTCAGTTCAGGGGCATAATCTAATTTTATGTTTCTATTCCTCTTCCATTTTCCTCTCTCTCTCTAGAAGTATATGTAGCAAGAACTTGATTTTTTACATCCTAATTATTTTTCCCAATTCCTCTTGTTGTCAACCAGGACTCTTCTTGAATACAATCCGTTTGAAGATGATCAAACTTGGGAAACTTAGATCTCCCACATATTCCTTGAATAAAGGGCTCCCAAGATAGAGGAAGACCATTTAGTGCCAACATAACAAGATCTCTATCTACAATTATGTCCCTAATAGTACTTATTTGATCTCTCAAATCAACAATCTTCATAAAGAATGAGATGACTGAATCTTCTTTATCCACTTTTACATGGTGAAGTTGTTGTCTCAAGGAAAAGGATTTTCTAGTATTGTTGATCTCATACAATCCTTTTAGAGTATGAAACATTTCTTTATCTAACTTCAACTTGGAGATGATCGGTACTGGGTGATTCATCACAAAGTCTATTAATATCTTCCTAGCATTAATTTCATTCTTGTTCCATTGGATTTTCTTAGTATCATCTGAAGGCTCAACCATATTACTTTCTAAAAAGTCAAGAAGATCGTTCTCCTATAATGCAATGAGTACCCTGGGTTTCCAAGAGTTGAATTTTGAGGCTCCATCAAGCCTATCTTCTACCTTGACATCGTTCACCATCTTCTCTTTCTGCACAAATGTTCTTTCAAAGATCCGCCCATAGATGTAAGAATTTATTTGACTACTTAAATAAATTTGATCAGATCTTTTCTTAAACCCAATTTGATGCCATGTTATTTTTATAATCAGATATTTTTAAGCATAAATTAACAAATTTAAAACAATAATACACAGAATTACCTGGGGAAAACCCTCCTCGAAGTAGAACAACCTAGAAACAATAATATTTATATATATGTAATGTGAAGAGTAGAGGTCACTTTGGTGGTTGTGCTTCATGTTCCTGATACAATGTTGATTGTGCTTTGTTTTGGGATAATTTATAAAATCTTAGTACAATCCCCAACTCAATGAAAAATTTTAGTCCTGGAATGTTGGGACTAAGGACCCTAGCGTCCCTATCTAAGAATTTTGGCCCCAAAATTAAAATTATAATGGTCTACTTTGTGATTAGTGGGAAGGTGCTCCCTAATGTCAGGCTTAACTTGATAATTAAACCAACATTGAGCATTGTAATCGAGCACAAGCCTGCAATCAAGGATTCAAGAATTCAAGTTTAAATAATCATGATTAGGTTTTATGTAATCCTCCATTATAAAATCATGCATTACAATTTGTCAAGCAATTGTACCATCATATATTTTTAGCAACTAACTGCTTATACAATTTCATGATTATTTAGCACCCACCTTAGTGTGGTTTCCCTAATAAGACTTCATATGACACTTAATGGAGACCTAAAATCAAATATGGGTCCTATGTTTCATCCCAAATAAAGGTAGACCCTTATTTCTAAGTGTGCTCCTTGATATATCACTTCTTTAGTCATTTATTTTTCTACATGGTCCCTATGCTATCATTTTGTGGCCTTTGTATTTTTATCAATCTTCAAATTAGATGGCTCCTCTTTTCTGGCATCTTTCCACTATTCTCATCTCTCCATTTAAATCTTGGCCCATTCTTCTAGAAATATGTTGCATAAGGAATATTAATCCTAGGAATAGGATGCCTAAGGAATCCTTCCCCGAGTCCTGATCCCAAATTTAAATTGGGACTTCATTTCAATTTTTTAATGGGAAATTTGGTCTTGAAGTCGACCTGGATCAATTTTCAATCCCAAAATGTGTGAGAGGTATATAAACACCCTATCTCTCCTTAATTTGGTAGTCAAGATCAAGCTATTACTTCTATTCTCAAGCATTTGTGTTCAATCGATCAAGGCGAGCATCCAAGCATCCAAGATATAGGCTTCTTCTCAAGCTTTCAAGGTGTTCTTCTCCATGGATCAAGATTCTTTCCTTTAGAGAAGGCCAAGAAAAGGAGTTCTTCATAGGGGAAGAAGATCAGTAAATCATCTATTCATTATACTCTTCATTCTTCTATTCCTCAATCAAACATTATGAAAAAATACAACTTTCATCAAAAAAGGTTGTCTTTCATGAATTCCTTTTGGGTTTTCATGTTAAGTCAAATCGATTTCATCAACATACTTGATCAACTTCAAAGAAGCATTTGTGTTGCCAAGGTATGATATAATTCATTTTTCTGATCCAACCTCTCCTATGTGACAAAACACTTCCATTTAATTTGTTTCATTTCAAGGTTGATTCCAAACATGGGTTTGACCGAGGAAAATCCCTCTTTACAACCTCTCTTCACCTTTTTTGTGTGTGCAAGAATAGGTAGCACAACTAATTTTGTCGATCTAATAAGTATGAAACCTGACAGATTGTCCTCACCAATTTCAAACAAAGTTGCAAGGATTGGGACATTTGAGGCATCCTATTCTCGGGACTAGGGCAGGTGAGGAACCCTGTTCCCTCTAGTTCTACACCAAATTGAAATTTTAGGTCTGATCCTCTCTTTGGTTTCTGTTTCAAGTCTTTACATACATTTTAGCGAAGGATCATTGCACTTACTTAACACTTAAGTCCTACTTGAGCCTATTAGGTATGTTGGTGTAATTAATTAATTCTAATTAATCTTTACTTATGCTTACTTAGGATAATGCATTGCATAGTAGTGTGTAGGAGACACTTAGGAATTTGCATCTTATTTTAGCACATGGCGTAGGAGAAATTCCACTTTAGGTGTTGATAGTTGTTATCAAATTCCACTTTATGTGTGACATCCACCTTTAGTGCATTTATCACTTATCATCCTCACATTGTTTCACATACTACATTGCACGATACAGGATGATCCATCTTTGGTGGACATGTGATTCCAACTTGTATGGGTGATAGCTTATCATGTACTCTTATTGCCTTGCCTATTTAAGCAGGCACTCCTACATTATATTCATTATTGATCATTATTGAATTCAGTCAGTTAATTGATCATATCATTTATTCTCTCTTGTTTGTGCTATTCATTGGGCTTCTAGATCTTGTCATGTTACCTTAGGAATTTTTTTACATGGTATCAGAGTCCTAGGAGTGTTCATTGCATAGCCTTGGGAAATTTTTTGCTTCAATTATTGGAGGGCTTCTATTCAGATCTAGAGTATCATTAGATTGTGGGAGAATCTAGAGAAAGATCTAACCTCACCATTGCATTTGGGTGGCCATTCCAACACATTTTTACTATAAATTTGCCTATTTTGGGAAAAAGTCAAATCTGAAGCAATTTTTTTTTCAAATTGGGCTTGCGGGACCCAATTTGCAAGTTGGTGGTATGGATTCAATTTTTTTTTAAAATAGTTTTTTTCAAATCTATTTATTTTCTCATTAGTTATTATTCTCTGCATTTTTCTTCTCAAAAAATTGGGGTTTTGAGCTCTGGCCCTGTGTCTATGTTTTGTCATAACTATCTGTAGACAATATAGGTGCCTCAATGAATATTCTAGAGAATATTCTATATAGCCAATGGAAAGGGAAACCACCTCCCAGCCCCTGCCATAAGCTTCTAGCAACAAACCTGGCTTCACAATATTATTTTAAGTTTTCCAAGTGTTTTAATATAAATTCAATCAAACCCCTTCACAGGGTGATTGTGGGATAATCCCAAACAACCCCGCCACCGCTTCTCTTAGTAGCAGACAACTCCCACCGCCACTTCCAACTTTCCCATCACCTAGTGGTGCCCTCCCTACCATGTGGGAGCCCCACCCTCCACTGGCCCTCCTGCTCTAACAACTCAATGCCCACATAGTGTCGACATAACACACAAGTGGACTACCACATCAGCATAGTACTACTGACATCACAATCTACCAAAGAATCGCACAATGCCACATCAGAGTGGATGATCTTGGCACGTAAGTTCCACCACCTTAGCCCACATCAATATGTACTCAGCGAGCATGGTATTTTTTTTATTTTAAGTCATTTTTAAATGCATTAAATTTGGCAGCCATTTGGCTGTCAGATTCATCATTTTATATTTTTCTTTGACACTCATTTAGCCATCAATTTTTACATAGTTTTTGCATCATCATTTTATGAGATTAAATTTGACGATCGTTTAATTTTCATTCCTATCTGGTTTTGATATGTTGGGATGGTCGTTTGGACGTCAAATTTAAAATAGCGGTTTTGCTGACATCAACAAGGTTTAAAATTTTTGGCCCCTCACCATTTGTAGTCCAACTTTGGAAGGCCATAATTTGGTCATACTTACTCCTTTTTAAGTGGCTTTTTCGGGTAGAATCTCCTAAATTTTTCATTGGTGGTGTTATTTTTTGGTTTTGGTGGACAAATTTTGTAGAAATATCAGTTTTTGGTTATTGTTCCTATACAATCCTTAATTTTGCAACTTTGAAGGCTTCATTTAGGCTCATATGGACACATTTTATGGTGTCATTTTCTTTTTAAAAGTGCATAATGTTTTGTCTACTTTTCATATCTACAACTAGTTTGTAGCCATTATGGGTAGAAATATCACTTATAGATTTAGGGCTTTTTTCGCCATTTATGATCGTTGTAATGCTAGGATTTTAGTTTGATCCTTAGCAATATTGTTTTGAGCCTGATTTGGCCTCAATAAGACATTTGTAAACATCAAAATCAGAAGTCCACATAGCTCGTGTTTGGCAAGTGGCAATTCTACATGCACTATATATAAAGTGCCAAAATCTTTTTTTGGGGAGGGCTCTTTGTCTCTTGTGCTCTTTTGATTTTTGCATTATGGGTTCACCTAAATTTCCATCTTTAATTGTACATAACTATGCAACATGGAAAGATAATGTATGGATCACATTAATGGTAAAAGGTTTGAATCATTATGTGGATGGTACAATTAAAGAACCCATTGATCCTAATGTAGATGTTAATGCAAAAACTGATTGGATGATCAAAAACTCTATGAATTTATGAATTGTCAAAAAAATTGTTTCCAATGATGGCATGTTTCACATTACACCCTTTAAGGATACCAAGAGACCTTGTGATAAACTTGAAGATTTGTAGTGGACGATGATAAAGTATCCACATTTGAAGTAGATCTTCTCAGCTTGGATCTTAAGATCTTTGACACAATTCAAGATTATATCAACCAAGTCAATGATTTTAGAGCACAAATTATGGATTGTGGTGCTACCAAGAAGGATGCATAGTTAATCCATAACATGTTGAAGAAGCTTCCTCTAGAATATGCAAGTTTTTTTTCAAGTTATTAGACTCACAAGTTGACTATGTGAAGTGCCTTCACTACACCTTCATTTGATTCATTTGCAAAAATGTTGTTAGAACAGTCAAAATTGATGAGTATGGGGATTCTCAAGTCTTAAAATTATATGGAATTGGTGGCTAATAATCGGAATCAAAGGAATAAAGGTGGAAAAGGTTCCAACAAGAAGCAAAAGAAATGGAAGGCCAAATCACAATCAGAGACAACACAACCTTCCTCCTCACAACAAGGAAAATTTTCATCTTCTTCCAACAAGAATGGAAATAATTCTAAGAAGGATAGACCATTTTGTGCATATTTACAGAAGGATGGTCATGATGAGCATCGTTTCCACTTTAAGAAAAATTTTGAGTTGAAGAACTTACTAAAGAGGAACAACATTGATTCGCCAAATTCTTACAAACATAAGGTTTCATCACCTTCCACTTCAAAAGTAAAGGGAAATCATTTATGGAAACTACAAGTTCTTCACAAGATTGGATACTTGACTCAGGTGCAACTCATCATATGGGTTCTTCAAAGTATAATTTTTCTTCTTTACAGCCATCTAAGGTACCTCACATCTTTGTAGGGGATGATACATAAGTGGAAGTTGAAGGAAAAGGTCAAGTTGAGATGGAAAATGGTGCATTCAAAGATGTTCTCTATGCTCCTAACTTGAGAAAAAATCTCCTTTCTATTTAGAAAATCACTCACTATGGAGGTGGAAATAAAGTTGAGTTCCTTTGTGATTCAATTGTGGTAAAAATCTTAAGGATGATGATTTGCTTTCAATGGGAAAAGTTAATCATGACACAAGCTTTATTCATTCTCCCACTTTGAGCCCAAGCCTCCTTCTCAAGCCTTGTTGATACATTAAAATTTACAAAGTAGGTTATGGAATGTGTGGTTTGGACATCTCAACTACAACTATCTTTAGTAACTTAGCAGCAAGAACATGGTCAAAGGTATACCTTCAATCAACTTTTCTAAGAGTGAATGTTCAATTTGTTCAATGGGTATTCATATAGAAGATAATTTTGGAAAAGGGAAGTCTTGGAGAGCATCAATTGTTCTTGATTTGGTTCATAGTGATGTAGCAGGCCCCTTTCCAGTACCATCATACAACAAGGCCCACTATATCCTCACCTTCATTGATGACTATTCACACTTTACATGGTTCTACTTTCTTGGTCACAAGAGTGAAGTGTTTGACAAGTTTCTCACCTTCAAATCTCATGTTGAGAAGCAATAAGGAAAATTCATCCAAGTCTATGAAAAGATAATGGAAGGGAATATGGGAACTCAATATTTATCAACTTTTATATAGTTGAGGGCATTGGTCTTCAGAATTCATTTGCATTCACTACACAATAGGATGGTGTCGTAGAAAGGATGAATGGAACTCTTAAGGAAATGGCTAGCTGCATGATTCAAGGAAAGTCTCTTGATCCATCACTTTTAATAGAAGCTATAAGTTGTGGCAATCACATCCAAAATTGAGCTCCTCATAAATCCTTGGATGGAATCCCTCTTTTTGAGGCTTGGTGTGGTAGACAAATGGTTGTGAAAAAATTCAGAATCTTTGGTTCTCCATCTTGGGCATGCATACCTCCATATAAATGCAAGGCATTAGAACCTCAAAGTAGGCTTTGTATATTTTTTGGGTATCCTAAAAGTGTCAAATCATTTAGACGTATGGGTCCTAAGACACATGATATTTTCATAGAGAGGATTTCTCATTTTGAGAAAAGCTCTCCTAGCTTATCCTCTACTCCTCCACATACTTTATACATTGTGGATAGTGATTTTTGTGTCTTAGATGATGATTCTACCTAGACCATGACTCACAAGATTACACATTTGCTAGGTCCAATTATAGTTGAGGATACTCCTTCATCTTCTTCCACTAGACCTTGTTGGGCTCAACAAACTCTTGATTCAACATGTTCACTTCTGGGGGATTATTCAGATAGTTGCAGGACAAGGTAATAAGATCAATAGTTTCTACATGCATACATTTCTATAGTGATAGATCCATGCAATTTAGTAGAGTTTGATAGACCTTGTCTTCCAGATACAACTTTAAGGGATGACTAATTGACAGACATTGCAGGTTTTTTTGTAGAATCCTACATTATAGATATGGAAGACAACATTGATGACATACATATTCTCTTTGATGATGATGATCCCTCTTCAGTTGTTGCAAGGGAACACTTTGAACCTCTTTTCCATTCTCCACATGATAAGTCTTTTGAGTTTGATGTGATTGTGGATCCTTATGTACAACACTTAGAGGAGGTCTATTTATCTTTAGAGGAGACACTTGGTTCTTTGGAACATGTTCTACATCCATTCTCATTAGATCCTAACTTATCTTTTTCAGCTGATTTGGAAGGGGAAGCCTTCAATACTAACATGAGGACAGTTTAGAAGATTTAGAGATACTATACATCTTGATGTTTCTTCCTAAAGATTGGGGAGGATGTTAGTAAAAACTGAGAGGGGGGGTGAATCAGTGGCTTCAAAAACTTATCTTTAAACTTAACCACCAATCAATAAATCTCAAATTATTAAGTCCCTACAAGATGCATGCCATGAAATACTAATGATGATTTAACTGTCTATCGATTTTCCTTTTCTGACCTTGTTCTCCTTTATTACTGATAAGAAGTAAAAACTATTTACCCACACTCAGTAAATATACAGAGTATACCGATCAATCCAGAAATGCATATGTGAAATGTAAAATAGTAAAGTAATAAACCATACACACATAACACATGGATTTTAATGTGGAAACCCTGTTAAGGGAAAAAACCACTCAGACCAGTACCCCAAATTTTCACTCTTCTTAAGTGAGCCCTATTAGGAGCCAACCCTATTAAAGGTTACAAACACACTATTAGGTGTGACCTTGTTAGAGGATTATATACATAGAGGTTCTCACTTAGTATCGGGCATCTATTTGCTACCATCCTTGAATCAGTCTCCTTCTTAGACTGTCAATAGGCTTTAGGAAAATCTTACTACCATCCTTGAATCAGCCTTCTTCTTAGATTGTCAATAGGTCTCTGGAAATTCCAATGCTACTTTCATGAATCAACCTTTTTGGAACTCCTTGGGATGTACCTCAATATATAGAAGACTGTTAAGTCCTGCTCTGTTAAGAAACTTGATGCTTCAATGGTTAAACTAAAACACAATGACCTATTTCTAATGCAACTTGAATTGCATATTTTCAGATCTATTTAAGTACATTACCTCTCTAATCAATGTAACAATTCAATTATTTGTGTTCCACACTTTCTGCTCTGTGATGCTGTGCTTCACTGTTCGTCGATGTCTGCAGAATTCTGTAGCTCTCCTTTAGCTTGATTGATCAGTACTGTATGAATTTATCCTTCATCATTTTCTCTTTAGCAACCTCTTATTATTCACTCCCCTTCATGTGATTGCAAAAATAAATTAAGCTTGTCTCTTATATAGACATGATATTCACCGTTTCTTGATTCTTGATTCTTGATTTTTGGCGTGAAAAAAAATCGAGCCAATCTAATTTAGAGCATAACTCCTGATTTATCTTGTAGTTATCTTTATGCCAACTGTAAAAATCTTCTTTAAATCAGTCACTTAACTCTAGTCAAATAAAACAATGAAAACAATTAGTTAAGTCTATCTTTAGCTCTTGCCAGCTAGATATTTTGTCATTTTCTAAACTCTATGTTTTGTCAGTCAACTCTGTAGTTAGTCACCAGTGACAACTGTCAGTTCCATTGGTGTGAATCTAGTCAGCTTCAAGATCTCTATCCGTCGGACATCATTGGATTTTACTCGTTGGGCAACTCTGTTCTTAGCTCGTCGGGCATCCTGTGATTTTTCTTCGTCGAGAAACACTGTCTTCTACTCATTGGTTATCATTGTCTTCTTCTCATCAGGTATCACTATGACTTTGCTTCTTTGCCTTTACCAATAGTGTGCACTCCATTGATGTTATATGTCACTTAGTGAATACTTGACTTTTATGCATTGCTGAAAGCATAATCTTTGTTCCATTGATTCTCTGGTCTTTCGCATTATATACATGACCATATAGATGATATCAAGTTGACATCAATGACAATACAAACCATTAACTAATTTAATGTCTTTCATTATCTTCAACTTAACATTATAAAACATTCAATCAGTTATATGTCATCAATCTCTCCCTTTGGCATTGATGGAAAAAAACTTATATTATCACACTATACTATTTCTAATACAATATGAAATACAATTGTTGAGATTCATCAAACTACCAAATAGTGTTTGATAACCGATAAAAATGTCTGACCGCCGGTAAGCTCTATGTTAGCTTAGATTTGATTCTTGCAGTTCTCTTTGTTTCTTGTTCTGATGTGTTGCGTCCTATCCTTGTGTCAATATCTATCTTTTGACTATTTTTCTTCTTTGATGTCTCTATCTCTTATCAGCAACTCTCCCTTTGTATTAACTTCTTTATACAAACTCTCTCCCTATGGATATGATCTCTCCCTGTTGGAGTAATCTGATAATGGATAATATTTCTTCTTTTTCTAAAGACTGTGATCATATGGAAACTTTCTCTCCCTTTGACAACAATGCCAAACAAATATCTGACATTAATGTCAATTAATCATTTTCCTCCTATCCATAATATATTCCTTGAATTTCCCTTATCCATCAGCAATACAACAATATGTTATGGTGCTTGGTTCTGATATATACCTTTCTATATATAGATGTAGCTTTGAAGTTCATCCTTTTGCTCGCATCAACATGAATGATATTTTGATAATATATAGGCTAATGTAGCCTTCAGTCTTTTACTGGCTGGTAGACAAGGGTTTGACCCCTAGTCTCTTTCTCAAGTACTCAAACGTATCCTTGGGCAGTGGCTTGGTGAAGATATCAGCTAATTGTCCTTTTGATTGCACATACTCAAGTATCACCTCTTTTTCTTGAACTTGTTCTCTTAAATAATGATACTTGATTGCAATGTGTTTAGTCTTGGAATGCATGACTGCATTCTTGGAAATGTTTATTGTACTGGTGTTATCACAATAGATAATCACTGGTTCTGAGATCTTTGTATGCATACCTTCCAGCAACTGTTTGATCCATGCAATATTTGAGCAGTTTGCAGTAGTAGCAACATATTCTGCTTCTACAGTAGAGTGAGAGATGCATCCTTGCTTCTTGCTAATCCATGTGACAAGTCTGCCACCCATAAAGAATGCTCCTCTAGTTGTGCTCTTTCGGTCATCAAGATTTCAAGACCAATCAGCATCAGTAAACACTTTTAGTTCAAATTTTCCTTCTCTTCTATACCATAAGCCAAATTCCTTAGTATTCTTCAGATATCTTAGGATTCTTTTCACAGCAATCATATGCGATTCCCTGAGGTTAGCAAAAAATCTAGCAACAATTCCTACTGCATGTGCAATATCTGGTCTAGTGTGTACAACATAAATGAGTTTTCCAATCATTGATCTATACAAAGTCTGATTTACCTCTGTTGTCTTGTCTTTCTATGTTAACTTACATCCAGTAGCCATCGGTGTTCCAAGTGGTTTGGAATCTTCCATCTTGAATATTTTCAGGACCTCTTTGATGTATTTGGACTGTGTAATGAAAATACCTTCACTTTGTTGAATGATCTATAGACCAAGAAAGAACTTGATCTCTCCAAACATAGACATCTTGAATTATTTTCTCATCTCATTAGAAAATGATTTGCATAGCATATCATTGCCTCAAAATATGATATCATCAACAAATATTTCAGCAATCAAAGTGTTAGCATCAGTATCTTCTTTTAAATAAAGATTATTGTTTTCACTAGTCCTTATGAATCCAATACTTATTAGATAGGAATGAAGTCATTCATAACAAGCTCTAGGAGCTTGTTTTAATCCATACAAGGCTTTGTGAAGTCTACATACCATGTTCCTCTTGTCTGGATCTACAAACCCTTCTGCTTGCTTAATGTATACCTCTACTTCAAGTATTCTATTTAGAAATGTTGACTTGACATCCATTTGATATAATTTGAATCCTTTGTATGCAGCATAAGCAAGTAGTAGTCATACTCCTTCTAGCCTAGCAATGGGTGCAAAGGTCTCTCCATAGTCAATACTTTCTTCTTGTGCATACCCCTTGCATACTAGTCTTGCTTTGTTCCTTGTGACTTCTCCATTCTCTTTTAGCTTATTCCTGAATATCCATTTTGTACCGATGACATTCTTGTCATCTGGTCTTGGCACAAGTGACCATGTTTTGTTCTTCTTAATCTTCTCAATCTCATCATTCATAGCACTTATCCATTCTTCATTATCTAGTGCAGCATTGACATATTTTGGCTCAAACTTACAAATTAAACAATTTGAGTTTAAAGACTTACTTCTTGTTCTTGTACTAGCTACCTTATCTCCTATGATCTGGATCTTTGGATGGTTCCTTCTTACATATGTTGCAAGTACAAGTACATTTCTTTTTGTATCATCTTGATCATTATTTTGATCTTCATTTTGTTCTTCATTACCTTGCACATTATCTTGATTATTATCCTGACCGTTGGTAACAGTAGTCTGACCATCGGTTGCAACATTCTATTGTTCTAGGATTAAGCACTGTTGCTCGAGTAGAGTGTTGGGTTCTTCACAATATACAAACTTGTTGTAGTCCTCTGATTCTTTTGTGCTTTCCAGCTCATTCTTTTTTGCAAATTCATCAATATTTACATTTGCACTTTCAACTATTTTGTTAGAGGCCTTGATAAGACATTTAAAAGCTTAGCTTTTGGTAGAATACCCCATAAAAATACCTTCATCACTTTTGGCATCAAGCTTTCCATTTTTTCTCATCCTTTAAGACATAACACTGACTACCAAAGATCTTGAAGCAACTTACATTGGGTGTTTTACCATACCATAGCTCATAAGGTGTCTTCTTTGTGTCCTTCTTCAATTGTACTATGTTAAGTGTGTAGACAGTAGTGCTGACAACTTCCCTCCAGAAAATTTGGGTGATGTCTTTCTCTATCATCAGTGTTCTTGCACAATCAACTATTGATTTGTTCCTTCTCTTAGCAATCCCATTTCGTTGTGGTGTTCTTGGTGCAGAAACCTATCTCTTTATACCATGCTCATTATAGAAATTAGTGAATTCATCTGATATAAATTCTCCTCCTCTATCTGATCTCAAACATTTCAAATCCTTACCACTTTGTTTTTCTACCATAGCCTTATACCATTTAAACA
>MU223068.1:2070728-2081861 GCA_018584345.1 Thuja plicata | reverse complement strand
TAAGACCAAACCAAAAATGCAGATACTAGATATCACCAAAAATGGCTAAGTACAAAGAAAACTGACAACAGAATTTTGTGTGTACACCAAAAATGCAAAGTCAGAAGGATAAAAAGGAACCCGATAGAGGAAACCAACGTGCAAGATATAGTGAAAACCAAGAAATAGTTAAAGAGGAAATTGAGAGAACAGTTCAAGAAAGGAACCTGAAAGATAGTCAACAGATTCCAGAGCATAACCGACCGTCAGAAACTAAAAGTCAGTTGCAGCCCGCAAAAAGTGGATCTGACTTCCAGGTCAGATAAAATAGTCATGTTATATTTATAGAGTCTTGATTTTTTTTTTAAACCATTTATTTAGGGACAAGAAACATGCATGTAAGTGCTTTAATTAGTCTAACTGATTTAAAAAACATAGCCTAGGAGATCAAGGTAAAGTTGTAAACCTGTGATCTTAGAGTTAACATTTTTTTACGTGAAACTTGATTAGGTCAATATGTCTTATAAATAGAATATGTAATCATTAAGTATTATAGATGAGAGGGATGTAAAAGGATATCAGAGGATGAATGAAGCATACAAGCACACCTATGGATCAGATTGAAAGTTTCATGGAACAGAACATCAAAAGGTGAATTTGGTTAGCAAGAACCAAGAACAGAGACTACCGAGCATCAGAGGTGTTATTCAATCACATTAGGTGATATACTTATTCATGTAATATTAAATGGATCTGTAATCAGCAATAGGAGATTGAATACACCAGGTCAAGTTGTAATTTGATATCATTCTAACAAGTGAAGAAAAGTGTAAAAATCCTTTGAAGGAAGGTGGATTTAACAATCCAACTATAAATCTCTTAACCGAGTGCACACTCAATAGTGTTGCTAAAGCTCTTAACCAAGTAGACTTTAATAGGTCTCCATAGATACTCTTAACCAGGTAGATCATCAGAAGTGATCAAATTGTAAGCCTTAACTGGCCCCTTCCAATCTACAGATAGTGAAGAATTTGTGGGTGCCATCCCCACCACAGTTTTTACTTCCTCACAAGAGTTTTTTGCGATATCATATCTTATTTTATGTGTCAATTACTTTCATGAATGTTTATATGAATGTTCACATGTTTGATTAAGTTTATGAATTTATATATCTTGCATCAAGATAGTATAGAACAGATGGTTGGATAAATATTTGATAACTTAAAGGATAAAGGTTATAAGATACAAAAGTTTTAGAGGTACTGATTCACCCCTCCCCTCTTAGTACACACTTCCCATTAATTCCAACAATTGGTATCTGAGCTAAGTCTCTTCTTTGGAAAAGCTTAAAGGCTTAAGAGAAAACATCATAGAATGGAGAAGTACAGACTTGATAAAAGTATTGAGAATAAGAAGCTAGAAATTCAGATCTTCTATGAGCAGTATAAAGAAGCTAGAATCAATATGAGACAGTTGTTAGATCAAAGAAAGATTATGGTATCTCACTGTAATGAAACATATTATCATGAGGAAGAGATGCCAGTTTTCTTTGAATCTTCAAGATCAACTACAAGCAAAGCATCAGACACATCAGAAGAAAGCATCACAAGCCTAACTGAAACCAATCAACATCTGGCTGGACAAGTAAAATCTCTACAAATCGGTCAAGAGACAAAGATGGTAAGAATGATTGATGTCATGAACAGTGCTAGACAAGCTGAGAAAGAAAGAACACTAGCTATTGATGATAGAAGAAATATTACAGAAAAGCTACAAGAGAAAGAGCCTAAAATACAAAGACTTACAGAGCATCAGCATGAGATCACAAATCAAATTATTCTTATGAGTCAAGAGGAAAGCAGAATGAATGTTGAACTCATTTAAAGAATAGAATGTATTGGTGAGCTAAGGGATGAGAATGAAAAGTTGAAACATGAAATAAGAATTCAGCAGCAACATAATGAAATTATAAAGAAAGCTGAAGAAAGAAATAAAATAATGGATGATTTTCTTGAAGGACAAGGAAGAGTCAACAACAACACCGGTCTAGGATTTACCGAGAATGGAGAATCACCCAATCAAGCTAATCCAAAGAATGTCTGAAAATCCAATACCAAGAAAGATGACATGCAATCACTGTGGAAAGCAAGGCCACACATAAAAATATATGCAGAGGCAAAATGAAAGGTATTCCTAGATCTACATCTTCATTCATATGAATTTTTTATAAATGTAACAAGAAAGGACATAAAGCATATGAATGTAAGTCTGAGATGAAACAACCAAAGAGGGAAACGTACATGGACAAATACTACCCTACTTGCAAAATGAATGGGCACACAACTCTTGAATGCTGGAAAAAGAAAAGGCAAGCATGGAAGCCTAAAGGTCAAGAAACTCCCTATCAACCAAAAAGAGTGGGTAACCAGTATTTATAGGATTACAACACTTGGAAAAATTGTACAGCATGTGGAAGATTTGGTCACATTGCTGCAAACTCTATGAGATAGTGGACTAGAAAGTCTAGAGGCTAGACTAACCCCAAAATGGCATGCTTACACTATCATAAAGTTGGTCATCTCAAGAAATACTACAGAGACCGAATGACAGAGACCAACACATATCCCAATGGAAACACCATTGAAGACATCTAGAGAATGAGAGACAAAATGTGGAGAAGAGCTTCAAATAATGATGAAGTTGGACCGAGCAATGCAAATGGTGACACCCCATCCACCGGATCCAGTGACATCACCACCCCACCTAAGCAGAACAAGTAAATATGGAACTGCATTAGACTATGTATTATTTTACATCAGCTCCATAATATGTTGATGAAATGCCAAATTAGCATAAGTAAAGATGCATCATGGTATTACTTTTTAAAATCTGTGATAACTATGCTATCGGGTAATACATATTGAAATCCGTCGATATACACTCAAAATTGAAACTACCTACACTTACCGGGAAGCATCGGTTAACATGAGAAAGAAAATTTTCTAGTTTAAATCTAGACCCGTTGGTAAAAGAAAAGAGTTGAAAAACCACCCCTGAAATGTCACATTGTCACCGAAAAGAAGTTAATGTTCAAACCGACGAACTCCATCTTCAAACACCGAGGATTTGTTGAGCATTAATGACTCTATTTTTAGGGGAAATGCTTATAAAAGGATGATGGAAGGGTTTCATTGTTCACCACGACCAGAATAGAGTGACAAGAGAAAAAAATCAAGCAAATAGAAAAATCATCACAGAGCGACTTCAACTTGACCAGCACACTCTAACATATCAATGATCATTGCAGGTGCAAATAGTAAGTTACTACGCCAACCGAGAACTTTGTTTACGCATTTTTTAAGAAATCCCTAAATTTATGTGAAACACTGGCCACGACCTCAAGAACCACCAAATAGAAGAGCATCAAGAAAGATGAGATCAAACTCGTCAAGAATTATGTGTGTGAAGAACCACATTACAAGATTCACCCTAAAGTTGCTTCACAACCCGACGATGTTGGAGCATTCTCGCAAATACCAGCTAGGGTTTTTCTTGTCAAAGAAGTGCAAGCTTACATCCACTGCAAGTTAGCATAAATTGGTGATTTGGAGGTAGAACAGGCTTACAAAAAGTTGTGTAATGAAGATGGATCCTTAAAAGATGAACATAAACACATAGAGGTGAAAGGGATCACTAATGCCCTGTTATTCCTAAAGGTTTTCAAAACCGAATGGATTCGGTTAGTACTGAGCTGAATGCACAATCAAAAACTATGGCTGGATGAAATGAAGATGATAACCTGAGATGTTATCCATGCAGTTGCCGGTTACCCTATAACTGATAAGGTAAAAGCATTGAAACATCCACCCAAGGTAGAGATTGAGATGAACACAAGAGAAAAGTGTGATGGCAGAGGACTGAAGGTATCAACTCTAACCGATGATGAACTTAAATTTGGAGCATGTGTTATAGGTTACAAATTCTTCCAAGCAAGCAGGATGAATAGCATAGCATCCGGTGCAGTTGATACAACTTACAAGATTGTGAAGAAAGGCACTCAGTTGGATCTGTCAACACTTCTACTGAGCCAGCTAGAAGAAAATTTGAAGACTATAAGAAATTCTAAGACAAATACATGTAATTTTGGATCACTTATCATGTGCATTTTCTTCTACTTTCAAGAAACATTTCCATCAGTAGGAGATGTAAAATGGGATTCCACAAAATTGGTCACCATGCAAATCAGTGAATACATAACATCACTGGGAGACAAATTTGAAACAGTCATGGATGATTACTTCACAGGATTGAAGGACCGAATGTAGAAAAGGGTAAGGATCCCTGAACAACTTATTGAGAAGTTCAAAGATGATATATGTTTCATGGTTGGCACTGACCACACATACATCAAACTTGTTGTACTAAGGACAACATGGCTACAACCTCTGGAATATGAGGTAAATATTGATCAATCATCCAAGGCAATCGATGCATTGATAAATGAACCATTAGATAAGAACCTAAGTTTGGAACTTATGAGGAGGCCAAATCAAGAATCAAATATGGCCTGGTTGTAAAGCAAATTTTTAGGAAAAAGGACAAAATGGTCAAGAACCTCAAGAAAATACTATCAACAATAGAGGAAGAAACCGAAGGCTAGTCACCCATTAGTGAAGCTACACAAAAGAATGATTCTGAAGCCACAGAGTCAGATTCACCACCTCCTCCACCAGAAAAGAAGTCAAGAACCACATCTACTTCAAGAACAAGAAGCCAAATAGCAAAGGACTCAACTCCTTCACCCTTGAAGAAAGGAAAAGTTAGAACCTACAAAGGAAACCGGCCACACAGAAAAGAGGGTCATCAAAGAGAAGAAGGTTTGTTCAAACAAGGGAAGACATTGAGGACACCGAGCAAGATGAAGGTGTAGAAGCATAAAAGATCAAGGCTCTAGAAAGCATTGATGAGGTATGCAAATCTATTGCAAGTTCATGATCTATTACAGATTCTAAGATCAGAAGATGGTTAAAACTTGATCCAGAAGATCAAAACAAAGTAGAAGACGCCATCACTGCAAAGATGTACAAATTCAAGTATGTACCAATTTAGTTTGAAGGTAATAATATACCAAGGGAACTCTTGGACAGATTATATGCTAGATGGACATTTGTATTAAAGAATGAGAAGGAGATAAGAGAAAGAGTACTTGTTTCTCTTATGCCTCTTGAATCCAAGCAGGAAGAAATTGATGAAATGATGGAGAACAATAAAAAGAAGTTCTCACCCAAGATGAGATCCTACAAATTTCTTGAAGGGAGGCTTATAGAGCTTGAACAAGAAAGTCACAAGAAATGGAGTAAAATAATCAATAGACCTATTGAGGAAGCTAGCCCTGAGAAAGACCCACAACAACAAGATAATACTAAGGCAACTCAAGAACACATCATAATCAAAGATGTAGAAGATGATACATCAGTTGAGTTAGACAAAAAAGAAATGAACACAACCAACAACAAGAATGTAGAAGTTGCAGATGAAACATGGTCAGACACCACTAAGGACAATATTGTGGATAACACTATCATTGACATAATCGATGATCTAGCAAAGGAAATATAGAAAGATGGATGTTAATGTTACCAAGGACACAACCGATGAGCAGGACACAACCTTTGATACTGCACAGGTGAACATACCAGGCAACATGCCAATATTGATACAAGCCATCAATATTCTGCAAGAAATAGACAAGTCACCTGAAAAACATTCAAGCATTCCCAAGGATGCATGGGATAAAGAAAAGATAGACAACACTGATGATCAGAAGGACATCGGAGACACTCACATTGTAACCAAAACTAACAAGGTTACAGGAGGAGATACAAATAAAATAGATGGATACACAACCGAGAAGGATGCACAGACAAAGATAGATGAAGTGCATACAGACACCGATGAAGGAGGAAAACCCAAAGAAGGCACTCTCGAGGATACCAAAAAAGTTTCTACCAACAATGTAAAGGTTGATGTGGAGATGTCTACATAAAATTGACAAGTTGACACCAAAACAAAGCAGAAAAAAGAGGCAACACCACAAGTAACTTCATCTAGTACCACAGACAAAGCCGAGAAGATGGCTATGGTTTTGCACTCAAGTGAAACTTTGAAGAAGAAGAAGAAGAAATCCAAAAAGAGTAAGTTGGAAGTCACTTTAGATGAAATCATAGAAATTCCCAAATGTGACCCAACTACACTTGACTATGAAGCATTGAAGGAATACGATGAAATATGCCAGAGGAAGGCATTACAGGAGAAGTTGAGGAAGTAGCACCGAGACTCCATGGTACTGGAAACAATAAGGGACATCCTACACTAGATTGTACCCGATGTTGATGTTGATCAGAATAAACCCATACTTGATCAACTATCCACTCTTACCGAAGCCATTACAACATAGAGTATAGATGCAGGGAAGGAAATAGAAGAGAGAGAAGAGCAGAAGTACCAGAAGAAACTTGTTGAGAAAATCAGCCAAGAAGTGGCAGTTAACAAGGTAAAGCTTTCAGAATTCATAAGTAAATTAGATCCTATTATTGCTGAAGTTATTTCCTTAATTCAACAATTGAGCACAATTGAAAAAATCACTAAAGATCATAGTGATAAGATAGCAAAGTTAGATTCTGATCTAACAACAAGTGCTAAGGGCTTAACCACCGATGACAATGCATTGAAGTTGCATTATGAGAAAAGTATTGAAGTAAAAAGGTTAAGGCAATAACTGTGGGAAGAAAAAACTCAATTTAGGGAAGAGGTCACTAAGCTCCAGGCTCAACTTCTACCAAATCTGACACTGCTTCAACAACATATCAGTTCGGCAAGGAAACTGATAGAAACCCCTGAGATGTCTATAGCAGACATCATCTATGATATGCACTCAAGGATTACACTCAAGCACATGGCTTTAGAGAACTTAAAGGAACAATGGGAGAAGATGATGGAAGACATGAAATCTTCACACTCACATTTTTAATAAGCTATAAGGTATACACCTTTGCCCTTAATATCAAAAAAGGGGGAAATATATGATATGTACAGATAGGCAACTATACAATATAGAGAAAAAGGGAAAAATAACGATATACCAACATATACATAGGGGGAGTCATAAAATGACTAAGGATTATATATGATGTACATACTTAACATTTTGTTAGTATTTTGCACATATCAGTTTTTTATACTATTGTCAAAGGGGGAGATTGATGACATTAATTTGCCATTAGTATGCAAAGAACACTTTTGGTAAGCGTACACCAAAAGACAGGACAAAGAGAAAACCAAAAATGTAGATACTAGAGATAATTGAAAATGGCTAAGTACAAATAAAATCGATGACACAATTTTGTGTGTACACCAAAAATGCAAAGTCAGAAGGATAAAGAGGAACCCAATAGAGGAAACCGACATGCAGGATATAGTGCAAACTGAGAAAAAATTAAAGAGGAAACTAAGAGAACAGTTCAAGCAAGGAACCCAAAAGATAGTCAATTGATTTCAGAGCATAACTGACCGTCAGAAACCCAAAGTCACTTGCAGTCCGCAAAAAGTGGATCTGACTTCCACGTCAGGTAAAAAAGTCATGTTCTATTTATAGAGTCTTGATTTGTTTTTAAAACCATTTCTTTAGGGACAAGAAACATGAATGTAAGTGCTTTAATCAGTTTAGGAGATCAAGGTAAAGTTGTAAACCTGTGATCTTAGAGTTAACATTTTTTTACGTGAAACTTGATTAGGTCAATTTGTCTTATAAATAGACCATATAATCATTCATTATTATAGATGAGAGGGATGTGAAAGGATATGAGAGGATGAATGAAGCATACGAGCACACCTATGGATCAGATTGAAATTTTCATGAAATAGAATAGAAAAGGTGAATTTGGTTAGCAAGAACCAAGAACAGAGACTACCCAACATCGGATGTATTATTCAATCACATTAGATGATATACTTATTTATGTAATATTAAATGGATATGTAATCGGCAATAGGAGATTGCATACACCAGGTCAAATTTTAATTTGCTATCATTCTAAAAAGTGAAGCAAAGTGTAAAAATCCTTTCAAGGAAGGTGGATTTAACAGTCCAACTATAAATCTCTTAACTGGGTGCACACTCAACAGTGTTTCTAAATCTCTTAATCAAGTAGACTTTAACAGGTCTCCATAGATACTCTTAACCAAGTAGATCATCAGAAGTGATCAAATTGTAAGCCTTAACCGACCCCTTCCAATCTACAGATAGTGAAGAATTTGTGGGTGCCATCCCCACCACAATTTTTACTTCCTAACAGGAGTTTTCTGCGATATCATATCTTGTGTTATGTGTCAATTAATTTCATGAGTTTTTTTATGAATGTTCACATGTTTGATTAAGTTTATGAATTGATATATCTTGCATCAAGATAGTATAGAACAGATGGTTGGATAAATATTTGATAACTTAAAGGATAAAGGTTATAAGATACAAAAGTTTTAGAGGTATTGATTCACCCCTCCCCTCTCAGTACACACTTCCCATTAATTCCAATAGAACTATGATATTCAAAATAAGATCATAGATCTGCATAATGTCTGCTCTAATTATCTCTAATTTTTGCTCTCAAAATACTTGATTTTTACTCATAGATTTTCTCTCAAATATTGGTTTTCTATTCTTATAATCTACTCTAAAATATTTAAATTCTCTTATAATCTCCTCTTAAAGATTTATTTTTTCTAATAATGTGCTCTTGATTGGAAAGATATCCAATGAATGGTTCCACACATGACCTCCAAAAACCCATTATTTATACACCTTAAATGTCTCTTCACATGGATGGTTCTACCCCTTCAATTACATTGGCCAGTGGAGGATATAATAATCATTTAATTCCTCCCAAATGGGCACCATCTTCCATGATCCCGACCATCTTTTTGGAGGCTCAAAAAAGATTCTATTTATTGATTTTATTTTTCCTGGTTGTCCAATATGGAGGATACATGGATCGACATCTAAAAGAATATTTTATTTGCTTGTGCAGCACAAAATAGGTAAGTTATTTACTAAAATAAAGTTGCATATATAATTATTCATTAAGTCTGATCCTTTGCCATCAATGACAACAATTCCAACAATCTCCCCATTTGTCATTAATGATAACCCTTGTAAGAATAATTTTCTAAAAGAAATAGGGTGGCTAAAATGCTCCCCTGGTTGTAATGTAGTGCACCACCCAATTGTAATGCTCCCCCTTTGACATCAATGGAATAGGGTATCTAGGGATAACTCAACAATGAATAGTTCCCCCTAAACTCATGCTTCTCTTTAAGAACTTAGTGAATGGAAGAGTGACTTCACTCCCAATCTCCCCCTTAAGTACTCAAAAATCTCTTTTGGAAGAGGCTTTGTGAAAATATTTACAATATGCTCCTTTGTAGAAACATATTCTAAATTTAATTTTAGCTTAAGTACATGATCACTCAAGAAATGGTACTTAATTATAATACGCTTCATCTTAGAGTGCATAACTAGATCCTTTGAGATTTTGATAGCACTCATATTTAGAGATAATGTCATCCACGTTTACCACAAAAATTAACAAATTATCTCCTTCATTTTTTATATACAAGTTACTAACAGCTTCTCCTCTCTTGAAACCTTGCTCGTGAAGATAAATTTCTAGTCTTTAATAACAAACCCTTGGCATTTTCTTTAATCCATAAAGGGCCTTCTCTAGTCTACACACATAATCTTCATTCTTTGACAGAATGAATCCTTCAGGTTGTTCAATATACACTTATAATTCTTCAAGGTTTTCATTTAGAAAGGTTGATTTGATGTCCATTTGGTAAATTTTAAAATTCTTGAAACTTGAAAGAACCAAGAACATTATGATAGCCTCTAATCTTGCACCAAGGGTAATTGTTTCTTCAAAATCTATTCCTTCAACTTGTGCATAGCCTTTTCATACAAGTCTTGATTTATTCCTTGTGAATTCCCCATCTCCATTTAGCTTATCTTGAAACAACCACTTGGTTCCAATAAAATATTTTCCTTAGGTCTTGGGACAAGCTCCCAAGCTTTATTATTCTCTATTTTATCCAATTATTCCTCGATAGCCTTGATCCAATGCTTATTTTCACTTGCTTCTGAAAAGTTATTTGGTTCAACTTTAGAAAAAAAAATCATTCTCTATTGTATTGGCAAGTATTCTTCTTGTTTGAATTTTTGTACCTTTGTCTTCAATAATCAAATCTTCAAGATGATTCTTTTGAAAAAACCCGGATGGTGTCTGTTGACGGGGTTTTGCTGAACGGGTCCGCCAACAGTCATAAGTTGTCACCGAGTACCGGAGATACCGGCCAACTCTGCCTGCAAAGGTTATCTGGGGGAGTTAGATTCCCTAGGCCTTCAAGCACCTGGGTGTTGGGTCACGACGGTGCGGGGCTCGGTTGGGAGAAGTTACTATTTTCGATGGGGATAGCTGGTTTCTTCAACTCATTCCCTCCAGAGATTCAATAAGGTAAGGTTTCCCCTAGCACTCTACACTTACCAAATAAAATGAAAAAGATCTTGCAGGGTTAGAAATACTTCATCTAACTATAGTCATGTTTAAACGTCCAGAACATCAATAATACTCTGACATACTACACTAAATACCGAAGAAATACACAACCATCAGTTAGAATTTCATCAGTAGCGAGGGAAAAGAGGTCAATCTATTTAACATATCAGAGTAGAAGACATAAAGAACATAAAACATGAAATACCATTAACTCAGAAGCAGGAATGCCAACAACATCATTGCAAAGAAGTTTCCCTTCTTCATTAATGTCTCTTCCAGCAAGCACTGGTGCGTGATACAATGATGGCTCCAAGGGAGCGTTTAACTATTGAAAATAGAACAATGGAGCATTGAGCTCTGCAACTAAAAATGAGAAATCGCCTTTCTATTACTGTGGACAAAAAAATCATCAATTTTGCTGACCCTTGGAAATGGGTCGGTCTGGCTATTTATACAATTCTCTTCTAACCCTAACCCTATTTTACATCATGTTTCAATAAAATACAATATCTGGGGGCCGGTACTACCTGCGCCACCCTACAAAAGA
>MU223068.1:2032464-2070651 GCA_018584345.1 Thuja plicata | reverse complement strand
CCCCGGGGATTGAGGCTACATGCCTCATAAATGGGAAATGCAGCACCCTATCTCCAATGCGCTAGGTGTACCTCTGAACGGTGCCTCGAGAAGACCATCCTATCAGAAAACCAACTGTTGAGTCGCTCTTGATGTAGCCAACCACCTTCTGACAGCCTTTATTAACCACTTCTGAGAGTGACCGGTCAGCCTCGGGGGCCAGGACACGGATCACTTGAAAGGATACAAAATTTTGGATCTGAGACTCTGGGATTTGGGAACTTACGTCCCCAAAAGAATAAAGAATACCCAATGTTTGAGTTTTCCCCGGCCTCTAGAGAAAGCTCACTGTTGTTTATTATCGTTGAAAGCCTAGAGGAGGCGGGAAATGCCATCTTCATCTACATCTCTTAGGCTAGCCCTTCGGTACTTAGCCACTTCAATCTGTTCCCCCAGGTCCAAAACATTTTCTTTAAATTCATCGGCCATTTTTTACGTGTCGTGACCACTAAGCACCATGCGAGTTAATTTTGTCATTTGGGCACCATCTATCCCCTCTGAAGATTGATAACGGGACTTCATTATTTCATCAAAACTCCCCAGAACTGAATCCTCTGGTGTACATGTATCTGTGCTGAGGGGATCAGCCCCAGAAGTCTTTATTACAAAAGACTTATATAAATTGAAAGAATATTTTACCGCATTCACTTTATCTTGTAAAGACCCTACCAGTTACTTGGTTACCTCCAATGTGAGGTCAAGTCTGGAGTGCTGGGTCCTTACAAAAACAAATGATTCATCCCCTAGAATTTTGTATTCAAAAATCATATCCTCTCCTAGGCCAAGGAGTTCTTCAAGCTCCACCTTCCATGCTTGATAATTCTCGATATCACCCTCCCATAGGTCAATAAGAGTCTCCACCTGGTGTATAAAATGTTGGGCCGTATATAAGTCTGGGAGGGTGGATACCAGGAAATGTCGGGTGTTTCTTATCTATAGGGCGACCCACTCGTCCACTGCCTGGGCCTTCTTCTTCATTATTTGCAGGGAGTCTATGTCACTTTGCGGTAGATCTTCAGAGGTGGAGGCCTACAGAGGAGCGGCATTGATAGGTCGAGCTAGCTCAGTGAGCAACCCCATAAGGTTTGTGTTCTTTGCCTTTTCTACTTTGAGCCTTTGGGCTTCCTTCTCATAATGGGCCTCTACTGCCCTAGCTGCCTCCTTTAGCAAGTCCACCTCGCCCTGTTTTCCCTTTTTACCCAACGATACCACTGCAACGTTATAATCTCTGGGCTGTGTAGTTTCTTCCTTGGCGCCTAGGGGAGGTGTCGCCACAATGGCAACTATTTCTCCGCCCGGCCCGGTTTGAAGAGTATGAACCGTCTAGGCTTTCTTTGCCTTGGGCGGGGCCTGGACTTGAGCCATCATTTCGGCCAGGGAGAGAGGAGTTACGGGAGTGGAGAAAGCTTTTCATTTTCTACTCTCTATTAACCACTGAGGCGGCAGGGGTGGCTTTCCTGCCAGAATCTGTTCCCTTGGTTCTTCCCCGGTGTCCTGCAGCTGTTGCTCCTCAGTGACGTGGACCTCATCCATCCCTTTCCCTGCATCTTTTTCACGAACAATATTTTCCTCAGCAACCTCCATCTCCTCAGCCTTGTCCTCTGTATCTATTACTTTGTCTAGACTTTGGTAGGCTTCTTCGGGGATTTCTTCTTCATGTTGCTCTTCTTGTTGCTGTTGTTGTTGCTCGGCCTCTACCGCCAGGGTTTCTTCTTCTGCTGGTTCATCCTATGGCAGTAGGGGAGGTACCAGGCTAAGATTTAAAGTTTGGGCCGTGGTAATTACCTGCCCAAAGGTTTCTCCCGGGAGTGGCACCTAGAACGTGGCGGTTGGGGTTACGGTTATTTTCAAAGGTCCAGTTCCCCTAGTAGATGTCATTTTTTCACCCTGCCTTTGTTGGTCCACCCTCGGACCCTGCATCTCTCAAGCCTCGGAGGAAATCTTCAGCTCTGGCTCTCTTTCTTCTATCTGCTTTTCCTGCTCCTACGCAGGCTCTTGTTCAGGAGCTTCTTGCTCTGCAGCTTCTTGTTCTGCAGTTGTTGGTTCTGCCTCTAGGACTTCTGTCCCTGCTTGTCTGGTGTCCCCCTGCAAGTTTTCAAACTCATCAGCTGCAAAGACATCATCAAATTCCTCCTGTAGAGGGGTACTGGACAGGACTTCAATAGGCTTTGTTTCCCTCTCCGGCTCCGGAGAACTGGAAGAGAGGATTTCTACTTGTTGGGCCTGGGATGTTCCCAACCCCGGCTCTGCCTTAGGCTTTTTGTTAAGCCTTTTCTTTCTTTGGGTAACCAAAGGTGGCCCTGCATCCCTTATTGCTTTCGCTTCCATGGGATCCACCCTCATTTCCTTTACCATTAAGGCTACCAGCGATGGGGAGGAAGAGGGACAAATTGGCCCGGCCATGAGCGTTGGAGTAGCCAGCCGCGTTATTAATTTCTCCCTCATCTGCTAGGAGGCTACCACTGATTGTTTTATTTTCTCTTTTATGGGGACTTCTTGCACATGAGGGTTCATATCTATCTCTTTTCCTTTATCCATTCTCTGCAAAGAAGTCCCGGCCCCCGGAGTCAATTTTGGTGTCGGCTGGGCCGCTCGACGGGTACTCCTAGGGCACACCTTTTTGAAATAGGCATGACTTTGCTTGACCACCTCTCGAGTGAAGTCCTCAATCATAGGCCCTTCTTGGGCATCCCAATATACTAATGGGAGGGTCCTTGTATCGATCCCCCTTGCCTTGTACTGGGGGTTGATAGTGGGGGCGACGTCTGAGAAGTCCTCCGAGAACCTCCGGAGCTTCAATTTTTGTATCATGTCGGTCATCATCCTAACGTAGTGCCGACTCTGCACCTCCACATCATCTTGGTAATCTGCCCAAAAATCCTCCATATGGATGTGATGGGGCTCTGAAGCCCGGGGCAGTGCCGTTGTAATCTTTCCATGCGGATCAAAATTTTTCCACGCCAAGTAAAATTCTTCCAAGTTGTAACTTTTCAATTCATTGTCTGCCTCCTTTGTGGCGGCTAGGCTACATGTGTAGTTCCCATAGATGATTGGGAATGGAATGTTGGGTATCTTTTTCAAGGCAAAGAGGGCATGCACCTCCATTATTTTCCTGCAGTATTCCAAGAGCATGATCTTGTCCCCATAGTGTTTGGGCAACAAGTAGGGTTTCCTAGAGAAGTCGGTGACCCTAATGTATGTGTGTTGTTGGAACTGGATGTAGTAGTGGCCATAACTATGGACCAAATTCATCGCCTCTGAGGATAGGTGGTATCCTGCGTCCCGGGTGGGCGTGAGCAGGTGATAGTAAACGAACGCATCGTTTACCCAGAAAAAATTGGGGAAGCTGGCCTCCCATTGAACTTGTGGGAAATGGTCCCATAGTGCCTTTTGTCCTGGGCCAATCCTGAGCACGCCGTCTATGAGTAGGCCATGGGCGTGGGGCCTCTGTTGCGCTAGGGCCCAGAAAACATAAGAACTCATGTAAAACTTCTTCTTCCTGTTTAGTTGAAGGAACTGGGAGTTGAGGTGGTTGGAAATTATTGCTGCCCAGTCGAAGTATCCTCCCATGGTGGAGATGCCGAGGAGGAAGTAATACATCCATTTAGCAAATTCTTGGGCGGAGGGTTGCCCAAAGACCCGGGCCAACGCTATAATTCCCATCTAAATGCTTTCTTTGAACTCGGAGTGAGGAATTTCTATCTTCATTCTTTTGGGGTCCCTCTTTGGAACCTTGAGCCAATGGGTATTCATGTATACCCGGGCGGCGTCCTCCAGCTGTGTAAATTGGGTCAAGGCATCTGTCCCTGTAACCACTGAGGCCTTGGTGAATTGTGGTATTCCCAGACCTGCCTGGAATGTGACTGGGTCAAGGGATACCAGAGGAGTAGGGTATCCGATTGGTTCTGTGGCTGCGAGCATAACAGCTCGAACAGAAGAGTTGTAGTTGGTGGCCAGCGTCAAGATAAGCTCCGGAGATTGCACAGAGCATGGGAAACAAGCTGCCTTGAGGATTCTGGAGTCCCCAACATTGATTGCTAGCTGATCTCCAGCCTGTCACTGGATGTACATGATTTTTACCAAGGCCTGCATTTCTGGCCATGTTCTGACGCTGGTGTCGATAATAAGTTTGACTTTGGACTCGATCTTTGAGCCCATAATGACACTGTCTTGCATGAACTTCATGGTCAGGGGCATTTTCTCCAGGGCCTTCTCCATTTTTGGATTTTACTTCCGCCCTGGTGGCCGCCGCGGAAGGTAGCTCTGGAGATCCGGGTGGAGAGGATGCAGATGCCTCAGACATGTTTGGAAAATGGACTCCGGAAACCTGCAAGGAAAAGTGACCGTTAGAACATATTAATCAAATAAATATTCTAGGGTCCGAAGATCTTACCACCGTGATGTCTGTTTCTCCTGAAAAGTTAGTTTCATTCAAAAATAACCGAAAAGCACACGCATCACATGAACTTAAGATTTTATTGAACATCCAGGTCCGGGGATTTTATCACACTTGGTAAAGACATGGGATGGATGATGGTAGGAGACCCAGAGCCTAGAGAAGTAACCGTTGGTGAGGACGTGTAAAAAGGCAAGTCATCAAGCCCACGTGGGCGCCACGTGCATGGGTATTAAATAGGAGTTATGGTGATGACAGCGGAGCCAACTGTCTGAACGCGCGAAAAGTGAAGGACACTTGGCTGGAATTGATTGTGCGCATGGGATATAAATGAGGGTCTGACTGGTTTTATGGAAGAGAGAGAAAACTGCCTGTTTGAAACTGGCTGAGAGCCGAGTTTCAAACAGGTGGTTTTCTACCCCAAAATGAATTCGTGGGCGGAAGACCAGCAACACAGGCAACTCGACCTCCTTGCCAAGCCACCCAGAAGGATATACATGAAAGTCAAGGGATATATACATGGGAATGGAGGGATATACACCAAATATACACAGATATACACCGTGGAACAACGTTCACAGGAAACCAGGCAAGGCACAGAGTATAAATAGCTATCTACATAATCTACAAACTGACCCCTTCTGTGTAGAGGATGGACAACCCTCTGGCAAAGCCGACCCACCAACGGGCGGAAAAATCAGAAAACAGGAAACAAACAAAACAGAAAGACAACAAACAAAAAAATTAAGAAGAAGAAACACCAGGCAAACGAAAAGAAAACCGGCGGGAACAGAGATACCAACCTAAGAATGCCGAAAGGTGGAGGAAAGGAGGAAGTTACCATGAGAGCTCTACAACAGCTACGATTGTCAAACGGTCACAACCTACCACTACGAAGAACTCACAATCGCCTGAAAAGGATGGAAGTGTTAAGCACTGATTATCGCTAACTCTCTGCAAATCGCTCTGTAATCGCTCTAAAATTGCTCTGAGTGCTCAAGTGTTTTAATTGCGGTAAATGTGAAAGTGATAGATAAGTTCTATTTATACCCATGGTAAAAAGGCAGTCCACCTCCTTCCGGCGATCTCTGGACAAGCAAACCTCCAGACCCCGGACCTCGGGATTCCCCGCGACGATAACCTTAAGAACATCGTGGCGAAGAATCCCGGAGTCCAGAGTCTGACTCCCAATGAAGAACGACCTCCGGGACTGGAGTCCCAGAGATGAAAACCAAACAAACAAAACACGACAACAGGGAAGAAAACCCCAGAGAAAGAAAACAAAAGGGAAAAAGACAAGGCAAAGCCGCAAGAAAAAACAAACAAAAGAAAAAAAGGGGGACCCAACATTTTGCACACAAAATGTAGGGACGGGGATGCAGGGCATAATAGTGTCTTGGGTGGTGCCTTCCAGATGATTTTTTTGATTTCCCTACTCAATCTCTTCAGTTTCAATTTCTTCTTCTGCCTCTTATTCTTTACAACTTTCCACCTTTTGATAATCCCTTTCTTGTGCTATATCATTTTGATGCTTTTCTTTGTCAACCCTCACATTGGAACTTTGAACAACTTTATACAATAACTATTCCTTCAACTTGTGCATAGCCTTTTCATACAAGTCTTGATTTATTCCTTGTGACTTCCCCATCTTCATTTAGCTTATCTTGAAACAACCACTTGGTTCCAATAAAAATATTGTCCTTAGGCCTTGGGACAAGCTCCCAAGCTTTATTATTCTTTATTTGTTCTAATTCTTCCCTGATAGCCTTGATCCAATGCTTATTTTCAATTTCTTCTAAAATTCATTTTGGTTCAACTTTAGAAAAAAAATTCATTCTCTATCGTATTGGCAAGTCTTCTTCTTGTTTGAATTTGTGTACCTTTGTCTTCAATAATCAAATCTTTAAGATGATTCTGTTGAACAATCCCAGATGGTATCTTGGGTGGTGCCTTGGATGATGGTTTTTTATTTCCCTGCTCAATCTCTTCAGTTTCAATTTCTTCTTCTGCCTCTTCTTCTTTACAACTTTCTACCTTTTGATAATCACTTTCTTGTGCTATATCATTTTGATGTTTTTCTTTGTCAACCCTCACATTGGAACTTTGAACAAATTTATACAATATCATGTTATAGCACCTATAATCTTTTCTTCTTATGAAATATCCGAGGAAGATACCTACATCGCTTCTAGAATCAAATTCCCAAATGTTCCTTGTCCCTTCTTATGTAGCATTTGCTTCCCAAAACCTTGAAATATTTTATTGATTTTGGGCCTTCCCTTTCAAATTTCATAAGATGATTTGCACTCAGTTGGAGGTGTATATAACTATATGGACCTCTTCTTTCTAAAATGCATCAACTATCTTGGATTCATTGAGCATGACTCTTTTCAAACCTTGGATGGTTTTTTTATTTGTCTTAACTACTCCATTTTGCTATGGATTTCTTGCAACTGAATATTTTCTCATTATCCCATGCCTTTCACAATATTATTTGAACTCATTTGAGGTGAATTCTCCTCTGTTAGATCTAAGAAACTTGATCTTCAATCTTGTTTCATTCTTTACTAAGGTTATGAATGCCTTAAAATTCTCAATTGCTTCATATTTTTCTTTGAGAAATGATACTCAGGTCATCCTAGAATAGCCATCAATTAACAACATGAAATAACACTCACCTTGCAATCTTTTCATCCTTCTGGGACAACACAAATCAACATGAACAAGTTCCAAAGCCTTTGATATCGAATAAGTTCCTTCAATTTGAATCTTTTCCTTGTCTGTTTCCCATATTGAAATTGTTTGCAAATGACTTCCATGTTATAGCCATTTTCCCTGTTATAGCCATTTTCCATGTTATAGTGAATTATTTTTCCTTGTTTGTTTCCCTCCCTTCTTCTACCCGACAAAATGGTAATGGTCTATTTTTAAATGAATCATTTCTTATGTTGGTTGGGTAAAATGATTCATTATGCAAGTTCATAGCTTGTCTTAACACCTTTTATATGGATCTCGACTCCAAATTATAGTGGCATAAGATATAGTGTTATAGATAAAGTACTTTTCTTATTATTCCTTGGTTGTAAGATATTCAATGGTAGATTTAAAAAGAGATGTTTTAGTTTCTTTCCCTTTACATTTGAAAACTCTCTTATTTTTCTCTAACAATATGTTAATTCTATAGAAGTCTCTTTTTGGATCTTGAAGTCTCTTTCTCTAGTAGGGAGATTCCAAATCTAGAATCATGAAATTTCCACAATCCATGATGATTTGTTCATATTCTTCTAGATTTTCCTGTGTAGATTTTATTTGTGTCAACTTTTCGGATCAAACTCTATGATCCATCATTAGAGCATGAGAGAAAGATTGAGAGAAAGAGAAGAGAAACATTGATCATAGAGTTTAATCTGAAACACTGGCAACAATTAAATTTACACAGTCAAATGCAGAATAATATGAACAAATTCCAAATCTATTCATGTGTATCTCTCCTATTGGGCTCCTAAAGTTACCTTTGACTAAAGTTTTAGCCAAGCTTTTGAGAGATTTTTTATGGCCCAAAGGGAAATAATCTCATGATCTCCAAAGAGTTTCCTAGGATATTTGTGTCCTTCCCTATGACAAAGGTGTATGGAAGTTACTGATATTTATAGATATATCAAGTACTTTGTGTGAAGTTGGTTATAATAACTATTAATGAAGATATCTCTTATGGAAATAAATGTTATAAAGGCATTGATTTCCATTCTCCTCTCTATACTTTGACTCTAATTAAATTAAATTTTTATTTGTTGCTCAAAGATTGAAAAACTTTTGATATGTGAAACCCCTTCTCAAGTAGGTTGGTGATGACTTCGAGGTTGGTGTATCCTTCAATATCTATAATCTTTAGTGGTTTCCCATTATTAGTTCTTTCACCTTTCCTTTGGCTAAGACTCTAGTGATTATAACTCTATGAATTTTTTGTAGAGCTATTCACACTATAAGGGATTTTGTCTCTTCCAAGAGATTGGGCCCATTGGTAGAAATTACAATATAAATTTAATCTTTCTAACTCAAACTTGTTTATTCTAAGAATTCAAGAATTCGCCTCTAGTGTAGTGCTATAGACGTTGGGAATTCAACCCCCACATGCTTGATGGAAATATTTAACAATCATTATATAGCCTTTAGGCATTGTACTTTTGGATTTCTTTACAAGGTGATCTGCCCTTTTTCTCTAGATCCTACTAAGCTTAATCTATTTTGGAGACCTTAGTATTCCTCTTGCACGTGTTTATTTACGCTTTAAAGAATGGGGCAGGCCAAGTTCAAGTCTAAAATTTTCTTCTTTGTATGCCTTTAAGCCAAAAGCTAGTTCATTTTGGGTAATGTTTAAACCAAATACCCTATTTGTCATACCCTTTTGGACTTGTCCTTGTGTCTAGTCTCCCTAGGAATGGATTCACAACTTATTAGTGTCTTTTCATTACCATTTATTTTTCTTTGAGAGTTTTTGTGTATACAACTATAGCTTGCTTATATTGCTAGACTTGATAATTCTATATATTTGTTACTCTTTTTCAAATTCTGAAGTCTAGAAACAAAGTTAGTTTGGTGACAAAGATATTGATTACATCTTCTCATTAAAGAGACTGAATGTGACTTTCTTTCTTTAAAAAAAAATCTTAAAGCAAGCCAACAAAGTGGCTTTTGAGTTTCAACTCTTAAAAGATTCGTAAACCATTAGGTTAGCACTTCATGCACCATTTCTCAATTAAGTTCCTCTTAATGGTTATGTTCACACCATACTTCCTTTGATTACCCACAAAGGTGGCCCTATCATGGTCGAGACTATTTTTAATGGCCTCCTATGTATCGTGGCCAATTTGCTTTCCCTTATAGAAAAAATTATAGGTCTTGATAAATAAATGGGCATTCACTCACTATTAATTATGAACCGATTGATTATTAGTCCACCATTAATCCTCGTCCTAACCAAGATGTATTGGTCCCCTTAACAATACATGATCACATTATCAATGAGAATGAATGGACAAATCTAAAACTACTTTATAAATATAGGTATAGGTGAATTGTGCCTAGAATGCTAACCATCCTGTATCACCTTGTAATCTTGTAATATCATTATCTCTATTTAATTTATAATTTATAATTTTATAATATATTTTTATAAATAACATTTTAAATAAAAAGTATTAACAAAACCCCCCTTTTCGTGTTGATCTTTATATGTTCTTAATATTTTATTTAAAGATCCAAATTCGTAACAATGTTTAAGCAAATAGGTATTAACTTTTTCAAATAAGGTATTTCTCATAAAACTCGTGTAGTGCAAGTTAAACACCAGAAATGAATCGGAAATTGTTCATCGCTTTCAATTCCACTTGGAAAGTATTAAAAAACAGCCGTCAAGAAAGAATGGGTTTACTTGAAAACAGTTTACAAATGAGGTAATTTCTGGGATCCTCCATGGAAGACACTAATTTAATGTCAATTGACAAATTAATTCCGTTCCGTGACTTCGAACCCTGGACCTTTTCATTTGTCAACACGAGGGTTATTTTTTTTTTGTAAATCTGTTTCCGGAAGCTTTCTCGTTTTGTTTCTATTTATATTTATATGTTGAAGAGAGTGTGTCAATACAAAAACTCTTACGCAATTTAATTGAGCAATTTAATGGAGAAAGCAATTACAATTATTAGTATGAACTATGGAATTTGATAAACTTAAAGTGATTTAAAGTTGATATAAATCAAACATAATTGATTTGTGATATGTTGATTGTTTAATTTATTTTATTTTATTTTTATTAAAAAAATTGAAAGAGTCAAATCTTATATAATATTTTTTACTTGTTATCTTATGTTTATATTTGCATATATTTTGTGTAATTTGTTTGGTAGTAAGTTTATCAAATAAATATTGTATAACTAGTTTTGGAATTAATTTAAAGTTTCTTTCATATTCTATTTGTCATAGTTTGCAACATTTTGAATCTTGGTGGATATTAATGCAGGTAGAATATGCATTTTCTCCAAGCTTTGAGTTTGTATCAAGATGTGTTTATGTTTAATTTTTATTAAGTCTAAATTGTAAGGCCAGAGACACAACTATACACAATTACCAATTGCAAAGGTACACTTTGTTTTTGATATTAATAGCAACAAAATAAAGGTGATGCCCCTTTAAAACAAACAACATGAAGGTAGTTCAACCATCATAAACTCGACATTAACAACACACTAACACTCGATTAACATCAAAACGAGTATCAAAGTCTTAGCAGCCTAACACTATAAAGTACTATAAGTCTTAACCGTATAAAATTGTAAACTACTAAACATAACAACATAAAAGAAAAAACCAAAGCTAGCAATAGTCATCCTATGGCTAGTTGAACACATGGATCTAGTATTCAGTAAGGAACTTGAAGAGTTCCTTGTAGTTCCCTTCCTTTTCTGCATCCTTGCTCAAGACCTTTTTTTCTAAATTAATCACAGTGAGGTCGCAGAACTATGCATTACCCTCAGACTGAATCTAGAGATGCTTATCATTATCTTTTTCATCTCCTGTAAGTTTTCTTAAGCATTGCTCGCTCCCTCGCCCTGTTCGTGCACTCCATGCACGTACCCTTAGCACTTCCCTAATTGTTTTCTTCCTCCTCCAACATAGAATCCTTAGTGATATCCACATTTGATTTTAGTATTTTCTGAGATATCCACCTACCATTTTATGTGGTTATGTGCGTGTTCAACTTGTTTCTTCAAGACCTCGAGAATTTCCTCTTATTTGGCATGATAACAATCAATCACTTAAACACTGGAAGAACTTGGAATTGTACCATCTTAAAAGATAGCATTCAATAATTTGGAAGCTCAAAGACCTTTTTAGGCCCTATTTTAGTGATCTCCTAGAACATGGATATATTTATGCTTGATTTGTGACTTTTTCCTCATTTTTTGCCTGTTTCTAACTGTTTCTTTTGCACCCCTAAGATCCTGAGGCTTTTTTGTGGATTGTGCATCCTAGGGTACAAGTCTAAGTCGACCTATACCTGGGGGTAGAGGTCAAGGTCGACTTGTACCTAAGGCATTGGTTTCACAGGAACTCAGGCCCATTTCATGGTTTTTCACATTTTCCCGCCTAGTGCAGTTGACCCTTTTTATTTTTTCGCTTGAAATCGGTTAAAAGGAGGCATATTCACTTTATTTAAAAGGAAATATTTCTATGATAACCACAAGCTACATCCAATTTTTCAAGCATGATCCTTTACATGCTCAAACCATTAATTGCAAGCTATCAAGTTCAAGGTGCATTCAAGGAGTTCAACCAAAGAAAGAATTCATTGAAGGCATCCATTTCAATCAAACATGCATTTCCTTCCATAGATCTAGCTTCTTTCTTCATTGGAGATAGTGGCCATCAAGGGAGGAGATCTACACTCACCAACATTGCACAAACATTAAAGCATTCAAGAATTCAAGCATACTTACATCCATGATCTATTGGCACTTGTAGATCTATTGAATTTGTGAAGACATCCAACATCCTACATTCTACATATAAACATTCATACATCTTTGTGAGTAGCAGATTCGAATCCATCGATGAAGGTTTGACAAGCAAGGTGGATATTTACATTTGTCTTTCTTTTACATGCTTTTATTTTAATTTAAGGCTAATTCCTAAACAGGGGCTTGATCAAGGCAAGCCCCTTCCCCCAAAAAAATTCCATTTTTTATGTGTGTAGGAGTAGATTTGCAAGTTTTCAAGTTTTCATAATAGAATCAGCTGATTTAGGGTTACAATTTTTGTCAGACATTCAAATCTTAGATTTTTTATAGTGCAGGTACAAGTCAAACTTGAACTATACCCAAGTGCAACCTATACCATCCAAGTCGACCTATTCCTGGAACCTTCAAAATTTCAGAGTCAGCAGATTTAAGCTTGGAGGTTCTGGATCCAATGTGGTTCCAGTTTTTGTTGTAGTTTGATACTCTATTTTCAGATTTGATCTTGTAACCTCTACTAGCCCATAAGGTGAGTCAATTTTCCTCTTTGTCATTTCATGTAGCACTTACTTTCAGATATCAGATTAGGTCTTTTTATGCTCTTGATTATTACATGTGCTTCTACTTTACTTGTACTTCATTTAATCAATCATTTAGCCTTAGGTCATTTAATCAAACACACAATCTCAATTGGCATTAATCAATATCAATCAACAATAAATGAAGGGAAATTAAAACAAAAGAAAAAGGGACCTTTTAGATATTCACCCTTGAAAGGACTTGAATTTGGCATTAGCACCCCTATATCCATTTGGGTTATGCTAATCTAATTTGGGCTCTCTTGAAGGTTATATTTGGAGATCCATCTTTCTCTTTCCCTAATGTGCATAATAAAAGACTAGGTGAAGTAACATTATAACCACCTTTTCCTTCTATTTTTTTATGTTACATTTTGGTGAACCCGACACTTTCATGTTTTATATCTTTTGATTGGCTAGTTAGATATTCTTTGTGTGATATCCCTTTTCATTGCATAGGTTCACTTACATTTTGGTAAACCTGACACTTTCAAGCTTTATACCTTTTGATTAGGTGGTTAGATCCCTTATGTGTGATCTCCCTTTTCATCTTCATTATTCTTTCATCTCTTGATCTACTTTGTTCTTTGTTACATTGTATGCATTTAGTTTAGATTATCCTTTCTTTGCATCCCTTTGTATATGATATTTATTACCTTGAGTCCAACTTATAGTATTCCAGTTAGAAGAAGTCGTAGGCTCATGGGTTCTTTTGATCCTGAACCCTCCTTCTTTCCTAGGAATCTTGATGAAACCAACATGCTCCCTTGTGATCATAATCCTCTCACATATAACAACTCTTCTCATTCTTCCCATGATGAAGATGAATCCTTAAGAGTTCCTCCCGCTCAAATTGATAAAATCACCCAAGAATTTGAAAAATGAAACATTAGTTAGCTCAAGAGAATCATAGTTTTTGAGACTATTTCCTCTTTAGAATCCTTAAGGAAGCTTTTTCATAATTTGATGAACATGGTCTTCACCTCTTGTGTGGAATTTCACATATTATTAATTCCAATGTCAAATCCATGTCTGAATTTTCTCAAGACTTAGGCTATGTTACACCCACTACACATGTTGAAACCTCTTTGCCTATCTCTACTTCCATTCCTAGCATCTCCACTTATGTTCCACCACTTATCACAACGTCAGTTCAACCTTCTAATCCCATACATGTAAGTCTTCCTAATCCTATCTTTTCATCACTTCCCACAAGTATCCCCTGTGTTTCATTGCTCACAACATCTTCATATCATAATGTGCCCTTTGCATATTCCACTATCCCTTCTACCAATGATCCTAATGTGATTCATGCCTCTTCAAACATTCTTTTAGCTTCCAATAACAATATTCCAAACATTTCTAACATTTCTCCTCCTATCATTTCCTCTACCGATTCCACCATTAATAGCCTAGCTCAAACCATCCATTCCTTGCAGAAACAACTTGCTTCCTTGACTCAATCCAAATTCAATATTCCCACATGTGACATTGCTAATCCTTTGTCCTTAAACATTATCTGAGTTGTCATCCCTTAAAATTTTGAGATTCCTCATCTTGAGACTTATAACGGTAAGGGTTATCCTGTGACTCATGTTAAAACTTTTCAAACCTTGTGTAGTTATTTTTCTCACGAATATAGGTCCATGAATAATTTTTTCACTAGGACCTTTTGAGACAAAGCCTTGTAATGGTATTGTTCCTTGCCTCCTTATTCCATTGATTCCCTTGAAAAACTTGCTAATGCTTAAATTCAATAATTTCAAAATAATATTGGTCCTAAAATTTCTTTGATTGATTTAATGCATTGTAAACAAGGAGTTAAAGAAAAATTTAGTGACTTTATTAGTAGATTTAAGCATTTTCACACTCAGATTTCTAATCATGTGCCTGATGTTGATATACAACGCACATTTATTTCTAATTTACAAAAATACATTAGAGATAAGATTCTCCTTATTGAGTTTTCTTCTTTTTAACAATTATGCAGTGTGCTTCTGTTGAAGACAATTATTCAATTGTGTATTGTCATTGATGTTACACATATATACACTTATGTAGTGATGTTACACAAATGTCTACATTCAGATCAAGCATAGTTGGTGAATAGAATGAGTTATTTAGTGTTGACCAAGTTTAGTCGGGCATTGAAGGAAGTTCAGTGTTGACCGAGTCACTCGAGCATTTCAGTCTTGGTCAGGAATTCAGTGGCAGCTGACTAACTATGATTTATATTTTATAATTAATTGGTTATGTGAGGCCAACTGAATTGTGATTTATTATTTAGAATTATATTCAATCTGACTTGACAAGGCTTACCATATAAATAAAAGGTCAAGTTTGGATTGAATGTGTGTAAGAAGAAGAGAAAGAGAAAGAGAAAGAGAAAGCAGAAGTGTGGAATTCTGTGATATGAAGAGTGAAGGAAAAATCAGACAGGATTCTAATTGAGTACAGATCACTTGGAGCTGCAATAGAACATATGATCAGCAAGGATCCAGTTATAATCAGAATAGAGATCTGAATCAGCAAAGACAGTTGCTTACACATACAGGTCAATTCATTGTTACTTTCTAACAATTGTAGCAGTGATCTAAAATCTCTTAACAAAGTAGACTTAATAGTCTTTTTGTAAATCCTCTCACAAGGTATCATTTCTCTTTTGAAGTTTTAAAGACCTCTAACAAGGCCACTCCTCACAGGGTGATTAAATCCTTTAACAAGGTCACACCTAAAAGTGTGTTAGTGTAACCTTTAACAGGGTTGGCTCCTAACAGAGCTCACTTCATAAGAGTGAAAAACATTAACTAGTTACAGTGGTGGTTTTTCCCATATTAGGTTTCCATGTTAAATCTTGGTGTCACCTATGTATATGTTATTTGTTTTATGATTTATGTTTCTGTACTTAATCTCTAAAGTATAGTTGCATTGAATATTATAAAGATTGCTTTGACACCCGAGTTACACAAGAACATCTAAATTAATCAAGTGACAATGTTAAAGTATTTAAGACATCTAAGGGACAAAGGATTTGTTTTGAAGTAACTGATTCACCCCTCCCCTCTGAGTTACTTTTCTCATTTCCAACAATTGGTATTAGAGCTTCAAGTGCTTTCAGAGAAGGTTTCAAGGCCTAAGCTAAAGATCGGAAATGTCTTACAGAAGGGAGATCCCTAAACTAAACAAAAATAATTTCCTAGCATGGCAGGAGCTGATGAAGCTACATCTATCTACTATCAGAGATGCTGGTCTGCAATTTTTGGAGAGAAAATATGTGGAACCAACAGGGACTATGATTGTGGAACAAATGATGGAACGGAAGCATCACAACATAATGATGATTGACATAGCTTCTTCACTCAACTACTTGGAATTGGATGAAGTCAAGGACTGACCTATAGCCTATGATATGTGGAAGAAATTACAAGACATTCATGGAGGAGATGCAAATGTAAAGAGAGCCAAAGAAGAAAGTCTAAGAGAAAAATTTAACCAGATAAAAATGAAAGAAGGAGAAGACATTACATGATACAGTGAAAGAATCAAGAATATTGTGAGTGCCATCAGAGCCATAGGTGGAATAATTGAAGATACAACAGTGGTCAACAAGGTACTAAGAACTTTACTTCCTATCTATGCTATTAGAGTTTCAGCTATTCAAAAGATGAGGTGCAATAAAGATATAAATCTGGATACATTAGTGGGAAGGCTTACAACTTTTGAGCTGGACAACTTTGACAATTACTCTCCTAGCTCTAGCAATCTTGAGTCTGCATTCAGAGAGAAATTAAACCTTGGTAAGAAGGATAGATACTCAAAAGGAAAGAAGATTGAAAGTGACAGTGATGATGAATCTGATGATGAAGATCTTGACATCATTGAAGCACTGCTTGCAAGAAGAGCTGCAAAAGGAAAATACAGAGGAAAGATACCATTGATCTATTTCTCATGCAATGAGGTTGGTCACATTGTTGCAAAGTGTCCGAACAAAGAAGACAAAGATGAGAAAAAGTTCAAAAAATTCAAAGGCAAGAAAGATTTCAAGAACTACAAAAGCTACAAGGATAAAGGTAATAAGTCTTATTATATTGCTAAAGATTCTGACGGTGATGAAGAAGAAGAAATGGTTTATATTTCTGTTAAGGATGAGTTAGATGAGTCAAATGAAAAGACAACACGTTTCTCACACATAAATAAAAATGACACATGGATAATTGATAGTGGTTGTTCTCATCACATGACTAGTGATAAGACAAAGTTTGAACATATTGAACATTATGATGGTGGGAGTGTCAGTTTTGGGAATGATGAACCTTGCCCTATAAGAGGAAAAGGTTGCATTATTCTGACATAAGGAATCAAATGTGATAATGCTTATTGGGTTGAAGGATTGAGGAGAAATCTACTCAGTGTAGCACAACTGAACAACATTGGCTTCAAGGTAGAATTCATGAATGGTAAGGCCAAGCTCCTGGATGGTAAAGGGAACCTAGTCAGAACTAGTAGACAAACAAAAGGTAAGCTATTCTATCTTGATCTCACTGAAGGTTCATGCTTTATTGCACAAGTAGAAGAAAGATGGTTATGGCATAAAAGGTTGTGTCATGTAAACTTTGATAATCTAGTAAACATAAGCAAGAACAAGAGAGTCAGAGGTATTCCTATTTTAAAGAAACCTGAGTTAGCAATATGCAAACAATGTCAAATCAAAAAAATGAGCAAGACTAGTTTCAAAAGAAAGAATTACAATACTGATGAAGTCTTGGAATTGGTACATACTAACTTATGTGGACCAATTGGAACAACACGCTATACTAGAAAGAATTATTTTATTCTATTTGTTGATGATCATTCCAGAATGATGACTATCATGTTTCTCAGAGAGAAATCAGAAGCTTTTCAGAAATTCAAGTGGTATCTTGCAAGAGTTGAAAATGAAACAGGAAAGAAACTAAAATGCCTAAGATCTGACAGAGGAGGAGAATTCATTTCTAACAAGTTAATAATTTTGTAATGAGAGAGGAATCAAAAGACAGGTATCTGCCCCTGGTACACCACAGCAAAATGGAATAGTAGAGAGAAGAACCAGATCCATCATGGATTGTGCCAGAACTCTAATGATTGAAAAGAATGTTGCTGCCAAATACTAGAAGGACGCCATCAGCACTATAGTGTTCACCCTGAACTAAGTTCAACTGAAGAAAGGTAGTAACCAGACACCTTTTGAATTATGGTATGGCTATAAACCTAATGTTCATTATTTCAAAGTATTTGGAAGTAGATGCTACATCTTGAAGGAAGCAATAAATGGAAAACTAGATGCAAAATGTGATGAAGGAATATTCTTAGGTTACTCATGTAAAAGAAAAGCATACAAATGTCTAAAACTTACTACTCATAAAGTCATAGAAAGTGTACGTGTTAAGATTGATGAGTTTGTAGAAAAATGTGAGAGAAGAGAAGTAAAGAGCATGAAGACTACATGAAATTTGTGTATTATGAATGTGATACTATACCTATGACTTGAGAAATGGTGATGGGATAATAGAACTATCGACCACTGAATATACTAGCACAAACTATGCAACCTGAATTGCAAACTATGCAACCCGAGCTGCTGGTAGAAGATATCGAGTCACAGACTGATGGAACTGAGTCACAAGCAGAGGGAACCAAGTCACGGACAAAAGAACCCGAGTCACAGATAGAGGGACCTGATTCATAGACAATGGAACCTGAGCATAAGACAGAGGAATAAGAAAGAATCTTTGAGAATGATAGACCTAGTGGATCAAGTCCAAAATCTAGAATGAAGGATCAAGTACTTTCAAAATATGTTAAAAGGCATCATGCACCTGAGTAGATAATTGGAGATTAGACAGAGTGTGTAATGACAAGGAAGAAACTCAAAGGTACATGCTTACTAAGTGAATTTGAACCTAGAATTGTTAAAGATGCATTGAATGATGAAAGTTGGATAGAAGCAATGAATGAAGAAATTGAGCAGATTGAGAAGAACAAGACTTGGACTCTTGTGCCTAGGATAAAGGACAATAATATGATTGGAACCAAGTGGGTTTTTAGAAACAAGATGAATGAAAATGGTAAATTTTCTAGAAACAAGGCCAAACTAGTTTGTAAAGGATATGCTCAAGAAGAGGATATTGACTATGGAGAAAATTTTGCTCCTGTTGTAAGACTTGAAGGAGTCATAACTCTACTGGCATATCTTGCACATAAAGGATACAAAGTATATCAAATGGATGTAAAATATGTATTTCTGAATGGAATCCTAGAAGAAGAAGTCTACATTGAACAACCTGAAGGATTTGTTGATCCTAGCAGAAGGAATATGGTTTGCAAGCTACACAAAGCATTGTATGGACTAAAGAAAGTGCCCAGAGCCTGGTATGAAAGGTTGCATAGCTATCTAGTAAGCATTGGATTTCAGAGAACCAATGATAATAGTAGCCTATACATCAAAGAAGGACCACAAAACAAAATATTGTTAGCAGAGATATTTTTGATGACATATTATTCACTGGTTATGATGACCTATGCAAAGCATTCTCTGTAGCTATGAGTAAAGAGTTTGAAATGTCTATGTTTGGTGAGATCAAATTCTTTGTTGGATTACAAGTACATCAAATGAAGGATGGTATCTACATTACTCAATCAAAATATATCAAGGAGATACTTAATAAATTTGGTATGGAAGATTCCAAACTTGTTGGAACACCCATGTGTACTGGACATAAATTGTCTAAAGATGATGATTCAAAGGAGGTAGATCAAACCAACTACAGATCCATGATTGGAAAATTGTAATATGTTGTTCACACCAAACCTGATATTTCATTCGCAGTTGGTATTGTTATGAGATTTTTAGTTAATCTGAGAGATAATCACCTAATGATAATCAAAAGAATTCTAAGATATCTGAAGGGTACTGAAGACTATGGTTTGTGGTATAAGAAAGGTGGAAACTTTCATTTAAAGGCATTCACTGATGTTGATTGGGCTGGAAGTGTTGATGATAGGAAAAGCACCAATGGTGGAGCTTTCTTTCTTGGAAAGAGGTTAGTGTCATGGACCAGCAAGAAACAAAATTGTATCTCTCAGTCTACAGCAGAGGCAGAATATGTTGCTGCAACAATGAATTGTTCAAACATCATATGGATCAAGTAGTTGTTATTAGGAATAAAGGAAGAAGTAAAAGAGTCAATTATTATCTACTATGACAACACCAGTGCCATTAACATTTCAAAGAATCCTGTGATGCACACCAAAACCAAGCATATAGCAATAAAGTATCATTTTTTTAGGGAATTGGTACAGAATAAAGAAGTAAGGTTGGAATATGTGAATAGAAAAGAAGAATTTGTAGAAATATTCACCAAACCTTTACCTAAGGATTCATTCTTGTATCTTAGAGGAAAGATGGGGGTGCTTCCCCTAACTGAAGCTCACTAAAATATAGTTTAGTGATGCATCAAACTGAGCGATAGTGAAGATCTATCAGTTGATGCGGGTAAATCAGAGAAAATTGCAGATGGATTTGTAGATTTAGGTACATTACAATTACAAAGTGAAATAGTACTAACTATTAATATTTGTGGAGATGGTGTCTTTGGTATCTGTTGTCAAAGATGGAGAGATTTCTATAATACATAAGAACAAGATAAAAGAGGGAGAATTTTTTCTATAACATAGTAAGAGGGAGATTTTGATGTCAGAGGGATTTTTTGGATGAGAATCAGAATGAAGCTAAAGACATTAATAAAAAATTTTGTTTCTCTACAATTCTTTGTATTATGACATGTTGTGTTGCCATCAATGCCAAAGAGGGAGATTATTGAAGACAATTATTCAATTGTGTATTGTCATTGATGTTACACATGTATTTACACTTATGTAGTGATGTTACACAAATGTCTACATTCAGACCGAGCACGGTTGGTGAATAGAATGAGTTATTTAGTGTTGATCGAGTTCATTTGGGCATTGAAGGAAGTTCAGTGTTGACCGAGTCACTCAGGCTTTTTTGTCTTGGTCAGGCATTCAGTGGCAGTTGACTAACTATGATTTATATTTTATAATTAATTAGTTATATGAGGCCAACTGAATTGTGATTTATTATTTAGTAGTATATTCAAGCCGACTTGACAGGGCTTACCATATAAATGAAAGTTCAAGTTTGGATTGAATGTGTGTAAGAAGAAGAGAAAGAGAAAGAGAAAGCAGAAATGTGGAATTCTATGATATGAAGAGAGAAGGCAAAATCAGACAGGATTCTGATTGAGTAAAGATCACTCGGAACTACAATAGAACATCTGATCAGCAAGGATCCAGTTATAATCAGAATAGAGATATGAATTAGCAAAGATGGTTGCTTACACATACAGGTCAATTAATTGTTACTTTATAACAATTGTAGCAGTGATCTAAAATCTCTTAACAGAGTAGACTTAATAGTCTTTTTGTAAATCCTCTCACAAGGTAGCATTTCTATGTTGAAGTTTTAAAGACCTCTAACAAGGCCACTCCTCACAGGGTGATTAAATCCTTTAACAAGGTCACACCTAACAGTGTGTTATTGTAACCTTTAACAGGGTTGGCTCCTAACAGGGCTCACTTTAGAAGAAAGAAAAATAGTAACTAGTTACATTGGTGGTTTTTCCCATAATGGGTTTCCATGTTAAATCTTGGTGTCACCTATGTATATGTTATTTGTTTTATGCTTTATGTTTATGCACTTAATCTCTAAAGTATAATTGCATTGAATATTATAAAGATTGCTTTGACACCTGAGTTACAGAAGAACATCTTAATTAACTGAGTGATAGTGTTAAAGTATTTAAGACATCTAAGGGACAAAGGATTTGTTTTGAAGTAATTGATTCACCCCTCCCCTCTCAGTTACTTATCTCATTTCCAACAACTTCATCATTATCAACTACAAGTCATTCAGTTTGAGAGAAAGACTCCAATGGCTCTTGTTATCATTGATAAGAGTGATGTTGCATCTCATCCTAACAAGTTTCGTAATCATAACAACTAAATCAAGATCATCAGACCATCCAACACAGTAGATGATCAAGTGGGAGAAACATCCAAAGATGTGGATCCTTTGTCCTCTATTTTAGACGTTCTCACAATTTTACTCCTTTATTTGAATCTCTGCATAATGTGATGATGAAGTTACTAAATGCTAATATTATTAATATTCCTCCTATCAAACTAATTTATTCAAGAAAACCTCTTCCTTGATCCTTTGATTTCAAAGCCTTTTGTCAATACCGTCGTCAACTTGGTCATGATACTGAAAAGTGTTATTCTTTGAAACACGCTATCCAAGACCTTATTGATTCTAATGTTATATCTTTTAATTATAATATTAATCAGGGAAACAAAACTATTGCACCTCCTAACCAGAATTTGTAAATATAAACTAATACTTTTCCATCACATTCAACCAACACTATTGTGCAACCTTCTTCTTCTACTACATACATTATTTATGATGATAAAGTTGAAGAATCCAACCATGTTGTTAACCATGTTGAGCATATCTAACCTAAACCTTTACCTCAACCTCAACCTTCCATCACCTTTGATCTTGTTGAAACAATTAAAGTGACTGATGGTCCTCTTTACATCACTTCTAGGGTTGTTGGTATTCCTTCTTATGGTGTTCTTGTTGATTCCACTTGCATGGTGAATGTTATAACTGAAAAGCATATTTTTAGTACACATGTACAAAATGATTCCTATGATAAATCTAATGTCTTAATTTAAACTTGAAATTTTTTCCTTTATCATCCCCATGGTTCTATATCTTTTCTTGTGGACCTTTGTGGTAAGATTGTGGATACTACCTTCATTGTTATTCCTACCTCCAACCAATTTCAAGTCAAGCTTTGTTTTCCTTGGTTGTCCTCCATGAAATCCATAGCTTCTCCTATTCACCAATGTCTTAAATTCCCTCATGATGGTGAGATCAAGACCATTAATCATAGTCTTTATCATCCTTCTAGGCCTCGAGACTATCTTGACCTTGATTTATTTTGGCCTTCTATACTTCAATCACCTCCAACTCATCCTGGTTATCTTTTCCAATCATACCAAGCCTTAAAAGCCAAGAAGATTGTTGAAATTAGTAAAACCAAATTTGATCTTTTTCGTGGTCTTCTTCCTATACCACCAATTCCTCCTTTATCAACTTCTCCACCTCTTATTGTCCCACCTAAAGAAAAAAAGAAACCTATGTTGATTGATCCCATTTCGCCTCAAATATATAGCAAGACCAAATATAATTGACATGCTCATGATCATCATTGCAAGCACCAAGCTAGAGCCCATGTACACATCTCTCAAAATCCTTCTTCACCTCATACACCTCCTACTTAATTTTCCTTTGATCAACCCATGCTCGAACCCACAAAGGAACTAAATAATAACAAAGTTCAAATGGATAAACATGATGATTCTATTTGTATCTTGGATTCTATTAAAAATAATCTTGATGAAGAAGATACTCTTGATTATGATGATATACATGCTAGTGATTTAGGTGATTATGAGACTATTAATCTTGATAATGATTTGCGAGCTATGCTTTCACAAAAATTATCTATTGCTACTAACCCTGAACATAGTGAGCTTTCTTCATAGCAGGGTCCTTTTTTGGCTATTTTTTCCCTCTGATGTGCTTGATATTTCTCTTCTTGTGAGCTTCCCAACTTCCCTAAATACTATGGACCAAGATGGAGGAGAAAGCGATACGCTTGACTAGCTCTTGTTGTACAATGGATCCTTTCTTTTTCTTTTCTTTTCTTTGTTTTATTTTTTGTCGTGATGTGCTTCCCCTGTGATGTGTTGCTTGTTATATGTTTTGTTTAGATTTATTTAAACAACCATTGTTACCTCATTGGGTCAAGATGATAAAGGAATCAAAATTTTTTTAATCATTCTTCTATTTGTATCTCACTTCTTCTATATGTTGTTACATGTTGTGTTGTACATGTGTCATTGTTCGTAAATGTGTCTTTGTGTTGTCCACTTGGGATGGTGCAAAACGGTAGCACTAAATATTTTTGGTCTCCATGATGCTGGCCGAAAAAGACTCTTCTTTGTAACTCTTATGTGCCTTTCTTCCATTAGGTTGTAGTTCTACTTCCTTTGGGAAATGATGACAGTTCATTTTGACATAATTTTTATCTACATGAGTTATCATATAACCTATTGACCCCAAAGTTGGTAGATCCCTCTTGTGCTCTCTTTTCTATCATGTGCTTATATCCCTTGATATTTCCTTTATTGGGGGCATTTCATAGTGGAAATTTCTCTAGTGGATGCATGTACGCTCTGTTAAAGTCATTACTCTCGTTAAGGCATTTGCAATAGCTTTAACATGGGGGCATACACTTCGTTCACATTTTGCAAACACACACTATGTTTGATGATCTTATACATTTGGATCACTTACAAAAAATCCCTTAAGGACACACAAATCCTTATGCATGGATCTCTTTTAATTAGATTCCCCTTTTCAAGACACAAATCCTAAGGATGAATCATTGATGGGTTGACTAGTGTGGAACACAATCTACTAAGCTATTAATGTCATCTTTTAAAGCATGCATTTTTGTGTGATTCACTGTAAGACAAGCATTCTTATTGCACCAAGGCATCACACCCCATTTTTCCTTTGCTTGGAGATGTCTCTCTTGTATTATTTTTGGATTTGATGAGGACTCAAGCCACTTGGGGGCTTGACATTTCCTTGTCTCCTTAGCTTTGATGAGATCATCTCATGCATTTGATGTACTTTATCGTGAGTTTGAGTTTGGCTCATACTCCCGCTAAAGTGGGGGCTAAATGTATCATCTTAAAATTTATAACCCATTAATTTTGAAGCTCAAATACCACTTTAGGCCCCATTTTAGTGATCTCCTAGAACATGGATGCATTTATGCTTGATTTGTCATTTTTTCTTATTTTTTGCCCAATTCTGACCGTTTCTTTTGCACCCCAATATCTTGAGGATTTTTCTATGGATTGTGCCTCCTTTGGTATAGGTCAAAGTTGACCTATACCTATGAGTACAAGTCAATGTCTCCTAGGTATAGGTCGAGGTCGACATGTACTTGAGGCATTGGTTTCATGAGAACTCAGGCCCATTTTGGGGTTTTTCATATTTTCCTTCCCAGTGCAGTCGACCCTTTTTGTTTTGCCACCCGAAATTGGTATAAAAGGAGGCTTATTCACTTTATTTAAAAGGAACAAGTTCTATGATAGCCAAAAGCTACATTCAATTTTGCAAGAAAGATCCTTTACATGCTCAAGCTATCAATTGCAAGATATCAAGTTGAAGGTGCATTCAAGGATTTCAAGAAAAGAAAGGATTCATTGAAGGCATCCATTTCAATCAAACATGCATTTCATTCCATAGATATAGCTTCTTTCTTCATTGGAGATAGTGGAGTTGGCCATCAAGGGAGGAGATCTAAACTCACCAACATTGCACAAGCATTCAAGCATAGTTACATCCATGATCTATGATTTGGAACTTGTAGATCTATCACATTTGTGAAGACATCCAACATCCTACATTATAAATAAAATAATTCATACATCTTTGTGGGTAGAGGATTCAAATCCATCTATAAAGGTTTGACAAGCAAGATGAACATTTACATTTGTCTTTATTTTACATGCTTTTATTTCAATTTAAGGTTAATTCCTAAATGGGGGCTTGACCAAGGCAAGCCCCTTACCCTCATAAAATTCCATTTTTCTTGTGTGTAGTAGTAGATTTGTAGTTTTTCAAGTTTTCGAGATCAAATTCAATTGATTTAGGGTTACATTTTCTGTCGGACATTCGGATCTCATATTTTTGACTGTGCAGGTACATGTTGACCTTGAACTATACACAAGTGCAACCTATACCCTCCAAGTTTACCTGGTCTTGGGACCTTCAAATTTTTAGAGTTAGTATATTTCAACTTGCGGGTTCCAGATCCAATGCGATTTCAGTTTCTGTTGCAATCTAATACTCTATTTTCAAAACTGATCTTATGACCTCTACTAGCCCTCAAGGTGAGTTCAATTTCCTCTTTTTCATTTCATAACACTTACTTTGAGATATCAAATTAGGTCTTTTATGTGCTTGATTGTTACATGTGCTTCTACTTTACTTGCATTTGATTTAATTAGGTATCTAGTCTTAGGTCATTTAAGCAAACACAAACAATATCAATTGGCATTAATCAATATCAATCAACAAACAATGAAGGGAAAGTACAATAAAATAAAAAAGGGACCTTTTAGATATTCACCCTTGAAAGGACTTGAATTTTTCATTAGCACCCCTATATCCATTTGGATTGTGCTAATCTAATTTGGGTTATCTTGAAGGTTTTATTTGGAGATCCCTCTTTCTCTTTCCCTAATCTACATAATAAAAGACTAGGTGAAGTAACATTATAACCACATTTTCCTTCTCTTTTTTTTATGTTATAGGAATATAAATAGTAAAAGGTGGAGGATGACCATAAAGAGCCTTGTATATGGTCATTTTGGAGTTCTGATAAGCGGTATTATATCACCCCTTATTGAGAAGCAACCACTTGACCGGTTGAACTCATATCTTGGATACAAAGCAACATAGACAAGTAATGAGATCAAATTTCCATAATCCATCATTTGATTTGTTTCCAGATTTCTGGATTAGATAATATAATAGTTTTTTAATTCAATCTAGAAATCTATTAAACAATTACAAATGGGAAAGTAGTAAGTAATTTGATAAAGACCTCAGTTTGACCCATTAGTTTGAGGATTATAGATTAAAATTGGGTTTAATATAGTGTCTTGTATTTTAAATGTTCTTGTCAAAATTTATTGGTTGAAGTAGGATTAGGATTATTGCTAATGTAGCAAGGCATATTGTGAAGCTTGAAGATGTATTCCATGAAGTGTAAGCTACAAAAAGGGCTTGTGTAATGGTGAGGAAAAACAAAAAATAAGCAAGAAAATGCAATTAGTTATAAATGACCAAGATGACCTACTCATAATGAAATTGGAAGCCTAATAGTGAAATCTATAGAAATATTTAACCAGGCGATGTTTCAAACATGAAGTGTTTTTAGAGATCCTAATAATTTGATTGCTTCCATTTTTTTATCTTGACATACATTACAGTATTCAAAATGGACTTTACATCATGCTATAATCCACCCAAAATAAATTCCACTCCACACAATCATATATTTTCAAAAAACCTAGGTGACTTGCAATAGCAAAAGAATGAAGTTCCAAGAGAAACCAAGGGTTGAAACAGGAGCTGGTGCATGAATAAAAATTATCATGGCATCTTATTCTTTTCATTGAAACTTTAGCATAAATCAGGAGGTTTATATAAACCAGTGTATGATAGCCTAAAATTTTGGATTCGTTGTCCATTCTTGACCTAACTTCTCTTATCTAGTTAGGTACTAGCATTAAAAGAGAGTAATTTACCTCCCTCCTAAGAGTGCATTAGCCACAATATTTAATTTCCCTTATTGTATAACATATCATAAATATAAAACCATATTTTAATTATCATCTTTTTTTGTTCAAGAAATGATCTTTTTTCAATAAAAAAAAATATTTCAAGCTATGATTGTTAGTATTTGTTTGTAATTTTTTACTTGAAATGAGGATGTCATTGTTGGACAACATGGAGATTAACCCTCATTTTTATTCATATGGAGATTTACCCAAATAATGCTCTATCAATTACTTGCTAGTGGAGGCCAATGGTCGACCTTATTGAATTAAAATAATATATATATCTATGACAAATGCATCACATTATAAATAAAGATATTTGTTGAATTATATCATGACTAAGATATAGTGGAACACAAAGCAACTTCAAGTGCAAAAATTCACAAATTAACTTCTTCACTCAATATAAATTAATTATTTTTCATAAGTATACTATCAAAGGACTTGTGATTATCCTATAATCATGGAAAAACATGTGATAATGTCCCATCAAACCTAAGAATCCTTAAAATCATTTAGCGGATTCGAGTCTAGGCCACTTTTCAATCACCTCAATTTTCTTTGGATTAACTTGCACTCCCTTGTATGAAATAATGTGGCCAAGATAATAAATTTGTTGTACTTCAGAGACACATTAGGGATCTTAGTGAAAAGAGACTAATACAATATAATTTTTGGGGAAATTTCCACATGCTTAAGATTAGTTGTCCAATTGTGACTACGAATTATAATGTCATGGAAAAAACTAAAATGAATTTTTGATGATAGCCATGGATTACCTTATGCATTATACTTTGAAAAGTAGATGGAACCTTAGTCAAATTTAATGACTTTAGTAAGAATTAATAGTGACCTTCATGTGTTCAGAAATATATTTTGAGTATATCCTCCAATTTGACACAAATTTGTTGATATCCAAAGTAAACATCCATTTTGGTAAAAAAAATTCAATATAAATTTCATTTAGCAAATCATCAATAACAAGAATAAGGAACTTGTTTTTAATGATCATTTTATTTAATTTCAAAAATTAGGTTACATGCACTTACACCATCCTTTTTAGTAAACACTACCATAGCAGAGAAATTACGACTAGCATTAGGTTTAATGAATATCTTTTTATTTTCATTTACGTTCTCATTTGTATATCAATAATTTAGTGGTTGAGTAACAAGAATGAAGGATATTATATTCTTATGTAACATATAAAGAGTCATGTTCCATTTAGATTTCTCAAAATGTGATTATATTGATTGAAGAGTCCTTACGAATCAAGGTAATGAGTCTTTGTACTTACCTAGTCATAACTCCATGAAATCCAGGTTTGCCAATATTACTTTTTGTTGGAAAATAGAACAAAATAGATTATAAATATAAATATCATTGTTGTAGTAACAACTATAGCAGTCACAGTCACAACCTGAAAACATTGAAAGCGGCCAATTAGATCAGATAACATTAAAGTTGAACAATATATATCATATTTGTAATAATGATGCCTTCTAGTTTATTAATCTTTCGGATTGGGATAGGCAAAAAATTATCATAAAGTGATGCATTATAATTTGTGAAGGAAAAATAAAGGAATGTAATTCTAAGTAATCAAGGTTATCCCTCACGTCTTAGAATTTGTGTGCTACACATTCTTGCTAAATGTTACCAACACTCTCAACGAGGAAGCTTGAACATCTTATATGCCTACTTTAACAAGTTAAGAACTCCATTTGGACACATGTTGAATATGAATTTAAGGGAGGATAATTTATATGGAAAGGTTCCTAGATGATGTGAACAATGACCTCAATGAAAAAGTGTTTGTGGAGTTATACATTAAAACAACTGGCTGAGAGTCACAACAAAATAATCATCTAGAAGAGCTAAAATTTTAAATTAGGGTTTTTTTTTTTCATATCCTTTAGACAAGATTTGTATTAAGATTAGTTCATTCATTCTTGAATTGATCAAAATTGGTGTTAAAACTTGTAAATCGTGTCGACTATTTATGGTTGGAACCTTCTATACAAACTCGATCAAGAGTCTATAACTGGTAGAATATATTTTACCTTTTTCAAATAAATTGGTGTCATGTCCCACTTATGTAAAATCTAAAAACTACTTGATCGTATTAGATTCTAACTTCCAATGCCCAAATATAATAATGCAAAGTAGAGTATAAGAGAGAAGGCTTCCACAAGGCGTGTCTAAAATGTGAGTTTGTAAATATACCAATCTCATTTATTAGTAGTGCAATATTTTTAATTAAGGATAAAATAGCTTTTGAAGGGACCTGAAGCCCTTTACAATCAAATTTTTAATGGATCTAGAACCCACAACCAAAATATTGTCAAAAGAAAGGAAATTGAGATAAACAAACCAACCTTGGGATCTAAAGGCTCCCATTACCATAAACATGGGATTTACCAACAGGCTCCCACAATATAAAACATAAGCTACAAGTAAAAAACCATTAAGAAGCCAAAAACCAACGAAAAGACCAGAAAAAACTCCAACCCAAGCACCCCCAATCGGGAGCCATCAATATTTACCTTTAACACTTCCCTTTTGGGACCGAAGATGTAGACCTTATGGAAAGACATGTTTTCAATTAGTGCCAAAACACTTAGTCATTTATATGGTTACAGTGTTGACCGAGCCAGCAGCTTGAAGTGTTACCTGAGCCAAGCAATTGCGGTGTTGATTGAGTAGTTAGTTCCAAACAGTATCACCTGAGTCACCAGTGTTACCTTTCATAGCCGAGTGATCAATGTGGCCTGAACACCCAGTGTCAACCGAGTGCCAATGTTGTCAGTTCACTGTGTCACTCGAGTGTTAGTATATCACCTAAGTGGATTACTGGACCTGAGTATCGGCATTGGGCCAACTTAGTTCATATTGTTTGATACTATTTAATATGACAAGTAGCCGACTTGTATAAGTAATTGAATTGGATAAGGTATATATGTAAGAAATTTTGTTTATCCAATTGTGAAGAAGTAAGAGTATGAATATATGAATCAATTACAGATGCGAATATGAAGTGGCAGATTGATTAGAAGGCTACAATAGTATAAAGGAAAAATAGAGAATCATTTATCACATTCAGGTGATCAGTATTACTTCAAAGGATCTTATTCAACAAATCATATTTGCATAGCAGATCATTCACTGGTTCATCCTAACATGTGTATCAGTCAAAATCCTTTAATAGGGTGGACTTAATAGTCCTTCACAAATATCCTAAAAGAGTGCATACTTAACTGTATTTTATAAATCATTTCACAAGGTGGACCTAACAATCCTTATTGCTCCTAACAGGGCAGACCATCAGAATTGGTCGATTCTAAGCCTTAACCGGCCAAATTTATTACTACAGTTCTAAATCTTGTGGGTACCATCCCCACCCCAGTTTTACTTTCTATTTGGAAGGTTTATGGGTAACCAAATATTGTGTCAAGTGTTATGAATGTTTATTACTTTTCTGTTCCATGCATACAATTAGATTAATCAATCTAATAAAGGATAAAAGAGAATAAGTTTTATTGGTTCCTAATTCACCCCCCCCAGTCACCTAGCCTACAATATATTAAAAGAGGGCATGGACGTCTTAACCTTCTTACCCTTAACAATTATCCATCCCTCTTCCACTTTCTCTGCCTCATCATGCCAAGCCAAAAAACCAATCGTTGGACCACCATCATCATAAGAGAGATTGCCTACAGAGAGAATGAACCCCATCTCAAGGGCAACATAAAAAATCCTCTCAACAGGCAAAGCATTAACACAGATGCCACCGGAATTGATAGACATAACACTATCACTGGAAATAGCATCCTGAGCCATATTCCCACCCACATTTGGGGAAACAAAAGGGGGATCATGTATCTACACTCTAGCCTCCCCACCCACGCCATCAATAACAAGATCAACCTAAGAGGAATTCACAAGTCACTAAGAATCCTACACTACCACCTGGGAAAAACTCCTTTGAATTTCATATTTCTTCTCAGCCATATAATGTTGATCTGAAGCACCTTTCCACCATGAAGCTGCCATTTTATTTTTCTCTAATCCAAATTGAGAAACCACATGACTATTTTTAAACATCTTATACACCTAAAGGGAATCACTTCATAGTCCAAAATTTGAACCCAACTACCCTTAAAGAAGAATTGATTAAGATCTTAGTAGGCAACCCTTTAAAAACATCCATTTTGACTAGAATACAAGCAAAGGTGGAATGAATCATATAAGATGATTCAACATCCACCATCAAAAAATCCCAAAGTGCATCTCCCACTTCCTCTAAAAGAGAATCAACCCTTAGATTAAGGGGGAGATAATGAAGCCACACCCAAATCAGAATCTTATTAAACATTTCAAAAGGATTGAAATTCGTAGTGTAATGTTTCATAACACCAAATAGAAAGATAATTTGTTCATGTGTAATATAAATTCCCATAGATTTAAGGTACAACTCAGGTAACTTGTTGAGGACAACATGGGTTATAGATGGTTGAAGGTTTCCTATGGTTAAGTTTCAAAAAACTCTTATAATATCTAATGATATACGTGAGGGGATGTTGAAGCTCATAATCTTGTACAATCATTCTATGAGGATTGCTTATTGGATTCAAAGCGATCCTCACTTTCATAGACCCTTTGTGGGGAATTTATCTTAGTATCTAACTCTTTTGAGGATATTTGAAAACCCCTATCATTAAAAAATTAGAATCTAAAAAAACTAATTGCAAGAATAAAAAATTTGGATAGTTCTTAGGTAAGATATTTAGTGATACTACTTATATAGTAACCTTTTGATCCTAAATTATTGAGAGGGGAAAGTGTGATCACACATCAAAAAATTTTAAGAAACTCTAAAATTGTAATATTATCATAGAAAAATTCCCTAGAAAGAACTCTACTACCACTTGTAAGGAACTTGTTGCTTCCCAAATCAACAGATTGTAAAACCCTAAGACTATGCCAAGGTCTATGATTAGGTTCTACAACAGACTTGGCAAACGAATGGGATTGATTGAAATAATCAAACTCCCTTGTACTTCTATCTCTACTAGACCAAAGAGGGTACACCTGTATGTTGATTAAGTAGATTAGGTCTTCGTGTAATCTATCTTATATCTCTATCTCAAAATGGCATAAATTTCTGAAATAGGTCAATCTACAAGATTGCTTACTATCCCTACTCCTACTCCTCCTACTTCTTTTAATTAATTTAATATAAGTTTAAATGATGTTAAATGACTCGTGCCTTTATCTTCCTTTGGGAAACATATTCTTTTCCTACTGAGATATTAATGTATTTCTCTATGGGACAATTTTTAAATCAACAACTTGTGTAGATCTGTCAACTACTTATTTCTTCATACAAGATTAGATTATCTCTACTACAACAACTTATCTACTTGAATTTAACCTCTACTTGAGAAAACCAAGTAAATAAGTTGTATAAAGAAACTTTATTTCTCCCACTGATTCAAGATATCCTTGATATTTAAATCAATATAACATAGATAATTTCTTATATAATAATATAAAATTCAATTACTTGAATTGAAAACCATAGAGAAACTAAACTCATAAAAATAATCCACTACCACCAAATATTAGAGAAAAGCACTCATATTATATTATGGAATTATATTACAATTGATAAACCCCTTTGCACTTGGTCTTGATTTCCTTTTTATACAATTCAGGGGGCGCTTCAGACCATGGTGACTTTTAATTACAAAATTTATTTATTAAATCATTTACTTACATGACAGACATAAAATGATTATGTTCTTTATTAATGATCCTCTGGTCTTCAACGTTTTATTTTCCTTGCTTGCACAACCCTATTTGGCACATGATGTATTTACCTTCCCATAGTTGATGAAGTAATACTCTATTCGAAAAAATATTTTTGTCCAAATAATATTTCTTTTTATATTCTCCTTTGTAGTAACTCAATACATGTGACACGTTCAACACCTGATCCTTTAGAGCTCCCTTTCATGTCACAAAATCCTTTTTATTTTGACACTTTACCATTGGCAAGTCAGGGAAGATTTAAAAATTTCACACCTGTCATCCTGTTCGGGAGTTTGGAAAGAAGTCCAACCTGCCGATAATGTAGGATGTCAAGTAGTCGGGGAGCAATTAAAACCTTCGAACTACCTTTACTTGGTTTGGGAGTTTGAAAAGAAGTTTGACTTGTCGACAATATAGAATGTTGGATAGTCGAGGAACAATCAAAACCTTTGAACTATGTTTACGTGGTTCAGGAGTTCAGACAGAAGCCCGACTTCCCGACAATGTAGGATGTCAGGTAGTCGGGTCGATTACAAACTTTCATACATGTCTTTTAGTTCAAAAAGAAGCCTAACTATCCGACTATGTATGATGTTGGGTAGTCGGCAGGAAATTGAAAATTCTGAACCACTTCCATCCAGTTTGAGAGTTCGGACAAAAGCCCGACTATCCGACTACACAAAATCTTTATGCTTTTTCAATAAGCTTGGTCCTACTTTATGAGTTGTGCATCAAATTTGACTATGAGAAACTAGAAATGGACACATGGACTTAAATATATGAAACCATGGGGTTTTTAAGATCTACACCCTCATACTGGGCTACTCAAGAGGAATTTACAAAGGTACATAAGTGCTGAAATTGAAAGGGCATATCAAGTTTTTGCCAAAATTAAGGGTGCTAATAGAACCTACAAGAGAAAAAAAAATAATACACATAGATATGCATAGAGAAGAGAGTAATGTAATGATTTCTATTATCTTCTTAGTACCACTTCAAGTGGTAGCCTTCTAATAGAGCACGCATACTTCGAATATAATTATCTTTAAGATACCTCACTTGAAAAATTAATGCAATATAAAAAGCCTTGATAAAGATAACTAATACTATCCCATGGACATAGAATACATATTTTTATTTTTATTTACTATATTGGTAACTTACAAAGCATATGCACCCAATATAGTACTAATAGATTTTAATTATAATAGATTGGGGTCCGTAATTACAATTATGATCAATATCAATGTGAGGTTCTTTTTCTTTTTTCTATTGCTCACTAAGCATATAATCATGTCCTCAATTTGATGGCCTACCACATGACATCTTTTATTTTCACTTGCTCAACACATTGTTTATAGTAGGTTGTTTGTTATTTATAAGTCTAACTCTTCTATATCCAAGATGTTTCATAAGATTATATACAAAAATATAAATTTGGTTAAAGGATGGCTTAGGAGGAGGTGGTGGCAATGTAGAAGATAAATCACTCTTAAGATCAATTTCATGCACATTCCTACTTTGCATACATGTATGCCTGAGGACTTTTACCATAAATAGAGGGGCTATTAGGATCCACATGATACTAACTAACACTAGTTAGAAGATATAATGTAGTAAACCCCAATCATCATTGTGTAAAGTTCTAGAAGCATTTGTTAAGGGTTCAATTTCTATAATGTATTGTTAAATCATACTTCTTGTATGGTTTAAGATCTACATGTATGTGGTAAACTTCCCTTCATGCCAATATTGAATATATTTATGTAAAGTAGAAGAAAATACTCTCATAACTACATATACCCAAGAAGGATTTCATAATTTGTTGTTTTGAGTCTCGCATGCAATAATATATAACTTATTTAGCCCACCTTCGATTGGAAGAAACAAATATCCAAGTAAGTTTTGGGTATAATATAAAATTCCTGGAAAGTAAGATTTATTATCAAATCTTTGAGAAGTAAGATTTGATAGTTGTATGATGAATAAGTTCATTTCTCATTGGTTTAAACAATCTGTGGTACATATGTTAGGTCTAGATTGATTATCAACTAAAGATATTTTAATGGTCGTTTAACCACATTCTACCTTGATATTTCCTTAATTATTAGAAGGAATACATTGAATGTCTTTAACTACAAGGACATAGCAATGTATTACCCAAATTTGTGTTTAAGGGTATTCACAAGAGTTGCCGAATTTGAGTTCCAACCTTTGAATTTGAAAGGTCAAGTATGTGATTGAAAGTTGCTCTCATGACTATGATCTCGTCGTAGTAGAATATAGCAGTGGTCAAATCAAAGTGGGCAATGCATTTATGTGGATATGTTGTTTCTAGGTAGGACAAACGAGCACATATCATAAATGTATAAGAATTTATAAAAACAAAGATATAAGATAAATGGTAGGTGCATATAAATATAAGGTAATATTAAATAAGAGAGTTGACCTTTACACAAGATTAAGTCAATTATCAATATATTGATATTGATATACACTACTCTTTAAATAAACACGAAATCTAATTAAAAATAGATTGATATACCCATTTTTCCATTAATAAGCATAAATTTAAAATAGTCCTTATGGGTGTAATGAATATGCTTAAAACAACAACAATGAGCCTTTTCCAAGTTAGGGAATTGGATAGTCTTGTGACCATTTTTGAATAATTGTTGTTAAGAATGTTTTAGTAAGAAATAATATGAAAAGCTTAACCAGATTTCTGTAAAGGAAAATCCCCAAATATGCAGAGGCCTTGTAATACTGCCACAGAAACGAAAGCGATGGCTGCCGCATTTCACAAATGGATACAGTGACAGGCATTAAAACACCATAAAAACTCTGTATTTAAAAAATAAGAATATAAATATAAATGTAATTACAAATATTTCAACGTTTCTTCAAATTCCTCGGTGAGGGCTTTCTGCAGCCAATTTTCAGCCTCCGCCATGAAAGAAGGGCTGAGCCGAACCATCAGAACACAGAATTCGTGCTCATTCAGAGCTCCGTCACCGTCCAAATCTCCTTCCTGCACCATCGCTTCTATTTCTGATTCTGTCAAAGATTTCACCCCTAAAATAGCAGAATTTTTCCTCAGACTTTCGACGGTGATCAAACCCAATTGGGGATCCGCCAGTGAACGAAACCCTTTACACAGTTCCGCCATTAAACCGGCCCCGCCCAATTTCTCCGCCATAATTGGAAGGAAATCTTGGAATTCCGCCATTTAAGTATACTAACAGGAATCTTGATACTGAGGATGGATTGGAGAATGAAGTGCAAAAGAAATGAGGGAAGTTGTAATTCTAAAACTGAGAATGGATTGCAGAGAGAAATGAGGGGAGTTGTTATAGCATCCATCGCCGACTCCTCAAAGAAATCGTCGAGGGCAAGTAAAACAACAGAAATTAATAGGAAAGTGTGCATCACCGTCCAGCATTTGAAGTCCAGTTGGAAACTTGTGAAGAAATCGTCAAAAAAGGGTGGGCGTTTTGAATTGAAAATTACAGAGACGGTTTTCAGCGTGCACATTTCGCAAAGAGTCCGGAATTTCCTTGAAACCCCCAACGAATGCGCTATTATGTAATCTACGTCAATTGACGGATTTATGTCCGTTCGGCCGTTTTGGATCTCGCTCTATTCATATTTCCTCACGAGGTTCTTATTTCTTTGAAAAAGTTTGGCTTAACAACTTTCCTCCGTCAAAAGTGAGCACAACTTTAAATCAAAGTGCCCCTTATGAAACGCGTGGTCTCATAAGGCCTTTAAATCAAAGTGCCCAAGCCCAAATCCAATCTAAACAACTAAATATTGGGCACTAAACTCAGGGGAGATCACAAATGAAATTTAAGTGCTAATAATTGATTGAGGGTAATTTAAAATAATGGCAATAAATCCTAATCATCTTCTATATAAACAAGGTAATTGGTAATCTTAAAGATCGTTCTCAAAGCAATTGCAATAATAGGGGCTGCTGAGAAAGTTCAAACTAGCAAAGGGCAGATTGTGGAGTTTTTCTTAATCATTTGCTTGCAGGGCTATTAATTGGAAGAGGTGAAATTCACAGGCAACAATTATTATTTATATTTGCAGGTTAGCATCAGCTCTCGTAGTCATCTAACAACGAATATCAGTCAATTACCAGCATCTAGGGGGTTGACTTTGATCACTTTCAACAATCCTTAGTCTCTAGATTAAGCAAAACCAGTCAAATGCCTCAAGTTACATCGTTTGGCGCAACATTGTTCTTTGCATTTACAAAGTTTAATCATCATTCTCAAAATCATTTGATTATGTAACAGGGCTTGATTTTAGAGTTTTACAGTCCTCTTTGTGGTAAAATCTTGTTGAAAATGGTGTGAAAAAGGACCTAGGGTGTTTAGGACAGGAGTCTAATCAATTCCTTATTGTTTCTATGGCATATGATGGCTTAAATTGATTAAATTTAAGGTTTGATAAAAATCATAGGGGTCTGATTTCATATAACAACGACTAAAACTTTAGATATAGTCCTAATTTCATATAATAAAATCATAAATTTGACTAAGTATTGGTGTTGCGAGCCTAGGTATGAAGAAAGCAGCCAAAAGCCCAGGCCAAGAAAGGAGGTGAGCAAGCAACTAAAAGAAAGGGAGCCATGACCATTGAAAATGCTAAAGCAAAGAGGGAGAAGTCAAAGGTTCAAGAAAGATAAAAGACAGAGATGAGGATGAAGAATGAAAGAGGATTCAACAACAACGAGATGAAAAGGATCAGCACATCTAAGAGGCCAACTAAGAAAATCAAGACATTGGTGGTATGCAGGCCCTCCATCTACACCAACAAAGTTTGGCATTAGAAGGAAGGCTGAGTTGGGATCCATTTGTTGGAGCAACTTAGAAGATTAAGACAAGAGAAAGACTCTAACACATCTAAGGGGAAGATCAAGAAACTCATTCAAGGAAGAAATTTCAAGAAGATGAAGAAATTGAGAGGATGAGCTATCACAATTGAGGGCCTAACAAATGATTTCTCATCAACAAGTAAAGGGGTATTTATCAAGTTTCAGGATGAGTTTGCTGAGGTGGCAGCCCTATCCCCAACCAATAGGAACATGCCAAATGTCCCCATGGAGATGATTAATGAGATTGTGTCCAGGTTCATTGAATGTGAAAAGAGGATGAGGATGAGGAGCATAACTTCCAAGGTGATGAGGTGGCTTCTTCAACAAGTGCTCTCTTCTTATTGGTCCACATGTCATTCCACCTTATCTGGTTTTTATGCATTTGAATTTTCTTATTGGTCCTTG
>MU223068.1:1996538-2021589 GCA_018584345.1 Thuja plicata | reverse complement strand
ATTCGTGGCTTCAAGATCCTTCAAACCAGACAGCAGCAGGGCGGCTCTGATACCATGTAGGAATTGCAAACATGCAAATCCACAGACCCCGAATACCTGCATGCAAGAACCTGATACAAAGTAGAAGAAGAAATATGAAAAAGAAGAACTCAGATGTTTACTCAAAATGGGAGAGCAAAAATATCAACTGAATTAATGAGAAGCAATTACAAAGTTCGACCTTATAAAGGTGAACAAACCCTAAAACCTAAAAGCTAGGATGCGCAATATAATTAATATAAAGTATTAATTATATGCACCTAAGTGAAAGTATAAGCCGAAAAAGAGTAAACTGATTACTCTAACAGAATGCTTGATCTCCAATGAATGCCTTGAATGCTAGTAAGAACATGAAATCGCTTGCTCAATTGATTACCTATAATTATGGATTACTTGGATCTCTTTTAAAATTAAATGAGTGGCCTCCTTTTATACCAATTTTGTGACCAAAATTGAAAAAGGTTGATTGCACAAGGTGGGAAAAGAATTTGGAACCCCAAAATGGGCCCAAGATCCCGAGGCTTTCCACCTCGAGGAAGGTCAACCTCAGCCTCACCCTAGGGGATAGGTCCACCTCAGCCTACTCCTAAGGGGCTAGACCAACCTCAACCTACCCTCAGATTGTTTTTCCATGAGATTTTGTGCTTGGGGACTCGGGGAATGGGAAAACATAAGTGGAAAAAAATAGAAAATAGGGGTACAAACAAGATAAGGGAAAAAGGGGACATCCAATCATTATATTGGCATTCAAGAGGGCCCAGAAAATTCCATTATGGAGGGCTAAAATGTCTTATCATGGGTACCTCCATTTTAAAATGATATATTTAGCCCCCACTTTAGTAGGAGTATGAGGCAAGGCATGTTGGAATTATGATAGTTTTGGAGGAGATATGCAGAGTGGTCATGATTAAATGCATAATTGATTGTCCTTAATGGAAATGCATTTAGTTATCATGATTACAGTGAACAGTAAGTACTGTACATGATCGGTAAAGGGAAGATCGACTATGTATGTTCACTGGTGTTCGATAAGAACACCATCTAATACAGATTGTGGTAGCGGTCAAGTTAAGGAACAATTTAGATGTTGTGCTCAGAGATACAATATGCATATGGTATTTGGAATCCATGATTCCAACCACAATAGTTTATCTCAAATTTTGTTTGAATTATATTTTTAGTGTGAAGGCGGTTTACCTATCTGGTCACTGATCAAAGTTTTATATTAATTTGATTAAGTCGGTGGATCTGAGACCGACACAGTAATTCTAATAATGGTAATACATTTTAGGATGACATATTGGATGTTTTTTATGCTAATTTTGAGGAGGTTGGATAATTATTTGAGATGAATATGGTGGAAATTTCCTAGGTCTTGTGTGACATAATGACAATCTATATAAGGAGAACAAAATCGTTTGATTTAGGGTTGCAATCATATTTTTTAGATTGGGTGGTCACATATTGAAGGATAAGTGATCAATATAATGTCAGGAAGGAAAGGAGCTGAAAGGACTTGATAGGAAATTAGTTCCATTCTATAGATCAATAATCTTGTTGTTCCCTGATAGTTGCACTAGGTCAAATCCCCTAACAAGGTGAACTTTAACATGTTCTTATTTGTAAATCCTTTACTAGGGTAGCTTGTTTATTGAGGTTTGAAATCCTCTAGCAAGGTAGATCATACTTGAATTTTTTGTACTCCTAACAGTGTACCAATCACTCCTAAAAGGGTGAACCCTCAGAAGGGTTATTTGTAGCTCCTAACATGGAAAACTCATTTACTGCAGTATTGAGATTATAGGTGTCATCCCCACCATGTTTTTTTCCCTCTAACAAGGGTTTCCATGATAAAAATACATGTGTTATGTGTATTAATGTTGTGGATGCTTGATATTGTTTACTTCAGTTATATGCTTTTTGGTTTGGAAGTTGCTAGTACAGTTAATCAGATTGGTGGTCAAATTTGTTGGAATGATAGAAATGTGTGTACTGAGAGGGGAGGGGTGAATCAGTACCCTTAAAAACTTTTCAAGATAAAACCTTGTAAACATAAACTGTATTAACCAATTGAGTATTTTTCTTTCACCATACATGAAATACCATTGCAAAAATGTAAATGCATGTAATCAAAACAATAAAACATTCATGAAACTCAAATACACATAACACATGTATTTTGGTATAGCAAAAACCCTTGTTAGAAGGTAAAAATTGTGGTTGGAATGGAACCCACAAAGCTTCACTACTACAGAGTTAAAGTAGCCTATTAGGGCTTACAAATATTGATCACATCTGGTGATCTTACCCTATTAGGAGTAACAATAAGTTTTTTTAGATCTACCTTGTGAAAAGATTTTGAAACATAATGTACCTATGCACTCGGTTAGGAGATTTAAACAAAGATGGTTAAGTCTACTCTATTAGGAGATTTTGAGTATGTTACAATTGTTAGAGAGTAACAAGAAATTGTGACTTGAATAATAAAATCTCAATATTGTTGATATCAGGTCCTTTAAGTGCAATTAGTTTATCACCTTGCTGTGATTGATAATACCTTATGTACTGCACAGTAGCCTTGTGTCTTTTCTGAATAAAATGAATGCTTCAATGAAATCCTTGTGCTAAAACCCGTGTCTTCCCTTCAGATGTCCTTAGTGTGATGGCTACTTGATCATACTTTAATAATTACATTTCAAAATAACATCTTGACATTCATATATCAACTATTTGACCTAATTAGGGTTTTACAATATCTTAGAAAACCTAAGATCAACGGTTTAAAAAATTCACCTTGATCATATATACATATGAAGCATAACCAATAAATTATTACATTCACAATTAATGTCCTCCTCGAGCTTAGTAATCAGTTATCCAACTCGGCAAAAAGTTGTTACCTAGAATGATGTGCCATTACCAGCTTTTATGTAATTGTTGGTTTACTCAGTGAATACTGTCTCTCGATGCTCGGTGTATTTTGCTTGGTAAATTTGTTTCTCGGTGATCATTGTACTCAGTTAACTCTATGATCGGTGATCATTATACTCAGTTAACTCTACACTTGGTGATCATTGTACTCTGTTAACTCTGTGCTCATTTATCATTACCGACTAGATTGTCTTTGAATCGGTTACTAACTAGGCAATGTAAATACTAATGACAACCTTCAAACTAATATGGAGTAACCAAATTTTTTCATTACTTGTTTGTACTAATTCACCCCCCCCCCCCTCAGTCATAATANCTTGTTTGTACTAATTCCCCCCCCCCCCCCTCAGTCATAATATTTCCAAAAATTGGTATTAGAGCTATTAGGTCCTCCTGATATTAAGCCCGATTGCTTGAGGAAAATATCCCTATAAGTAAACATATATAGATACAAGTATGAAAATCAACTTGAGGATGCAAGAAAAATTTTCAATGAACTGAAGGAAAAGATGAGGCATTCCCTTGATAAGAGGAGAGAGCTTAATGAGCAATTGAGTGAAAGTCAAGACTATATTGAAAAACTCTCTGAAGGTAGTTTATCTGAAGAATCATAAGAAGCACTTGCAGATCTGATGGATAAAAATAGTGGACTCAAAAGAGAAGTGGAAAACCTGAAAAGAGAGCTTGAAAGTCAGTCTATCAGGATGGTTGAAGAACTTGAAAAAAGAAGAGTTGCTGATGATGCCAAGAAAATTGTAGAAGATGTTGTAAAGGTTAAAGATGAAACCCTAACAGAAAATTTGGAGCAACTATTGAGATCAGAGCAAGAGGTTGCTACATTGAAGGAACACTTATATGATACAAATGAAGATAAAAACTACTATTGAAAGAGAGAATGAGGGAATAAGGAAAGAGAATGAAAAGCTAAAAGAAGAGTTGAATGCTCCAAAAAATCTGCTAGATAAATTAAGAAAAAGTTTTGCTAAACTTGATGAGCAACTTGGAAGGAAAAGGATGAATGGAGAGAAACAAGGTTTAGGTTTTTCAAAATTTGAAGCTAGTGAATCTTCTGGCACTAAGGACATCAATAAAGAAAGAAAATCTACACCCAAGGTAATCAATAATACTGGAAAGAGAAGGTATAAAATAGTATTTTTTAATTTTCATAAGGAAGGTCATACTGCTAATGTATGTTGGTTTAAACTGATTGGTCCAAATGTTAGACCAAGAGGATCTACTGCTATATCAAAAAACTCCTATGGTGGAACTGATAACACAATGCTAGATCTAATACATTTAACTGATTTTTTTAATATGGAAACAAGTTTGGAAATAGAGATAATGAGTGTAGGATGAGAATCAACAACCAGTGGTCATATAATTACAACATTCAAAGACCTATCAATCAAGGTAACTGATATGATGTTGCTTGTTCTTGTTAGGAATAACAGTCCACAAGACAACTGAGAGGGGGGGTGAATCAGCTGTAATAGAGATTATTAAACTTTAGACTTTATAAATCAAATCTACAAATGTAAATGATAACACGGTAAATGCCAACACCATAACATAGTATTTGTTGCCGAGGAAACCCTGTTAAAGGTAAAAGCCCGGTGGGAATTAACACCCACAAATAATGTATTGAGAGTATAGTATCCCTGTTAAAAGATATTAGCCTTGTTAGGAGCATTTTAAAACATTATAGTACACAGTCCCTGTTAGGAGACATACCTTATTAGGAGTCAAGGAAAATAGTAGGCTCACTGCCAAAGCACATTTCCCAAAGAAGGTTAAAGCCACCCTCAAGGATTTACAATCTGAATCAAGTGTATAAATAAAATACACATTCCAGTGAACTGTCTAATAGCAACTATCTTTGCTTGGTCATTTCCAATGAAGTATCAACTCTACTTTGTATCTAGCAGTCAACAAGTTTCACAACTTCCACACATCTCTATCCTTCTTTTCTCTATCACATTTCTCCACAAAAAATTATCATTCATATATACCCTCTTACAATAATTCATTAGGTCGGCCACTTAAGCTTTCCTAATACATAATTAACTAGGTCGACCAATTAAGGATTTCCATCATACAAATAATTACATAGCCCCTTGCTAAGATACACACGGTATCTATAACAAGTATACATAACTCATAATCCATCACATATACTTCCAGATCTGCAATTTGTGCTCACAATTAATTTCACACGATACATGTCTGAAGTCGGCCAGGAAATAGGTCTTCTTCAGAATACACACCATGGATAACATCATCAGTATCCAAACAACAATAAAACTCAACCCATTACTCTACCATATGTCGACTATCCATCAGTAAGTTTGCAAGTTCTGAAATATCTTCGCCAGAAAGATATACCTGAAACACAGAGACCTGCTCTGTCCAGAATCACAATTACAATCCAGAAAACTAGTCTTTACTAAATCAACTGTAACATCCATAGTATATAACATAAAGCCAAGAGACCTTAGGGATAAGGTTAGTACACATCCTTCTACATAAATCCAACTTCGATTGTTGTGAATCATCCATACAATGTCCATAGACTCCTTCTAGTTAAGTAGCCAGTCTATCTTATCCATAGAAATATATGTTGACATCAGTGACAAAACATGAATATCAACAGCATGATTAGTAACCAAAATTGATATCATCCAAAAATATCCCCCTTTGGAATTGATGGCAACATATGGGAAAATCCATATGCATCAACCCAAAAGTACTCTCTCTCAATACAATCTTCTCAATATCCTCAACACAAATCTCCCCAAAACAGTAGGGATTTTCACATAGATTCCTTCCCCCTTTGGAAGAAATGGAAAAGGGTGCCATAACTCATTTGTAGTCTTCTGTAAGATGTAACTTTTTCAAATCTTCATGTTCAATCAGCTAGGTGCAAGATCACCCAAATGTACTCCGTAGTATTCTCCTGCGATCACTCCTCCTAAGGAGTAGATCCATAGATCAAGTCAAGAGAATGATATAGCTCTGAGATCCACTAGACTGATGCATATCTGCATCATTTACTTTTCACTAGGAGGGGCCATCACCCCAAGCATGCCTCTGAGATATTCAAAATAATCTTTTGGCAAAGGTTTAGTAAATATATCTTCTATATGTTCCTTGGTGCTAATATACTCCAGTTTAATCTATCTATCTGCTACCTTCTCCCTCAAGAAATGATACTTGATGGAAATATGTTTAGTCTTTGAATGCATTATAGGATTCTTTGACATATTCCCCATGCTGGTGTTATCACAATGGATAATTACTGGTTCTTTGAAAATTATTGCAATGTCCTTCAACATTTGTTTCATCCAAACAACTTGTGTACTGTTTATTTCAGTAGCAACATACTCTGACTCAGTAGTAGATTGAGAAATACAGTTCTGCTTCTTACTCAACCAAGAAACCAGCCTTTTCTAAAGGAAAAATGCACCACCACTGGTACTCTTCCTGTCATCAACATTACCTGCCCAATCAACATTAGTAAAGGCCTGCAATGTAAAATCATCAAATTTTTCATACCATAATCCATATTCTACTGTTCCTTTCAAATATCTGAAAATTATTTTCACAACAGCAAAATGTGTCTCTTTAGGATCTTCCTGATATCTAGCCACAATTCCAACTACATTGGTAATATCTAGTCTAGTCTGTGTTAGATATTGTAGACCACCAATCATTGATCTGTACTTAGTCTGCCCAACACTTTGAGTCTCATCACTTTTAGTTATTTTGTTCCCTATCACAATGGGTGTACCAACAGGTTTACAATCTTCCATTCCAAATTTTTTCAACATTTCCTTAAGATACTTGGTCTTAGATATAAAAATGTCATTCTTACTTTGATTAATTTGCAAACCAAGAAATTTTTTTTATCTCACCAATCATTGACATTTCAAACTCATTCTCCATTTCTTTAGCAAACTTCTTACTCATTTGATCATTTCCTCCAAAAATGATATCATCAACAAAAAATTCTATAATTAAGATTCCATCTTCATCAGTTCTTAAATACAAATTACTATCTGCATTCCCTTTTCTGAAACCAAGATGAAGTAGATGTTTATTTAGTCTTGCATACCATGCCCTTGGTTCTTGTTTCAGTCCATGCAGTGCCTTCTTTAGTCTGCAAACCATTTTTTCATCATCTTTTAAAGGAAAACCATAAGGTTGCTCAATGTACACTTCTTTTTCTAGATCACCATTCAAGAATGTTGAATTCACATCCATCTAATACACTTTAAAGTCTTTATGTGTAGCATAAGAAAGGAATCGTCTCACAGCTTCCAATATAGTAACAGGTGCAGATGTTTCTTCATAGTCTATGGCTTCTTGTTGTGAGTAGCCTTTACATACCAATCTAGCCTTGTTTCTTACCACTGTTCCTTCCTCATCCATCTTATTTCTGAAAACCCACTTAGTGCCAATCACATTTTTGTTCTTAGGTCTTGGAACCAATTCCCAAGTATTGTTTTTCTTTATCTATTCTAGTTCCTCTTCCATGGCTTTAGTCCAAGATTCATCTTTACATGCTTCATCAGTAGTCTTTGGTTCAACTGAAGAAATCAAACATATATCATCTATGACTCTAGATCTAGTCATAATGCCTTTGCTTGCATCACCAATAATTTGATCTTCAGGATGGTTTATCTTGACATACCTTAGTGTCTTCAATGTCTCAGTAGCTTCAGCCTATTCTTCTTCTTCAATCTCATTCTCGATCATCAAGGGTCCTTCAGGTTCAGCAACAAATTCTCTTGTTTCTGTTATTTGACCACAATCATATATTGTTTCCTAAATTTGAAACTTTTTGTCTATCCTTACATTGGCGCTTTCAATCAATTTCCTCAGACTCAAATTGAAACTTTTATATGCTTTACTCTTAGTGGAATAACCAAGAAAGATTCCTTCATCACTTCTAGCATCAAAATTGCCTATCTCATCATCTCTTTTGATATAACATTTACTTCCAAATATTCTAAAATATTTCACAGTAGGTGTGTGATCAAACCATAATTCATAAGGTGTTTTACTTGTACCTTCTTTGATCTGAATTATGTTTAATGTATACACAGCAGTGCCAACTGCTTCTCTCCAGTGAACATGTGACACATTTCCTTCCAGCAACATAGTTCTTGCAGCATCTAGTATGGTTCTGTTTCTTCGCTCTACTATCTCATTCTGTTGTGGAGTTCTAGGAGCTGAAGTCTGTCTATGTATTCCATTTTCTTCACAATATGTATTAAATAGTTCTAATGCAAACTCTCCTCCTCTGTCTAATCTCAAGCACTTCATCTTTAAACCAGATTCATTCTCATCTTTCACTTTGAATAACTTGAACTTGTCAAATGCTTCATATTTCTCTCTCAAATATGTAACCCACATCATTCTAGAAAATTCATCAACAAAAATTATAGAATACCTTTCACCATAGTATGACCTTGTTCTTGTAGGACCACACAGATCTGTATGCACTAGATCTAACTTCCCTTTTGGCAAATAAGCTTTTCTCTTGAAAATGCTTCTAGTCTGTTTCCCCATAACACATTCTCTACACATAGTGTTAGATGGCTTTACAATTTTAGGTAGATCTCTTACTACTTTTGTCATACTTGACTTCACAATGTTATCAAAATTAACATAACAAAATTGTATGTGCCATAACCAACTGTCATCAACCTTTGCAATAAAACAAGAATCTTTAGATGTGTTTAATTCAAATAAATTACCTCTAGATTTAGTACCAGATGCTATCAAGTCTCCTATTTTACTCTTAATAGAACATTTTCCATTGATGAAGTTCAGTTGATAACTCTTGTCCACTAGTTGTCCAACGCTCAACAAATTATGCTTAAGTCCATCAACAAGTAATACATTGTCAGTGTTAGTCTTTCCATCCAAGGAAATAGATCCAATTCCAATAATAAGTTTAGGAGTATTGTCACCAAATCTAACAACACCATCATCATGTCTTTTCAAACTCACAAACTTATTTTTATCTCTAGTCATATGATGTGAACAACCACTATCTATGACCCATTCAGATTTCTTTTCAACTCGGGATACTAAGGATTTTTCTTCATGCATAGGTTCATCATCCTTAATAGCAATAAATCCAATTTCATCATAGTCACCATATTCATCATCAGATATACCCTCAATAGCATAATAACATTCCTTGTCCTTTGAGAACTTAGACTTGAAAAACTTTGGTTTGTGCTTTGGAATTCTTGTAGGACATCTAGATGCAAAATGATCAATCTTGTTACATGAAAAACATTTCAAAGGTAATTTTCCCTTAAACTTACCCTTACCTCTCTTTTCTCTTCTAGCAATTAGTGCTACGATTTCATCTAGCTTCCTTTCTTCTTCTTGTATTTGTTTTCATTCATCAGCATAGGCTCCAAGTTCTTCTCTTAGGTCACTACTGCTCGTGCTTGCATTTCCAGGTACGATTATTTTGCGTTTGTGCACGGTTGCTTTGAAGGCTGACTCAACCTTAGGTAAAGTGTCTCCCAATTCTATGGCTTCAAATGTAGTTAGCTTGCCAATCAACATCTCTCTGGTGAAGTTCGGTGTCAAAGGTATGATCTCCTCTATAGCCCGAACCTTGGTTCTATATGCAAGTGTCAAAGATATGAGTATCTTTGCAATCACTTCTTCCTCATTGTAAGTTCCTCTAGAGTTCCTAATACAAGTAACCACCTCAATAATTCTCTATTCATATGCTCTGATGTTCTCATCTTCTCTCATATTTAGTGATTCCATCTTTGTCTTCCAGTTTTGTAACTTTTCTTTCTTAGTAAACTTGTCTCCAACATATAGTGCTTCCAGTCTTGTCCAGATTTCATGTGCATAGTCCAAGTCCTTTACTTTAGTAAATTCTCCTTGTGATAGTGAATTGGTTAAGGATTCCCTTGCAACCATATTGCATGAGAATAGCTTCTTTTGATCTTCACTGGCGTTCTCTAATTCATCCTCAGTCGCTACCTTTTCCTTTTCCTTTGTTATCATCCAGTAATCAATTCCCAAACATAGTAAATGTGTTCTCATCTTGTTCTGCCAACTGTCAAAGTTTTCAGGATCAAACTTTGGACTATCCTTCCTATAGTAATTCATCTTCAGAATCACCTCAAGATGTTAAACTTTCTCTCTGAGGGCCAATAGCTCTGATGCCAATTATTAGGAATAACAGTCCACAAGACAACTAAGAGGGGGGTGAATCAGTTGTAATAGAGATTATTAAACTTTAGACTTTATAAATCAAATCTGCAAATGTAAATGATAACACAGTAAATGCCAACACCATAACACAATATTTGTTGTTGAGAAAACCCTGTTAAAGGTAAAACCCTGGTGGGAATTAACACCTACAAATAATGTACTGAGAGTATAGTATCCCTGTTAAAAGATATTAGCCCTGTTAGGAGCTTGTTACAACATTACAATACACAGTCCTTGTTAGGATATAGACCATGTTAAGATTCAAGGAAAATAGTATGCTCACTACCCAAAGAAGGTTAAAGCCACCCTCAAGGATTCACAATCCGAATCAAGTGTATAAAGCAAATACACATTTCAGTGAACTTTCTGATAGCAACTGCCTTTGCTTGGTCAGTTCCAATGAAGTATCAACTCTTCTTTATATCCAGTAGTCAACAAGCTTCACAGCTTCCACACATCTCTATCCTTCTTTTCTCTATCACATTTCTCCACAAGAAATTATCATTCATATATACCCTCTTACAATAATTCATTAGGTCGGACAGTTAAGCTTTCCTAATACATAATTAACTAGGTTGGCCAATTAAGGCTTTCCATCATAAAAATAATTACATAGCCCCTTGCTAAGATACAAATGATATCTATAACAAGTATACATAATTCACAATCCATCACATATACTTCCAGATCCACAATTTGTGCTCACAATTAATTTCACACGCTACATGTCTGAAGTCGGTCAGGAAATAGGTCTTCTCCATAATACATGCCACAGATAACATCATCAGTATCTAAACAACAATAAAACTCAACCCATTACTCTACCATATGTCAGTTGTCCATTAGTAAGCTCACAAGTTCTAAAATATCTTTGCCAAAAAGATATACCCGAAACATAGAGACCTGCTCTGTCTAGAATCACAGTTACAGTCCAGAAAACTAGTCTTCACTAAATCAACTGTAACATCCACAGTATATAACATAAAGCCAAGCAACCTTAGGGATACATTCAGTACACATCCTTCTAAATAAATCCAACTTCGATCATTTTGAATCATCCGTACAGTGTCCATACACTCCTTATAGTTAAGTATCCAGTCTGTCTTCCCCATAGAAATATATGTTGGCATCAGTGACAAAACATGAATATCAACGACATGATCAGTAACCAAAAATGATATCATCCAACAGTTCTAAATGTCACAACTATGGACATGTGGTTGTGAATTGCAGATTAAGGTCATCAGAGACAATATTGGACCCTGTAGTCCAACATGTATAGTTTGTTATGTCTTTAATAAGGCTGGTCATCTTGCTTGGTCATGTAGAGAAATAAAGTATACTAGAGGTCAACTGGTGAGCAATGATGAAAATGCCAAAGGTAAGGAAATTGTTAATACTAATGAAATAAGAAATGGTATGACGAATACATGGGTGAGGAAAGGAGGATTGAATATTTCAGAATTAACTTATAACTCCACAAGTCTATGAAACTTAATCTAACCAGTGAAATCAGCACAATGAAGAAGAGGAAACTTAATCTAACTGGTGAAGGTAGAACAATGAAGAAGAAAGAAACAAAGAATCCAACTAGTTTTGAAGAAGATGAAGATGAAGAAATGCAAACAACTATTAATATTACTCACATGACCCACAAAGAGCTATTGAAAAAGTCTGATAAAATCAAGGAGAAAGCTAAAAGAAAAAATTGAAGGGAAAGAAAAAGAAGGTCAGAATGCTAAAAGGAGCCATAAACATCATTAGGAATTTAGTACCTAATGTGGGATATGAGAAACAAGATTATCCTATTGATCAATTGGGTATATTGGTCAAGGTTGTTTCTAAACAAGTACCTAACTTGGAGAATTCACCTATGGATTTAGCAATGAAAGAATATGAGAAGCATCGAGATGACAAGCTGAAAGAGGTCATATCATTAGAAAAATATTTACTTGTAGTACTAGTGATTAAAGTGAAGGAAATTCTATAGGAATCAGGAAAGATATTTGTAAAGGTTTCAAAGGTTACATCTTTTACACAGGAGCTAGAGAAGAAGAAAGGTTTCAAAAATATTAAGAACGCCATAGCCAATGCTCCAGTATTGTGTCACCCAAATTAAAAGGAAGAATCATAATTTATTGTTACTCCTCTGAGCATACTTTGTCAGCTATTCTCATGAAAGAAAACAAGGAATGGGTTCAAGCCCCTATCGCCTTTATGAGAACACCTCTGAAAGATCATGAGTTGAAATACTCTCAGACTAAGAAACATGATTTCGCAGTAGTAAAGGCTTTAAATAATTTTAGATTCTATATTTTACACTCTCACTCCCTTGTATATGTGCCTGATATTGCAGTAAAAAGTGTATTAACTCAACAAGACATGGGATGTAATACTAGAGGAGCATGGGGGGCTAAGACACAGGAATATGACATAGAAATTAAACCCACAAAGTTGGTGAGAGGAAATGCACTGTGTAAAGAAATAGTGGAAAATCAAGTAGATGAAGATCCTGAAGCGACACAATTGGTTTTGGCGTAAGTATGCAAGACCCCTGGTTCAAAAACATTGCATATTTCTTGGTGTATGGTAAGTGTCCTAAAGGGTTGAATCTGAAGAAAAGGAGATATTTAAAGCTAAAATCCTATAAATATGTTATTTGGGAGGATAGGTTGTATAAGAGGTCGATAGATGAGACTTTCCTTCGGTGTGTAAACAAACAACAATAGGAAAAAATGTTGAAGGTGTTCCATGATGAAGCTTGAGGGGGACACTTCTCTTCATCAGTAACTATGTTCAAGATATTGAGATAGTGCTATTATTGGCCAGGAATGTTCAAGAATGCATACCATTGGGTAGCAAGATGTGAGAAGTGCAAAATGTTTATCAGAAAGCCATAGCTAGTAGCTCTCCCCCTTAGACCAGTAGTCATTGAAGGTCCCTTCCAGCAGTGGGGCCTTGATTTTATCATCCCTATAAACCCCTCATCTAGTTTGGGTCACACCTATATAGTCACTACAACAAACTACTTTACAAAATGGGTGGAGGCGAAAGCAACTAAGAAAACTACCTCCGAAGTAGTATGTGAGTTTATTAAAGAAAACATCCTGGCAAGGTTTGGTGTACCTATCAAGTTAGTAATGGATAACACCACATATTTCTCTTCTTGGAAAATTACTAAATTTCCTTATAAGTATGGCATTATGGTCAGTCATTCATCCAACTACTTCCCACAAGGAAATGGACAGGCCAAATCCAGCAACAAGAACTTGGTAAACATTATGAAGAAACTCGTGGCAGATAATCAGAGAGCATGGCATAAGAAAATCCATGAAGCACTATGGGTGGATAGGGTGACCCCCCAAAGAGCTATCGATGTTTCCCCCTTTGAACTAGTCTATGGAATTGAGGCTAGTCTTCCATTTCCATTGGAATTGGCAACTTGCAAGTTTAGGACAACAATAGAAGATGACATGTATGAAGATGGTTTAGAAAAGAAAATCCTATATTTAAACAAGCTTGAAGAGGAAAGAGAGAAGATGGTAGATCACATCACACAACATCAAATGTGTGTGAATAATTTGTTTGACAAAAGGAGCATGCCTCATAAATTTATGGAAGGAGATATGTTGCTACTGTGGGACAAACGCAGGGCACCTAAAGGTATGCATGGAAAATTTAAGACACTGTGGAAAGGTCCCTTCAAGATTCATCAGGCATATGAGAAGAATTATTTTAAGTTGACTTATCCTGATGGTGAAGCACTACCCCTGACATACAATGGTTAGGACTTGAAGTTTTACCATATCTGAATATAAAATAGGTAACCCCTGTATTGTACCATAGTTACATTTAGTTCCTATTTTTTTTTCCTTAGTTAGGTTTTCTTTCCCTATTTCCTTTCCATATTTTTCCTTAGTTTTGTTGTGAGCTGCCTTTTATTGACCTATGAGAAACCAGAGACTTGAGTTCCTTGCTTGGACATGAGAATGTCCAAGGCCCCAGATAGAGCCAGCTGTTGCCCCATTTTTTTTCTATATATATTTAGAGAAAAATGGATGTTTAGTGTGTAGTAATGGTCTTGAAAACATTGTGAAAGTCATGAGTCTAAGTCTATCTTTTCCCTTTAGGCTAGAGAAACCTTTATCAAATTTTCCCAAATTACCTTCTCCTTTGTAAGCCGGGGGTTTCTCTCCAAGATCATGTCATATGGGGTAGGTTAAGATCCCAAATCCGATAAAGGTCATGATTCAGAAGTTTCTAACATTGATCTTATGTAATTTTGGAATCTTTATCTTTGATACTTCATTTTTTCTCATCGACAAAAAATTGGTTTCGGGCTTCTCTCTGGCAGATAATCACCTACAGAGTGCCTTTTCCGCAGTCACCAATTTTTAAATTCTCAGTGATCAATGGAAGTTGAAGATAGATAATTGAGGCTAGAAAGACTATTGCATTCAAAATGAATCCCTACAGGCCAGAAGAATGATCAAATGATAAGGAATCAGAGACCAAAGATTATCGGTGGAAAAGTGGAAAGTAGCTTCTCTGCTACTCCAATAGGCAGGTTTTGACCCGCAAGATGAATTTTATGCCAGATTGTATACGCAAGGTTTATAAAGAAAAATCTACCTATGAGGGGACTTAAGGCATAAAGAAAGAAAATAAAATTGTCACACATCATTTTTGCATCGCAACAAGATAAGATTCCTCTTTGGTGGATTTCTGAGTAGGGAGCACTCCAAAAACATTTCCGCACCCAAAGGGGAAGCGAAAAAGTAATTATCTGCTATCTCTAGAAAGTTACCATTACAGTTATCTAAAGTGAAAAGATGTTTCTTAATGGTCCATAGAGGTAAATTAATTAATTCAAATAAATTCATTTTGCTTCATAACAGAATTTTTCATAAATTCTTAAGTCTTTTCATTTGTGTGGCGCAGGAAGTCGGTCATTAACGGTAAGAAGTTAGAAGTTATAAAATTAGTGAAGTGTTGCAAACAAGAATTTCCATCTGTTTGATCAATTGTTTGAATTGAAACCCCTGGTAATAGTTGTTCCTTGCTTTCACATTCTTGAGATATATTCCTAGTTTCTGATTCAAATCAATCGGAGCATGGCTACCAAATTTATGAGATTCGATGGGATGAACGAAATCACTTTTGACTGGCACAAAATCACGAACACCTCTTTGAGATTCTTTGATATGCAAAGCTTTCATAGTAGGCTGAATGCTGAAAGGATACATACCATTATAGAGAAGCTGAAGGAGAGTGGATTAGTCAAAGCCACTGGTTTCCCTATTGCAATTTAAGCTCCAGAGCTTATTCAAGAATTCGTAGCTCACTATAATCTAGACACCAAGCAAATTCTTTTGCCCGATGACACGGTGCTACTCTCTATTGACCGAGACTCTGTCCAGAACTCCCTTCATATTATGGAGCAAGCTGAATACTCGGAGATAACATACATTTAGGCGGTTACTGAGTATGGAGCAAAGAAGACTGTATGGAAGAAGGAGATAATGAAGATATGGTTCCAAGAGTCGAGGAGCACCAAGGGTAAGTTACCCAAAACACTATACAGAATGAACCTGAAGCCATAAATAGTAGACATCATGGTATTGCTTCACAGGATCAGAGATGAGAGTGATGCACTTACTTTCATTGAGCACCATTTCTTCCTGGTTCAGGTGATTTTCTCTCAGCATAATTTCATTAATTGTGCTCACATGGTAAGTGAAAATATTTCAAATGCCCTAAATAGAATTAAACATCAGAATGAGTTCTATATGTCCTCAGTTTTGTTATATATCTTAGCTACAATTCAAATTTGGCCAGGGCTTCCTAGATTAGAAGAATTCCTGGAGGATGTTAAGAGTTATGAATTATTCCCTTGTTTGCAATTACATAACATTTATACTGAGTATCTCAAAGTTAATTATGCATTCACAATGAGACTGTGCAGGGAGTTACAAGGTTTCCCAGAAAGGAGATTTTCTCTGGAAGCCATGGCATTTATCAGCCAATTTGGATCTTATTTTATCCAATTTGTGAATTTCTCATACATTCATCTTGCAGGATTGGATGATTTCCCTTTGAAGTTGCCCAGGTACCCTAACGACATGATCACGCTAGTTGAGGTGACGAGGCAAGAATTCCAAGTGAACCTAATCTGTGCAGGCGTCAGGAAGAAAGACTACAATTTCCCAATGACTATTGGAGCCTACAATTATGCATCCTGGTCCGATGCGAAGAATGTTTTGAAAGCATTCTCAAAGAAGTTTCAATTGGAAACTTATGATGTTCTAAGGCCGCAGTATGATCCTATGAACTATGCCTGAGATTACTTGCAAATGGGTCACACTATTCATCACATCGATGATATAGAGGACTATTGGGCCAACTGCAAAGATGATCTAGAAAGAAGAGATCAATTCTATGAAAGATTAACTATTGAATAAATCAAAAGGTTCAAAGTTAAGATTACAGTTGAAGGCATAGAAGATGATGGCCAACATATGTATGATGATACATACCTAGAGAAGATTAAGCCCCTTCCTATAATCTCTAAACCCATGCTAGATCAATCCATTAATGACTTGTAGACCTTGATGGGTGGGATCTACAAAAGGACAGAGCAGTGGATCGAATGGATGGAGGGCAGAAGGAAGAGGTTGGAAAGGAAGCCTCCGTCTCGACAAACTCCTGCAAAAGTGACTAAGACTACTGTTACCTCATCCTTAGTGAATCTCTCGACTGTAGCTAAAGAGCTAGTTCAACCAATAGGTGGAGGTGATGAGCCTCCTGAAAAGATGATCCCGTTGGAGAAAACATGCGGAGATGGCTCACCTCCTATCATTGGTTCCATAGAAGAAGTGGTTTCTAAAGACCCTGTCAATTCTATAGCTAAGCCTATTAAAAGTTTAGAAATAGAGCAACCAGTTAAAGCTAGCACTTTGTGCACACAAGGTGATACCTCAATTCAAGATACTCCAAGTTGAGGGTCCCCTATTATAGTGGAAGTGGGTGAAGATAGTTCTAGTACTATAGCCATAGAATTAGATGAGGAGGCTAGAAAGCAACAAAAAATTTCTCAAGTCATTAAATTAGTTTCCTCCTCTCCCACTTCAGTGAATCCATTTTCTTCCAGACCTAAAGCTACTCCTCCAATCATCAGGAAGTTTTTCATAGAAGAATTGGTCTCTGCCACCAAAGTTACTAGCACGGAGTCTTGGATAGAGAACACTCTAGAATGCAAGAGGAAGAGGATAGAAGAAGGATCTCCCAGAAAGTATACTCTTTCACAGGCCTTACAATCTAGTACCACCATGAGCAAGGTGAAGAAAGCAAAAACATTGTCTACCTTAGGCCGAGATCCAGAAATAGGGCACTTCACTATGGAGGTAGCCAAGCCCACAAAGGAAGGCAAGTTTGAGGACTTAACTACTTCTGACTTTGAGTTACAGTCATTTGATATGGGATTGGCTCATCATGATACCAAGGTGGATTGGTGAAAATCCACTAATATTTTAATTGAAGAAGATCTTGAGGAGCTCAAGACTGCTAAAGTCCAACTTAAAGCAGAAGTCGCTGAGTTAACTAAATTTATCAGGCAATTAGTTACTCTAGTAGCAAGCATTCCTAGTGCCCAAACCACTTTCGACCCCAATGTTGTAGAGAATCAAGTCATCATAGCTAAGTTGCAAGAAGATAGACATTTTGGGAAGATTGGTAAAAGATGGATCGAGAGGCTCAAATCTGAAGGACTCGTAGTTATTGAGCTGTTGGGTGACACTCTTTTAAAGTTAGAAAAGGAAAGAAACAACATTGATAAGAATTTCCAAACTCTCACATTGGAAAGAGTGAAGTGTCAAGAGTGCATAGTGATGCTACATGTTGTAGTCAAAATGAATACTAAAGAGGAAATAAAGGCCAAGATCTTGCAGAAAGGAGATGAGCCTTTAATTGAATGGCTCCAAAGTCTAGAATTTAAAACTGAGATGATCATCCAAGCCGAAGGAGGGCTACAGCAAACAGAAGTTAAAATCAAAGAAGAATAGGGAAAATATTTTAAACTCCTTCAGGGTCTTCATATAGAGTCACAGACAAGTGGCCAAGGAAAATAAATGATCAGAGTAACTAACATGGAGAAATCTTTCTCCGAGTATGTAGATAAACTGGAAGAATAGTCTTCCTCTCACTTGGATAAGGCGTCGGAACTCCAATAGTTGAGTGGATGCATCTATAAAGCCATGGAAGAGCTGAAAGATCGGGTGGACATGACTAAGAGCCTAGCCAAAGATCATTCCTGATGGCTCATCAGATATACCAATGTCCAAATCAATAGACATGAAGAGCTTATTCCGATCATCACAGCTGTCACCGCCTATACGGCGAAAATAGATAAGGGGAAGTAAATGGAGGCATAAATATATTCCCTCTTATACTAAATTTTGATAGATCTTGTAATAGATAAATGTTTGTTTATCATTTCTAGTTAGGGAAGTTCAACCATTTTGGTTACCCCTTTTTGTAACGGTCCAACTCTGGGATCTATATGTTCTATTTTGAAAATGAATGAAAAGGTCGGCTAAATTTTGGTGTGAAGAACTTCATTTTTGCTAAGTCAAAATTTTTTATGTTTGAATGCCAATGTTTAACTGTTCCATTGCATTTATCTTTCTATTAAATTTGAATGTTTCTTTAAATCATATTTGCAGTTCAAGATTAAACCGAGGTTCTATATTATGATTTGATACAGTTAATTAAGGGGAAATATGGGTGTCACCCATAGATTATGAGAAATATTCTTATGAAGTAGATCGATTCATCATCATTTTGTTATCATTGATCTTTTAGTTTCATATTTGCATCTTCATTATTAGTTCTTGCATTACCAATTTTAGGATCTTATATGATTTATAAATTCTTGAAATTTGGCCAAATAGAAAGCTGAATCTATTTGCCTGAACTAGTTCCTGTCTAGGCCTAGTTTGGATTACCTCTTCTGTTCTCAGGTTAAGAAAAAATCCCTTTAAATTAGGAAAGAACAAAATTCATTGAAGATTAATCACTTAAGGGAGCTATACCTTCAAATTCAGAGGGAAATTAGTTATTCAGTTACATTTCCCAACTGTTGTATTCGATTGTTTCTTTAATATTTGGGTATTTTAGAGTTAAAGTGAAAAAGAAAAATTTGTTTACCAACAGTACAGAAATAGTTCACTCCAAAAAAATATCTTGAATTGTTAAGAGTCTTCTTCTATAATAGAGAAAAACTTGGGAAAGACTTGGACTATTGCTTTGTCTTTTCTATAACGCCATTTGCATCCTTTGCGAGTAGCAACATATGTGTAAGATCTTGTTGATTCAACTAGTGTAACCAATTCCAAGTGAGGTGGATGTTGAAAGTAGGCTTGTATGTAGCTAGATTTTATCTCATTCCCATTGCTTGTGTGCTTTAGGCGGTGCAAAATCTTTTTACCAACATTCAGTAATATAAATTGTCGGTTGCAAATAACGAGAGGCAATTTTTGTAGCATATGACAAGTTTCTTGTGCACTAATGTCTCTCTCAGAAACAAGTTGGGCCATAAAATTTTGGTATACTTTGGTGGCATGATCTTGTAGGTTTTCATCAGAAGAGATTCTTTCCAACATATCAACACAACTCTCATATTTTTTTCAGCTTTAGATGCATACTTGGCAATGTATTTGAGAACAAGCTGGCGCGAGGTGACAAGTTGGAAATATATATTTTCTCTCCATATGGAGAGCATATGTGGGTTATGGATGTTCAAACTATCATCATTTCTAAGCGATTCAAAGGATTTGTGGTCAGATTCATCACAAACTAATTTTGATTCTTCGCAAGTTTTCCAAGGAGCTTTATATCTACATTCCATATGTGTACCCTTTCTACGTAGGCAAGTTCTCTCAGTACACTTGGTGTGTCTTTGTACATGATTAGCAAGCTCTTCATAATCAACATAAGGATCCCTAGCAAATATTTTAGATGTGTTTAGTAGGCATGGGTCATCTTTTGGAGTTTTGAGTATCATGTTTCCTATTTCAAAGCTGGAGTGAGGGTTCCAAGCACAGACAAATTTGTCAAAGAATGTTGTTTCTCTATTTACCTCGACAGGATTTTCCCAATTTAGTGTATCCATGTTGGGTGCATTTTTTAGCCAAATAAATCCTTGGATATGGGTAGAACCTTGACTCATCCATTCATATTGGTACCAGTAGTTAACTGGGCCCAAGAGTTTCTTAATTACTTCTTCACGATAGATTGTGAGCCATTGATGCAGATAGAGGGTTGTTGTGTGTGGGTTTCTAATAACATTTTCTGTGCATTGTTTTTTGGTGAGTAATGAAAGTATATCATTTGGCAAAAGAACACAGTGTAGATCAGGCCACTTTGTGTCAGCTGCACTTAATGTAAAGAACAATGTTGGAGAACCTATTTGGGTTATCATATTTGTAATTGGATGCGAAACTTGTTCCAATATGAGTGTTTCCCCCGTAAGGTTGATCCCAAATGCATCAGTTCTTTTTCCAATGGATTGTTAGGTAGGCTAGTTAAGTGGCTACAAAGGTTTTCAATACTAGTTGGTACATTATCATCAACTTTTTGCTTAATGAAAACAACAACAAGAGATTGGCTACGATGACACATCATAAGGTTTAGAAGGTAGTATCTTAAGTGTGGGTGCTACCCAAATCCATTATCATGATATCACATTAGATGTAAAACATATTCATGGAGTTGCACGTTCCTAGCTCGAGGGTGCATGGGTAGTGCATTTCCATTTAGGAAAAGGGTAGGAAATTCCATGTCAAATAAGCCCTCAGTAGTGTACTCATTAATCGAGGTTAAACTAATGTGTGGCTAGTCAATAATGGTGTCATGATCATTTGGGAGTTGCAAAGATTCTTTAATAATTTCTACCTCTCGATAACTGTTTGGCAATCTTTCCATAAATGAGGTTGAAAATTCTGTTTCATTTTCTTTGGTTTTATGTTCAACTTCCCCTAATTATAGGATGTCACTTTCTCTTTGAATTGTATGAAGCATTCCAAAAACATCAGTAGTGGAAGCAGGGAGCAATGATAATGTAGAGTCATCGATTTCAACATCTTTGTAGTATATGTCATATTTGATCTTGTACGCTAGTGCATTATGAACATGACTTCTACTAACATAGCAATCATATTTCTTCCCATGTGTATTAAGTTTGTGGATTATTAATACATCCAACTCTTGGATTCTATGTGGCAATGAGTTTGCAATTGTTTTTATATCTTGTGGGAAGCTGATAGTGTGACTACTATATTTGTATTGTCCACCATGAGCATGAGTAACTTGCAAACTTGGATTAACACGTGCAATGAGCATCTCTTCTACTTGTGTGAGAACCCTCAAAACATCCGGTTGATCAAGTAGGTCCATATTGTTGGCTGCACTAAAGTGATGTATTGCTTTGCCAGATACACATCTCCTACAAGTGAGGCCATTGGGTGATGAACAGACATGCATACCAAGGTAGAATTCCTTACATATAAAACATGTATGCAACTATGAAAGTGCATCTAGTCTAGCTCTAAAGTTTATAGCTATCTCAATAAAGTTAAAGGACATGTTAGTATTCAGGGTGGTACGGGAAAGTGGACTGTGAGGCCTATGTGCCGGAAGAGGTATTGCAATTGGGGTATAGTGGTGTGAATCTTGAGAACTTATAGAATCTTGCAAGTGGGGAGGGAATGGGGCATGTACTCTATGGCCCAAGTTGTGAGTACGCTTGATGGTATGACGTGCACTTATTTCTTCTTTATGAAAAGCATAATAAAGGCAGCTTCTCTTATGAGCTTGCAGATCAATGGACTTACTGTGGAGTAACTGCCTTTTGGAAGCTTGTACATTTGAATCCATTGGCTAGCATGTAAACACTAAAACATTTGGGGTCAAATTTTGATGCCAATTTGAGATGACACTACCATTTGTGTGTGATTTTTGTGTTTTTTTTCCAAGTGCCCCTGATGTTGTCGTAATAGCGACAGTACTGTCGAAATTGTGACACCCGTGTGATTATAAACAAAAAAAGAAAAAGAAAGGCTCATTTCTAATTTAGTGCAAAGAGGGCCTAACTATGGAAGATTGAAATCTTTGTATATGGTAGCCATGACTTGATCAGGTAGGCATTCGAGCTTTGTATTCTCATTAACTCAACTTTATTTTGATGGAATTTGTTGATTTAATGGCACAATATGAATGTTAATACTGGCATTGTTGGCATTGTTAATACTGGAAATGTCTTGATGGATCGCGGGCTGCAAGCTAGGGCATCATGCATTGTTTATGAGCTCACTGTTTAATATTGACATTGTTTACATCTTTGCATTTTGAATGCTTGATGACCTGCGAGCTTTGAGAGCTAGGGCATCGTTGCTATTACCTTCAAGGCATTATGTGAAGTGTTTGATCTCTCTTTATTTATTTTTCTATTGATATTCACTATGTGGCACTCCCTGTTTATGATCATTTCATGATGAAACGTCTCGATGGCTCGCGGGCTGCAAGTTAGGGCATCATGCATTGTTTATTAGCTCACTGTTTAATATTGGCATTGTTTACATCTTTTTATTTTGAATGCTTGATAAACCACAATATTTGAGAGCTAGGGCATCATTGCTATTATCTTCAAGGCATTGTGTGAAGTGTTTGATCTCTCTTTATTTGTTTTGTTGTTGATATTCACTATGTGGTACTCCCTGTTGATGATCATTTCATGAGGAAATATCTTTATGGCTCGCGGGCTGCAAGCTAGGGCATCATGCATTGTTTATTAGTTCATTGTTTAATACTAGCATTGTTTACATCTTTGCATGTGGAATGCTTGATGAACTACGAGATTTGAGAGCTAGGGAATCATTGCTATTACCTTCAAGGCATTGTGTGAAGTGTTTGATCTCTCTTTATTTGTTTTGTTGTTGATATTCACTATGTGGTACTCTCTGTTTATGATCATTTCATGAGGAAATTTCTTGATGGCTCGTGGGATGCAAGCTATGGAATCATGCATTGTTTATGAGCTCACTATTTAATACTGGCATTCATTTACATCTTTGCATTTGGAATGCTAGATGACCCGCGAGCTTTGAGAGCTAGGGAATCGTTGCTATTACCTTCAAGGCATTCTGTGAAGTGTTTGATATCTCTTTATTTATTTTGTTGTTGATAGTCACTATGTGGTACTCCCTATTTATGATAATTTTGTGAGGAAAAACATGGTATCTTCTTTTCTTTCTGCAGCATTCTTCTGAGTGCACATGTCCTGTAACATGTTTTTTCTTTCAAAAGTGTATGGCTTGACTATGCACATGCATAATTGTAGATGAGGATTAGTATTAGGATGCCATTCATTTCTTAGATATTCTTGATCTAACCCCATCTCTCTTTTCTTTGTAGGTTTTGGATCACGCAGGAGCACACTGGATTCATACTCGGGTCAAAAATTCATCACTTCAGGCAATGTTTGGTACCATTACTATTTATGTTCATCCTCTTATGTGTGCCTATACTCTTGCATATTCTTCTAAAAGTTGGCTATGCTCACAATAGCCTAGATGATTTTATCTTTCAGCTCCTTTCCTTGTATAGTATATATAAGTTATTTGGCATATATATAGTATATACATGAAATATTTAGATGCATAAATTTATTTTCCTTTACATGTATCTTTTCATGAAATGAACACAAATTAAACAAGATCATCTAATAATGCAAACTAGGGTACTGTAGTCACTCATCTAGTAATTATGTTACCAATGTACAATGAGGTAACTATTTGTATAAATATCAAACCATGAAGATGATGCTTAGGAGACAGTGGAGCTAGAGTAATATGTGAAAGATCCAAATTCTTTGAAAAATAAAAACTCCTAAGGCTTTCAAACACCTAGGAGCCTGTAGTAAATTAAAATGGAAGAAGATAGGTCCATGTATGATCTTCAGGAATTTTTTATCAAATGCCTACGAAGTTGACTTTCTACAGAGCATAAATATCTCACTTGTATTCAATGTCAGTGATTTGTATAAATAGTATGAAGGAGAGATTAGTATCTCACTTGTATTCAATGTTAGTGATTTGTATAAATATTCAAATTTGGAATCATTATTGAAATGTTTCCTCAGGTAGTGTATATTTCTTCATGTTTAATAGGTTGTAACTAAAATTTATAAATGTTATTGAACTCAAATAATTGTTAAAAATCTATTTGTGAGTTACTATGCTTCTTGGTGCATGTTTGGACATATCCATAGACACAACAACTCTTGGGTGCATGTGTATGCATATATCTATGTGTATTTATGTTTATATATGTATATGTATATTTATATACGTGTGTGTATGTATACACATACCTATATATTTACATTTATATATACATGTACATACATATACACATATTTGTATGTATATATATATATATATCTGTGTGTGTGTGTGTGTGAATATTTATGTATGTATATGTGTGTGTGTATATACACACCCACACATACATACATATATACATACATACATACATAAATACATAAATACAAACATAAATACATACACACATACATACATAAATATATACATACATACATACATACATACATATATACATGCATATATACATACATACATACATACTTGAATCTTTCATTTGGTTTTCACATATGGAATTTCATCATATAGAATCATCATTATTAGTCATTATATGTCTACACCCCCCTTTCAACTCACATGGATCAACAAAGAAATAGACTCAAACTCTTCAA
>MU223068.1:1970289-1992338 GCA_018584345.1 Thuja plicata | reverse complement strand
TGAGGAAATAACTTGATGGCTCGCAGGCTGCAAGCTAGGGCATCATGCATTATTTATGAGCTCACTGTTTAATACTGGCATTGCTTACATCTTTTCATTTGGAATGCTTGATGTCATTCTTTTGTTCTTTTGTTCTTCATGGACCATTCTTTTTTATACTCGACTACATCTCCCATTAAAATTTCATCAAAACTTTTCAATATCTTGTGATATTGCTATCTGGATTCAAGTGTATAGTTTTTTGAGTCAAACTCATTGACCCATGTTTCATCCATGAATTTGACATGCACAAATTGCTTATCATGTCATGAAAATTGTTGATGTGTCAAAAATGACTTGCAAGAGTGTAGGTGACACATGATTCAACTCCAATTCATACAATTGGGAGTACCTGGGAAAGTGAGTAGACTCTAAATATTAATATTTCAGCCACGAATATAACAAGGATGAAGCATGATGAGGAATGGAGATAAAAAAGAAGAAATTATCCACTCATGTAATGAACATGGAAAAGGGTATAGTAGAGCCTACTCGTCTTTCTCGGGTAGTCCCAATAGTTTCAAGAGGAGAAGAAGTAATGAGAGGAATTGTCGAAACATCAACAATTTTCGTGAGATTAGTTTGTTAACTACAGCTGACACAAGGAAATTTGTAAATTTCAAACTATACACTTAAATATTGATAGAAATAGCACAATTTGGTATTCCCCCAACTGTAGATGCCTTTACATACATTTCAATGTGTGGTAAGGACTAAAAGCCCCAATCATAACTATGCATATGGTTTCCATAAAGTGCAGTTAGGACGTTGCATTTACATGTACTGTGATTGGCAATCATCATTTTGCAATTTGATTTGAGATGTTGTCTACATGATTAGTATGTTTCTTTTTATTGCAATTATAATTAGTATGAATGAACAAAATAACCAACTAAACAAAATGATATGTTGGAATAACAGTGCAATATTTATCGATATAGCATCGATGGCTTCGGTCAATGTGCCTATGTGTCAATGTGGTGTTGGCCCTTGTGTGTTGAAGATGTCACGCACAATAAGTAATCCTGGGAATCCATTTTGGGGTCACCCAAATAGGAAAAAGGTCTGGATATGTAATTATATTTTAATGTTTAAAAGTAATGTGACAAGTTATAATCATTTTAGGAAGAATTGATGTAGATTTTGTATTGCAGGGAAATAGTGGATGTTAATACTTTTAGTGGGTTGATGAAACCACATTTACATCTACCCCATATAAGTCTATACCTAATGTAGGAAATGAGTGCAACGTGTGTAAGGCTCGAGAGGCAGCTAGTGCCGCTGAGATTGCTTCAATGGCGAAAGTAGAAATCATGTTTCTACGATGCCTTCTTTGTGTAGTTTGTGCACTACTTTGTTGGGACCATATACACAAATGTGATTAACAGAGGGCTATTGCAGATACTAAATTTTTTTTAGAATTTCATGTAGATATGTTGGACATATTTTGATAAACTCGTGAACTTATTTTTTTTTATGATTTTCTATATCTTGGATGGGTTTTTGTAAATTTTATCCTTGTTCCTTTTAGAAGTGTATGGATTGACTATGCACATGCATAATTGTAGATGAGGATCAGTAATAGGGTGCTAGGAATTTCTTAGATCCTTTGGATCTAACCCCATCTTTTCCTTCCTTGCAAGTTTTGGATCATACATGAGCATACTGGATTCAACCCCGAAGACATTGGCAAAGATCACCCAACTTCATAAAACAAGAAAGGAAACAGCCCAACATAAAAGTAGAAGACATAAAAACATATTTAGTGATCATATTGTGATGATGGTGGAGTCTGATGCTACATCAATGACACCAGGCAGTGAGGCAGTGATGATCGTGGAGTCTGATCTTTTCTATAAACACATCACATTTCATATGGTGTTAGAAGGCCCAGATGGGCAGAAATTCAAGCAAAAGGATATGGAGGCTACTAAGTCTTTTGTACACCTTTTGCTTGGTAATTTGAAGCCATCAATGGAAACTTAAAATCCTAAACAATTAGTATACCATTGATGGCTTCATAATTATTAAGTGAAAGGGAATTCTCTGATCCAAAACCCCCTTTGGTGATGATCCTATGCAGTTCCACATAGACACGACATGTTCCTTAGAAGAATTTTAATCTCACAATAGCTTAGAAACATAAATATAGGCATCATGGTCACAATTCTTTGGAGACACAACATAAACAACCAGGAGAACATATGGTGTTAGAAGGCCCAGATGGGCAGAAATTCAATGGAACAATTATGGTCTTGTAAAGATAAACTGAAACTGGAATTTCGAAAAAAGTTCATAATTATGCACAAACTTTTCCCAGCCTTGCTGAAATTCTAGTTCCACTTTATCTATTCAAGACCATAATTGTACATTGAATTTATGCACATCTGGGGCCTTCTAAAACTATATATTATACACAATTGCACATGCATTCTCGATTCAAAGTGGGAAAATCTTATTTTGGATGGGAGGGAGAGAAGCCAAACACATAAAGAACATGCACATAAACATGATAGTTGGGAAACATAAATGTAGATATCACAATAGCTGAGAAACATAAATGTAGATATCATGGTCACAATTGTTTGGAGACACAACATAGTTGAGTGGTATACCCAGACGATGCAACACAACCTCTACTCCTCCAGTTCTAAGTTGGCACTGCAGGATCCAAAAACCATAGATAAGGAATAAATTTAGAGAAAAGAGGAGGGCCGTAATGACCAAAATAATATAGGATCCCTATATTATTTTGGTCTTTATGGCCCTCCTCCTCCGCTCTCTAAATTTATTCCTTATCTATGGTTTTTGGATCCTGTAGTGCCAACTTAGAACTGGAGGAGTAGTGGTTGCATTGCATCGTCTGGGTATACCACTCAATTATGTTGTGTCTCCAAATAATTGTGACCATGATGACTACATTGATGTTTCTCATCTGTTGTGTCCCAGGATCCCTTATGACCCTTTATGACCCTTTACAATCCCTAAGATTACATCTTAGAGATCTTAAAATATCGTAAAGGGTCATAACAGGCTCCTAGGAGGGGCCAGATGAGCTTCCACCTTCACGTGGTTGCCATGTTAAGTAGAGAATGTTAAACTATTTTTGAAACAAAGAGAAGCTCAATATTTTAAGGTCCCACTCCATGCACACAATTTTTTTTTAAACATAGCATACCGTCGCAATTGCGACGGTATTCAGTGGATGACCAATGCCAAAACACTACACACGGCGTCGAGATGTCAAAATAGTTTGAAAGATGGACGTCACATGTACATCATGTTCTTCACATACCTGTCATAATGGCGACACTCATAATGAGTAACGACAACATACTAACCCTCATAGCCGGTGCATATTGTGATGGTCATGACCATCGCAATACCGATAGACATAGCTACCGTCGGTGATTCCAACACCAAAACTGCAATACCGGTCTGTGTCACTTTCCCGATGGAGTAGTGTCATAATTTCAATGCATAGCCATCGAAAAGAGGTCTCGAATGTACTAGTGTAAAAAGGGACAAATTGTGTTGTCGATATCTTTCTAAATAGAAAATTTAAATAAGCCTTCGAGTATAATGCTAGAAGAAAAATTAGATGTAGGTTTTTAGCATTTCTTACAGCATAATAGAAAACACATCTCTAAAATGTTTTTCCAAGTAGAGGTTTATTGAATTTGAAATCTCGTAGTCTGAAGTAGACATAGTAATTGTGGGCCATGGAGAAAACTATGCACGATGACATAAAAGCCAAAGAAATAGAGAACATAAACAAGGTAAAATAAATCCATGTAGAACACATGGCAGAGGACAAGTGGTGCACATAGTAGACGCCATAACATAACCATAAATATAAGCATAATGTATAGTCAATGAGAGGAACAAGTTTTGAAGGGGACTTGGAACCCTATACAAAAGAACTTGTTACAACAGTAATAGTCGATACAAGGAAGAAAAGTAGGAATAGTTACAATGGTTTGGGGAAAACAAGTGATTTTCGTGATGTTTTCCAATGCGTGAATGGAACATGGCATAGGAATTTCTTGTAACAAAAAATTAACTTCATCTGTGAAATCAACCCTATCAACTTCAACAATGGTTTTTTTCAATTGTTTTTCATTGTTATATGTTTCCATATTGTTTGATAGGGTGAAGAGAAATGGATTGTATTGTAGATGGCTAATAAAATTCTTAGAACTTGCATCTTCTTCTTGATTGAATTGTAGCATATAGAGGTCTTTTGCAGGCATACCAATGAGTTTAGTTGCAGCTTTGTCAAAATTAGTCACCCATATAGCCCTTGTGGGGTCTTCAAGCTTGGCTTGAAGAACATATCTATAATCAAAATCTAGAAAAGTAGCTACACATTTTGAACAAAACCATTGTCCTTCATAGTTCTATTTGACTCTTTTTTACACTATTTTCCATCAATCTTCATGGGACAAGATGGATAACAAAAAAAATTTGTCTTGATAAAAACAAAGGTTTCTCTAACAATGCATTGTAGGGGCCTTGTCAAAGTTGAAGGGTACTGTGCAATTTTGGAGATTGTTTTTCATGGTAAAAGTCCAGGTGCATCTAGAAGGTCTATGGATGGCATGAGAAGATCAACTCCATTATGTGCAAAACAAGATTGTATTTTTTTTGTTTCTTCGATGGCAGGATTGATAAACAACTGGGAAGTCCCTAGTGTACTTACAACCTTACCATTATATCTTGCAAACCAGCCATTTTTTTATTGCAAGCACGGTAACCTTTTATAGATGGTACATCTCATGCAGTTGTGTGCCTTCCTTTTGAGATGATTTTCCCCACAAAGTAAAATTTATAATGGAGGTAGACATATCTATCATTTTTAGACTCCTCCTAAGGACCTCAATTGCATCACCTTTTCTTTTTATTGTAGAGGAAGGATCCACACAAATGACAATTCAAACCAGATCAATAGAAGAGTTAGCAGGCTGAGTGTGGATATATCCAATGGGTGTGAAAAAAAATTGAAGTGTTGGAATTAAGAGGTCATCATCACAAAGATTGAGAATTGAATCATCTATTAAAGTGATTTCTATATCACTATTAAGCTTATTGTAAAACTTGTTTTTTTGTTTTACGGTACCATGAGATAATGTATATATGCTCCTAGATTGAACATTGTGAAAATGGAGGTCTGCAACTGCATTGAAGCAAGTGACATGAAATTCAATGTGCTCACAATAAATCAAATCAAAACTAAACATGTGGCCATCACCATTTTTGTTGTTGAAGTGGTGGATTTCCTTCTTCATAGTCACACGACCTTTTATCATCCACTGTGTTTGAAATGGGTTCAAGCTCCTGATAGGAGTAGTAGTAGTAGGGGGAGGTTTCTTTCGCAAAGATGCATGCAAGCCAAACATCAATTTTGTAGGATTGGGATGTTCATATGAAACAAGATATACCACATCCGTGCATGTATCTGATGAAGTTCCTACTTGTTGTTTTAGAAGTTTTTCTATTTCTTTGAACAAGAAGGCGGGGTCAGCTATTATATGATGATCCGTGCAAGAAACCTCTAAGTTGGAGACAATAATCCACCTATGCATTAATTAGATATGTACAATTAGTATTGTGCTATTGTTGCATAAGAAAATGAAAATGGTTTATTGCAATAAAGACCTAGTAGCTATTGCCTCACCTAGAGTTACAAATAGTAGGAATAGTGAATTCTTTGAGTTGGACTATAGACCCTTTTTGGAGTTTCCTTGTTGTTATGAGGTCATTGAACTTACTTGGCGAGGTTTCTTTTTGTAAGTGTAGCCCATCTGAGAGCTCTAACTTGTATCTCATAGTCAACCTAGTTCCTTGACCAAATGTTGCAATGGAAAAAACTTGGAGTGGATGTACATCTAAGCTGGCATCATTGATAAGCTTTATTGCATTCTTCATCAAAGAGTGAGACATGGCTCAAAGGAGTGACAAATGACCTATAAATTTGAATTGGTGTTCAACATTATGTGGAATATAAGTACAAACAAAATTTTACAAGTAAGAAGGGTAATGCAAATTAAGATCATAAACAAATGACATGCATTTCTAAATTGATGTAGAAATGAGGGTAAATGCACAATAATCTGTCACCCATTTACAAAGGAAAAGGACAACAACACCAAAACTGTAAAACTTCAAGGGCATAAAAGTCACATTTCTATTGAGAATTTGAAGCTGATGTAAACTGATGAAATGTGTCAAATAGGATGAATTATATGCCTATAATTTTTTTTAAAAAAATTGAACCAAAATTAATATGTTTTTTGAAATTTTTAGGTCTATTTTTCATTTTCTGAAAAAACTGTAAATCAGGGAGTTTACTTCGCGCCAAATCATTATAAGTAAAACATTGTGTTTTCCTCCAATTTCAGAATATGTTTTAGATGACAAGTGTAGGTAGTTTAGAAAAAAAGAAAGAAGTTTTTTTGATGTATATTTTTCCCGTTATAAGTATTAAAAGTCGAACTTACTTGAAATCAATAGTTTTTATCTCCCGCCATTTTTATCTTATCAAAAATATACCAAAAACCAAATAAATTGCATATTATTGAAGATGACTCTCTTCTCTAGTGTTATCTATGATTTTAAAAATTTTATGAATTGATTTAGAATTTTTTTATATTATCTGAAGCAACGACTTCTGAAAGTTTTAATAACCTATATGTAGTTTTTAATGAATTTGTTCAATGTTTTGTAGTCGAAACAATATAAAATTTATATCTCAAGAACCGTAATTCCGAGATCTAGAAAAGGGTACTTTTAGTTTTTTGACATTGTCTAGTTTGAGTAGAGAAAAAACCAGCAGAAGTGCAAACTTTTGGATTTTTTATGTTTTTGGAGATTTGGCTGCCACATGGCATGCGACCTAGGTAGACTTGGCCGAGTCAAACTTGGCCCAGTCGGACTCGGCCGAGTCCTAATGGCCCTCTCATTGGCTCACACACGAACTGACTTGGCCACGTAGGCACCATTCGGTGCCATGTAAACTCGGCCGAGTTAGACTGGGTTGAGTTTGACTCAGCCGAGTATGACGCGAATGAGCACCCAAAATTGTCCTTAGTGGTGAAATATTATTGTGCTTTTACTCATGAATGATATACGACAACTAATATAAACACACGTGTAACACGATTTTGAAAGAGTAATCATAGAACGCAATTTGTTTTCCATACACGATGTATCAAATATGTTTAGAAAAAAATAGATGTTGTAGGCACTTATGATTACAAATTGTGTAGGGCTAAGGTAAGTTGAAACAGAAAAATGGAAAGATAAGAATATGTACCTCCACCCAACAAACAGAGAATATTTCTTTGTAGATATTGTTAAGGTGCGATAGGTGTGTTCCTACAAATTGGGAAAAAACATAAAACATAGTGAGAGAACACAATTAAATGCGTAAATTACCTAACATTGGTTGTGATGTTGTATAAGGCATCATCACCATGCGTTAGTAAAAAACCCAATATCAAAAAAATTTCCATTCAATTATCAATAGGTGGCAGCTCAAAAAAAGGTATAAATAATTTTATTAATCCACATTATGGGAGCTATATAAACAATCTCAGAGTGATCGAAAGAACGATTGTACACTAGCATAGTAAGGTATAAACACTATAAGTATAGATTGTGAAACTTGGTGCAAGGCAATTTTTTGGAAGTGTACAGTTAAAGCAGGGTGGATAAATAATGTGCCTCTAATTTAAACCATCCCAAAATAATTAACAACTAAAATGTACATATATAGTGAACGAAAGAATGGGGTAAAGAAAGAACTCAAATGTGAAGGTGTGAACAAGTTACAACTTGGATTTTATCAGATGACAACAAAGTATTATATAAATTTGATTTCGAAACCAAACGAAATACAACTTGGGCATGAAATTTAAACAATTCATAGTGTAAAAACAAACAATGTCTTATTTCAATATACACAACACAAAAGGTTGAATTGAGCATATAAATGAAAAAGTGTTGGGAACATACAATAAACATGTATTATTCATAGTAGAATCAAATTTGTTCAAACTTTATTTATAGTAGTAGTTGGTGGAAGTAAGAGGAAGGAGTGGAAGATATGCTAATTATAAGAGGCCAAAAATCTTCGACTTCTCCTTTTTTGTAATAGGGTCAGCGCAAGTCCTAATAGAGGTAAACTACAAAGGGAAACTTCAATATACAATGTTTCATGGGTGGTTTAGGTAGTTTTTAAATTCAATTTGAATATCAAGGGCCTTTCCTTCTCTGTAATACTTGTCATAATACATTTCTCATAGGAAAGTACAAAAGCCAAAATATTTCATGTAGTATGTATGCAGCTCATGAAATGTTTCTTCCACCGCAAGGATCTCAAAATCTTTGACAACACCAGTACGAGCACTCATAGCTTTTAATTGTTCAACATTCTGTTGGCAACAAAGAGAAATACTACTTGCAACATTCTGGAGGTATGTTTCATGAAACCCATTCCAATTGACAAACGTATTTGAGCCAGTGGATGGTTGTGGAATGCTGATTTCTAAGGAACTACTTGAAATATCAATAATATGAATTGGTTGTTGAGGATTCTCCATGACCTAAATAAGAGATGTAAATGTTAAATCTATGAAAGAAACTCGCAAAATAGTAGTTACAATTTGTATTCGTTGGGAAGAAGACAATTTATTTAACATGAGGTAATGATGAATATATAATATACCTAACAAGAAGAAGACAGGTCTAACAATATATTTGGAATAGGTGTTATAATAAATTTGATTATAAATACAGTTTTATAACACCAGCTAATATAATAAATTTGATTATAAATACAGTTTTATAACACCAGCTAATACTCCAAGGTAGCAACATTCAATATTCTTACCCTTTCATACAACTTGACTCATTTAACTGGAGATAAGAGGTTGTGAAAAGATAACAGAACAAAACAGCTACAGAGATTGTTTACCAAAAACTCACACTTCCTCCACAATAATATGGCTACAACAAAGAGGAAATAAATGTCATTTTTACACAATTTAAATGTGAAAGAATAGTTCCAGAATATAGGACCAACAATCTTTTAAAAAGACAAGAAGTTTTTTAAGATTTCAAACATGACTGAAATTGCAATTTTTATAGAAATGTAAATGCGAAAAAAATTCTGAAATCTGTAGTCAACAATCTCAGGAGCTTAAAGATGCCTCATCTCAGGACAGAAATGAAGGCAAATGAAGTAGGAAAATTTTACTTTAAGATCATATTGGGGAGTGGATAGGAATGAATTTCATTCTATTGTCACTACATTAAGATATTCAAGGTAATGAACAACATGACATTTCTCTACTCACAACAAGATATAACTAAAGTTAAGCCCAATATGGCTGAAATTTATCAACCCTATAGGGCTCTAAAAGGAGCAACTTACTCAACCTTGTAAAATGTTATGAAAAATATTATATCATTTTTTCTCCAAACAGAGTAGGCATTAACTTCCTCCCTTGATGATATGACCAAATCAAAAGGTATGTATGTCTCATTTGTAGTATAAGTTCACTGGTTTTAGTATAAGTTAAGAGGGCCTCACACTCACTCCAAAATCAGATTCTGTGTTATAAAATATAAACTATATATATAATATTTTTTAAATATATGAAAATTGTTTTTAACTAAATAAAGCAAGGTAATAAATATCAGGGAATGAAGATAAACAAACAGTAATCTATATCCATTTTTTAAGTCATTTCATTAACTGTGTAGAAAATATCTCTCAATATACAGAAAATTGTAACTGAATGATACTTTTTTATTAGTCTATTTGAACCCTCCCTACCAAATACTTTCTCAGAAGTAAAAACATAAGATTGATTGAAAACAAAACAAAATATTACTTGAAAATAGAACATAAGATTGATTGAAAATGGAACAAAATATTACTACAAAATAGAACATAAGATTGATTGAAAATAGAACAAAAGATTCTGGAATACAGAATATTGGATATAGTTTTACTATTATAAAATTTAAACTATATATATAATATTTTTTTGAATATATGAAAATTATTTTTAACTAAATAAAGCAAGGTAATAAATATCAGGGAATGAAGATAAACAAACAGTAATCTATATCTATTTTTTTCAGCCATTTCATCAACTGTGTAGAAAATATCTCTCAATATATAGAAAATTGTAACTGAATGATGCCTTTTTATTAGTCTATTTGAACCCTTCCTACCAAATAGTTTCTCAGAAGTAAAAACATAAGATTGATAAAAAATAGAACAAAAGATTACTTGAAAACATAACATAAGATTGATTGAAAACGGAACAAAATATTACTACAAAACATAACATAAGATTGATTGAAAACAGAACAAAATATTACTACAAAATAGAACATAAGATTGATTGAAAAGAGAACAAAAGATTCCAGAATACCAAATACTGGATATTAGTTTTATTCTAGTTACATGGCATTCTGAATGTTTTAGTAGTATTACTATGAACCTGTTCCATCCACCTAATAAATGTTTCAGTAGTATGTTAGTATGTGCCATGAAAACCAGCCAAAACTATCAATTTGAATGATCCACATTGTCATGCTTCTAAGTAATAAAAAAACTAAATTTTAATGCTTTTGGGTACTATGTTGTTATTGATTACTACATTTTGGGTAATACTAATATGAACCAAAATAAGAAATAGGGGCATTGATAAATTTAACACAATCGTAGAAAACAAATTGCAGGCTATCGGGAATGGAAAAGAAAATATGCATATTAACCTGGAGAAGAAGCTCAAGCATTGCAAAGCCCCAATTTTGTGTGTCCTATGTTCTCTTATGCTTAACTGAAATAGCATACACAATACGAATTAGTTGTGTTAAAGTTGAATTGGAAATGAACTCCTTAGTTGTGTTAAAGTTGAATTGGAAACAACCTCCACAATACGAATTAGTTGTGTAAGGAGACAACCATTAACAATTTCTGGAACTACTGCACAACAACATACCATAAGGATATTGTGCCACTGAAGCATACTTATAAGGTAACAAAATGAATCCAACTGTATTACAGCCTACTGAAAATAAGATACAATAAAAGTTACTCCAAAAAGAGACGTTAAAAGATCTTGAATTGCAATTACAATATAGATCTTTTAATTTCTCTAATGAGAATCTAGAATCTGAATCAGTTATTGTTGCATTGCAGTCCTCATTTTGGTGGCAATCCCAGACTTTTCCTCTTGGACATCAACTCCCAAACATAACCCAACAAAACAAGAGTCTGGTCTCAGATTCATTGGGTACTAGACATAACGAAATATTTTTGGCAACAATAGTGTTGGACCTTTGAAACACAAATTTTAACACCTACCACTAGCTCCTCATACAAAGTCACCTAATTCTGCCTTCTTGATGTTCAATAATGGTTTCTTGGAAGAAAATGGAGAAGATGGGGTGGGGGAGGATTTTTCCAATGAAAACATCAAATTCCAACATCACTATCCTTGGAAGGCTTCCCTCTTTGAGTGGTAATGGTTCTTTGATGTAGGGGTAGGCTGGAGATATGAAGCAAACATTGGATCAAGTGACATTTAATGACATTACAAAAGCTACATTTCCTCCTTTAACCTCAAACAATAATACAAAACCAAACCATCTTCTCAACAATGTGGCATCACCATTATTCGTCATGACTAATAATAATAAATAGGGCACTGAAGGCAGAATGCCTCTCACGTTATACATGACTAATGACCAATACATTATGATGTCATTTGTAGCACTTGGAGACAATGGCAAGAATGCTGCCAAATTGAGAAAGCGCACCAACTACAATCCCCCTCCACCAAGGAGATCACTCTCTTTTGGGTGTGTAGATAGCGGTAGCAATTTTGATCATGTTCATTCTACAGATTAACACCATATTCATTTACTTCAAACTCAATCTGTACATAAGAATAAGCCTCTAACAAAGGCTGATTCAATTTTGCCTCCATTACAAGATATGGCAGATATGCCTAATAGCCAAAATTTTAAGAGGCCATTTTGGTTGCACTATGTGATTATAATCCCACCACATTTGAGGACACAACAAACCTTGAGCGTGGTTTGGAACAATCATGAAAAAAAACCATGGCGTGGTTTGGAACACCCACTTTTGCAAAAAATAAAGTATTAGCGGTTTGATGCGTGAGACAGGTATTGGAGGCAGCCGTATGCGAGTAACCTCGCACTTAAAGCCTATCGACTAATTATTAATAATTATTTTAAATAGTACTAATCATAAAGTACACTGACATATGTCATTAATATACCACTAGCTTATATATATATATATATATATATGTATATATATATATGTATATATATATATAATATGTCGAGAGTAATCCTTCTCAAGACGCCTATTTTAATTAACCATAATCCACACGAAAAATAGGTGCCTCAAGAAGGATTACTCTCAGCGTAATATATATATATATATATATATATATATATATATATATATATATATATAAGCTAGTAGCAGTCGCGGCACAACATGGAAGACATTTTATGATTAATGGTTACAGTTAGAGTTAGGGTTAGGGTTAGAGTTAGAGTTAGGTTTAGGGTTAGGGTTAGAGTTAAGGTTAGGGTTAGGGTTAGGATGATTTTTACGGTTAGGTTAGGGTTAAGTTAGGGTTAGGGTGATTTTTTAGAGTTAGGATGTACAATTAGGGTTAGAGTTAGGGTTAGGGTTAGGGTTAGGGTTAAGGTTAGGGTTAGGGTTAGAGATAGGGTTACGATTAGGGTTAGGGTTAAGGTTAGGATTATGTTTTTAATAGTTAGGATGTATGGTTATGGGTTTGGGTTATGGTTAGAGTTAGGGTTAAGATTAGTGTTAGGGTTAGGGTTAGGGTTAGAGTTAGGGTTAGGGTTAGGGTTAGAGTTAGGGTTAGGGTGAATTTTTATAGTTAGGATGTATGGTTATGGGTTTCAGTTAGGGTTAGAGTTAGGGTTAGGTTTAGAGAGAGGTTTACGGTTAGGGTTAGGTTTAGGGTTATGGTTAGGATGTATGGTTATGGGTTTGGGTTAGGGTTAGAGTTAGGGTTAGAGTAATCATCAGGGTGATTTTTTACAGTTAGGATGTATGGTTATGGGTTAGGGTTAGGATGTATGGTTTAGGAATAGGGTGTAGGGTGAGGATCACGATTAATATCATCTTGATAGTTAGAGCAAGGGTTAAGTTCAAGGTTAGGGTTATAATTAGGGTTAGGGTTAGGGTTAGGGTTAGGGTTAGGGTTAGGGTTAGAAATAGGGAACATGGCTAAGGTTAGGGTTAGGGTGATTTTTATAGTTAGGGTGATTTTTTATGGTTAGGATGTATGGTTATGGGTTTGTTAGGGTTAGGGTTAGAGTTAGGATAAGGGTTATGATGTACAATTAAGGAATAGGGTGTAGGGTGAGGGGTAGGATTTGTATCATCTTAATAGTTAGAGAAATGGTTAGGGTCATGGTTAGGATTATAATTAGGGTTAGGGTTAGGGTTAGGGTTAGGGTTAGAGTTATAGCTAGGGTTACGGTGATTTTTACAGTTAGGATGTATGATTATGGATTTGGGTTAGGGTTAGAGTTAGAGTTAGCGTAATATTTATGCTTGGATGTATGGTTTAGGAATAGGGTGTAGGGTTGGGGGTAGGATTAGTATCATCTTAATGGTTAGAGTTAGAGTTAGGGGTAGGGTGATTTTTATGGTTAGGGTTAGGGTTATAATTAAAGTTAGGGTTAGAGATAGGATTAGGTTTAGTGTTAGGGTTAGGGTTAGGGTTAGGGTTAAATTTAGGGTTAGGTTTAGGGTTAGGGTTAGGGTTAGAGATAGGGTTATGTTTACAGTTATAGTTAGGTTACAGTTAGGGTTAGGGTTAGGGTTAGGGTTAGGGTTAGACTTAATATTAGAAGAGTCTCCTAGGGTTAAGGTTAGGATCATACTATGATTGGTGTTAGGTTAATATTTGATTAATATTAGGTTAAGAGACTGATGATATTGATCAAAACTGTTCTTTTGAAATTTACATTTAATCATCAAACAAATTTACTATCCTATGTCTAATGATGCATTATCATTTTAGTCTTATCATTAAATTTATGTCACAAAACACATTAAATTATAGACATAAGTTCTTATTACATAAAAGCTTGTTTTCAAATAGAAATATAATAGACAAGTTCTTATTAATGGTTAGAGCAAGGGTTAGCATCAGGGTTAGGGTTATAATTAGGGTTAGAGTTAGGGCTATAGTTAGGGTTACATGATGTTTTATGACTAGGATGTATGATTAAGGGTTTGAGTTAGGATTAGGGTTAGACTAATGTTTAGGGTTAGGGTTAGGGTTAGGTTTAGGGTTAGGGTTAGAGATAGGGTTATGATTAGGGTTAGGGTTAGGGTGATTTCTATAGTTAGGGTTAGGGTTAGAGTTATAGTTAGGATGATTTTTTACCGTTAGGATGTATGGTTATGGGTTTGGGTTAGGGTTAGAGTTAGGGTTGTTGGCCCAGTGTTGAGATATTGGAAAGGGTTTGTACTCAGAGGGGAGGGGTGAATTAGTACCCTTAAAAATTTTAGTCATTTCTTTGTATTCACTGCTTGTAGTAACCGACTGAGTAGATTTCATACACCAAACATATAGTATCACTAATGAAATGTAAATGAATGTAAAATAAACATTACACATACATGAAATTAAGTACTCATGACACTAGTGTTTTGGTATCGCATAAAACCCCTGTTAGAAGGTAAAAACTACAGTGGGGATGAGACACACAAAAATTCACTACTGCGGTAATAAAGATAGCTTGTTAAAGCTTACAAACAATGATCACTTCTGATGATCTTACCCTGTTAGGAGTAACAAAAATATTGACTATATCTATCTCATGTGAGGATTTAGCAACATAATCTATGTGTACACTCAGTTAAGATATTTACAATAAGAAGGTTAAGTCTACTCTATTAAGAGATTTAGGGGTCTATTACAATTGTTAGAGAGTAATAGAAAGTTGATTTGAAACATATACAATCTCAAAATTGTTGATACAGATCCATTAAGTTCATACAAAACATATCACCTCAATTTGAATGTAATACCTTCTGCTCTATTCTGCTCGGTATCCTTCCCTTAGTTTTGCGAACTGAGTTCTGCAATGTAGTCTCTGTCCTTGAATCCCTTGTCTGAACTCTGATGTATGTAGTATGGTGGCTATTTGATCATTTCTTGATCAATATACATTACAAAATTGGCATCTATACATTTATATATCAAACAATGTGACCTAATTAGGCTTAAAAATTACATCCTTACCCTAAGATCAATGGTGTACAAAATTTATCTTGATCATCAACACATAGGAGACACAAACAATTAAGTTGTAAATCTATAATTAATGTTTTCCTCAATTGTGTAAACCATTATCTAGGTTAGCTCAAAAGTTGTTACATAGAATAATGTGCCATAACAAACTTTTATGTGGACTCTGTTCCACTCGGTTAATGTTGTCTCTCGGTGCTCAGTGTATACTGTGTATCTCGGTTATACTGGTTTTTGATTATGTTGTATAGTTTGGTATTTTCTTCTGCTTGGTATAGTTTGTTTACTCAGGTATCACTGTACTCGGTTAACTCTGGGTGTGATCAATGCTCTTGGTTAACTCTATACTTTGGTGATATATACTGATTGTCTTGTGTTGACTTTGTTACCGACTGTCTATTATGTCTGCTTGATAACTAATGACAAATTCAATGTGCAATTGGAGTAACATTCTCCCCCTTTAGCATTACTATCAAAAACTTAGTACTGTACATAATATACTATACATAGTGACTCCCCCTTTGTACATGCGCCCCCTTTGTATTTACTCAGTATATGTATATGAACATCCTGATTATAGTACTGTCCTCTTTACTATACATATATACATATATTTCCCCCTTTTTTGAAAATAATGACAAAAGGTGTATAATTTAAAGTTTATCAAAAATATTTGGATCAACATTCTTGAGAGTTTCCAATAACTTCTCCCATTCCTCCTTTAAATGCTTGAGGGTGAGTAGCTCTAGATTTAGCTGGGCATGCATATCATAGATTCTTTCTGTCATTGATAAATCTGGGGTGGCAATGAGATTCTTTGCCAATGTCACATGTTTTTGCATCATTTCCAAATGTGGTAGTAACGTCTCCTGGAGCTCAGTTATTTACTCTCTAATTTTTTCCTCTTCTTTCTTCAAGTCTTGTCTCAACCACTGGGTTTGAAGTACGTTCTTATAATGCAATTGTAATGCATATTGCTCGGTTGATTGACTGTTTGCACTATTATTTAGATCTTGATATATTTTCTTTAGCTTTTCACTAATCTCGGTAGTGAAATGTTCTAGTGTGCATAACTGTTGTAGAATAGTAATGGCTTCAGATATAAAATTTTCTAAACCACTTACAAATTCAGACAGAGTTACCTTATATACTGTCACTGCCTAGCTGATCTTCTCGGTAACTTTATATTGGATCTTCTTCTTAGCTCATTCTTCTAATCTCTGCTCGGCATCAATGTCAGGTTTATCAATTTCCTCAGTGATCAGTTCAAGTTGTTCCAGTATGGGGGCTCGTTCATCAATGTTTATATCTGGTACAACTTGCGTTAAGATCTCTTTTTATTTCTCTAGTACTTGTGCACTCTTTTCTTCTTGTCTTAGCTTGTCTTGTGTAGATTTTCTGGTGCAAAGTTCACCATACTTCTTCAGTGTTTCAGGATCAAGTTTCCTTGGATCCCATTCAAGAATCTCTATGATTTCATCTAAGGAAACTAGTTCCTTGGTTCCTTTCTTTTTCTTCTTCTTCTTCTTCTTACCTTGACTACTCGATTTAGGTGATAGTGCTAATGTTAACTGAGCCTTTTGCTCAGTTTTTTACTTTGATTTCTCAGTACTTGGTGTGACAACTTGTTTAGGTGCCTCGATAGCTTACCGTGTATCTACATTAGATGTATCTACTCTCTTGTTAGGAATCTTTGTGGTACCTTCACCTTTCTCTTCTATAGCATCAGTGGTATCTTTTTGTGCATCACCTTGGTTTGTTCCACCACTATGCTCGGTCTCTTTACCATGTTCTTCACCCTTATCTTCATTTTTATCTATTGCCTGCTTGGGTGGCTTTTGTTGTGCTTCCGCCTCAATTTAAATTAATTTTACTGAAATAGGTAACTAGCCTAGTGTAGTATCTTGTGCGACTTGTGATGTATCTTTCTCATCAATAGTCTCGGTAGCTCTGATAGATTCATCTTCCTTGGCCTTATCATCCGGATCTCCTTCAGTTACATCAGTTATTGTGATACCTGGGTGACCTAAATTAGTCAAGAGTTTAGGAATACCATCTAACACATAATCAAATGTTGCATCATCGAATTTCATGGGTTTTGTACCCAGTCCAATAGATGCAACATCAGTTACTTCCTCAGTATCCTGGATAAGCTTAGGTAGATTCAGCAATTCATTCCAATTTTTTGTGCTCTCGATATCCACTTCCTTCATATTACCTTGTAGGATATTCAATGTTCTTTGTTTCTTCAGAAATTTCTTGGCATATTGTCTCATTGTATCTTATATTTCCTTAATTGTGCACTCAGCACATATATTTCTGATGCTATAGAAGTAGCAAATTCAATAGGAATTTATTTCAAGTTAATCATCCTACCTATAATTGCTTCTCTTATTTTATCCTTGTGCTCGTTAGTCAAATCAAAATATGCGTGTATCTTCAAATGTCCTAATTGTCTGGTTGTCTTGATTTCCTTGGTAATCTCATCAATTCTTTGTGATGGTGTGTTGTGAACAACCTTGAATTATTATGGATTCTCATCAGAATCATCCTTTTCATCTTTGATTCACACATATCTCCTCTTTTGTCTCAGTATAGTAGTAGTACCCTTCTACTTCCTTGTTTGGTATGTAAATTTTGGTGAGGCCCTTGTGATGTTTTCTAAACCTTTCTTCAAAGGTGGTGAATCCTTATTCATTGATTGTGATCTTGTCTGTGGTGGAGATACAATATTTTTTATTTTCCCCTTGTTGGTCTTGGATGCCTCAACTGGTGTGTCATCAGACTCGGTGGTATTAGTTTCATGATCTGGTTCTGCTTCTTAACCAACTGAGGTCTTCTACTCAGTTTCTTCTTCAGACTTATCCAATTCCTCATCTATGATAGCAAGTTTTATCTTCAAAGTTTTGACAATCTTAGTCTTTTTCCAACCCAACTATTGAACTTGTAAATTAATTTGTACACGGGTCTTTGGCTCATCATAGGTACCAAATCTCATGACAGATTTGTCAATAGGCTCATTTAACAATTTATCAATATCCTCTAAAGCAACATCAATATTCAATTCATAATCCATTGGAGGTAGTCATGTTGTCCTCGGATCTACTACTTTGACTAATGTTGTGTCTGTATCTACTACAAAACAGATAGCATCTTTGTATTTTTAACTAGTTGTAGCAGAATTCGGGATCTCTTTTCCATTCTAGCTTTGAACTTAGCAAAATATTCATTCATTATAGGTTCAAAGTTCTTCCCTAGACTTGTAATCATTTCATCAATTTGTACTGTAACCGGTTTGTCTATCTTCCACTTATCTTTACCGATTGAGGGAAATAAATTTTGCATGTAGAAGAATATGCAAAGTAGTAATGAACTGAACTTCCATGTATTTTTGCTGACCTGATGGTTCTCATGTTCTCTTCTAATTGCTTCTACAACATCTCAGAAAGATTAAGTTGTAGAACTTTCTTGACTATCTTGTAAGATATATCAACAAATCCACATGGTATGACGTTAGGTCTGCTGGACTGAAATATCTTATACCCAATGGCATAAGTACTGAATCTTAGTTCAGGGTGATTGATGCAGTTGACCTTCAAGCCTCTATCGTCCCACTCAGCTAATGTTATCTTTTCCAACTTGATTCTCGGTAGGTGCCTTAGGGATTTGGCTTTGTCAGATATAGGATACCGTGTTACTGCATGAATGACATCCCTGGTTATCTTTTTAGGCTCATCCAACCATAGCTAACCATCATGTACTCTTCTCAGTACAATGTGGATCCATTCATTGTGAAAGACCTTTAGAAAAATTAGGACATGAGTTAACCCTTTAACCTCTAAGTGTTTGTGATCTTCCTTCATTTTTCCATCTGTGCACAATGATTGGTAGGTGGCCATAAGCTCAATTTCTCTGATTTCACCAATCTTGCAATGAATGTATGCATGCACGTCTTGCACTACCAAAATCCTAGGCGGGATAGATGAAAATGTACCTTGATTGTCTGGTTGTGCTACAACTTGTGGATGGATCTTGTAGTTTGGTACCATGCAGGTGGAGTTCTTCACCAAAACAACCTTCTTTTCCTTATCCATTTTAGCTTTCATTGTTCGTGATGAAGATGCCATGATTCTACATTTTTAGGGCTCTGTAAAATGTGCTTGAATAACTCAGTGAGGGAAAAATGTACACTAAAAAACCTTTGTATGCTTGGAATGCACTTAGATGAATGCTCTAAAATACTATGTTGAAACTTAGCTCTATGTTCTCTGTTCTACTCTGTGATCACATTATGAACAAATGAGCTCACATCGACTGAATTTATACAAAATGACTTAGGGTGGTGCATTAAATGCACTTCACCAACCACTCAGTGAAAAAAAATCATGCTCGGTTAACACTATTAATGCTTCAGCTCAGTAAGTATACCATATACTCGGTTACCATAACAACTCAGTAAACTCTTCACATTTTCACCGATTGACAGTTTTAACTTGGTACATATTAACTAACTTGACTAGATCTCAAATATGTAATGCCATAGTGCATCTTTATTCATGTTGATTTTGCATGTGTGCAATAAATATAGGAATTGATGTAAGATATAGCATTGCAAAACGTAGTTCCATACCTGCTTGTATTTCTTAGTTGGAGACGGTGGAGCCACCTAACCCATTGGATGAGGTGTCACCGACTATTGCGCTTGGTCCTGCATTATCATTTGATGCTCTTCTCCACATTTGATTTCTGATCCTCGCAATTTCATCAATTGTATTTCCATTCCCATAAGAGTTTATTCGGTCTGCACAGTCTATGCTAAAGTGACCTAGTTTCTGATAGTGAGAACATGTCATTCCAGAGCTTGACCAGTTCCTAGATTTGATTCACCATTGTCTCATACAATTTTTCTTCTATTTGTCCATATTTAACACATGATTCACAACCGCTCCAAGTGTTTTAATCACATGCATAATAATTTCCTTTTTTTCTTGGTTGATTTACCGTTTCTTGTCCTTTTGGCTTCCAGATCTGCTTTGTATTCTTTCTGCATGCTTGATTTGTATGACCATTCATATTGCAATTTTGACACTATTTATCCATGTATAGTTTCTTCTATGGTTTTTTCAACTTGGATCTACACTCATGTACCTCATGTCCATGTTTATTATATTTATAGCAAATACCATTAAATATAGGAGGGTTTCTAGGAATACCTTTTGTTTTCTCCTACAAACTATTAGAATAATTGAGAGGGGGGGTGAATCAGTGGCCTCAAAAATATTTCAATAAATCAACCCAAAAACTTAGTACCACAATTAAAATCCTCTAGTTATCTTTAGTCCTACAAGATGTATGCCTTGAAATTATCTTATCAAATATCTACTGCTCAGAGTTCACTTTTAAACCTTATTCTTTAATCTTTACCGATTAACAGTCTATTATTTACCGAAATATAGTAAATAGCTTATTGTTTACCAATCAATCATGTTTTAGTAATGTATAAAGAAAAACATCAAAGCAATGACTCATAAACACATTTGACACATGTATTTTTTAACGTGGAAACCCTGTTAAGGGAAAAACCACTTGGGACCGGTAACCCAAAATTTTTACTCTTCTGAAGTGAGCTCGGTGAAGAGAAAACCATGATAAAGGTTACAAACACACTGTTAAGTGTGACCTTGTTAGAGGATTTATCACCAATGGTTTATCACTTGATATATGGAATTTCACTATGCTATCTTCATGATAAACCTTTTGATACTCCTTAGGATGTATATCAATATATAAAGGATTGTTAAATCCTACTCAGTTAAGAGACTTTCTGAATCAATGGTTAAACTGAGAAAAAATATGATCTATTCATAAATACAACTTAGACTTGCAGATGTTCAAATCTATTGTAAGCTCATAATACCTTTTTGATCAATGTTTCTTTTCAATACCTTTGCTCCCCTTCTTTCTTCTCGGTGATGATGTGATTATCTGTTGCTTAGTGTCCACAAATTTTTTTAGCTATGTTCTTTAGCTTGTTTGATCAAGACTATATGAAGTTTTTCTTCACCGGTATTCTCTCTAGCATCCTCTTCTCTATTCACCCCCTTTAATTCATAATGAATTATCTTGTCTCTTTATAGACATAATTTCACCATTTCTAAGTCCAAATTGACTTTCTTGTTCTTGACGTGATCCGCAATTCTCGCCTTTCTTGCTTTAAAGCTTACTTTAGTTTTATCTCATAGATTTCTCCTTGACAACTTGAATAAAATAGTTTTAAAACTCTAGCTTATCTCTGGCTTTTAACTTATCGATGAAAACAATGTGATCAACCAGTTAACTCCATATTTATCTCTTGCCAGCTAAGTCTTTTGTCATTTCTGAACTTCAGTTCTTTTTGGTGTTTTAACTCCTTGTTAGCTTCGGTCTTGACTTCAGTTTTCCTTGGGCATCTTTGTCAGGTTTTTCATTCTGTCAAGTAACATTGTGGTTCTTCTCATCGGTAATGCTTGCTTAGGTTTCTTTTGTAGAAACTGATGAAAGATCAGATTCACAGAACCCGAATACACCTGCATGCAAATGACCTAATACAAAGATGAAGTACGAAAACGAAAAAGCATAACACAGAAGTTGCTCAGAGAGTGAGAGAAA
>MU223068.1:1955536-1967785 GCA_018584345.1 Thuja plicata | reverse complement strand
TGCCCCTTCAAAAGGATGATTCTCTGGAAAAACACAGATATGGCATTAAATTTGACGGCCGTCCGGCTGTCACAGCCCGTCGGCGGCGCGGCGGCGGTGATTTGGAGGCGCCACCGGTGGCGGCGGAGCGTGGGCGGCGGACCGGCGGCAGATGGGCGGCGTCCGGGAGGCAGGCGAGCGGCGCCCGAGCTGAGGCGGCTGTCGGGAGGCGCACCGGTGCAGCGGCCGGTGGCGGCGGCTTTGGGGTGGCGCGCCGGTGCTGCGGCCGGTGGCGCGCAGCTATGTGGTGGCGCGCGGGTGGCCCCAATCAATTTAATATTGTCTGCGCTATTTTATATAGCGAAAATCATTTAAAAAATGATTTTTTTTTGAAATTTTTTGCGAAGAATGCCTCGATTTTCGAGCCGTACGGCCCTAGTAGGGCAAAATTTTTTCCTGGGGTCACGGAGGCCAAAAGAGGTCGAGTTTTATGTGATTTCGACTCTCCCGAGCCTTCTGGACGCAATGGCGGAGTCCGTTTCTGCTCAATCTGCTCCAGAAGATCGTGCATCCTCCAAAGTGATAGAAAAACCCCAGAGAAGCTGCAGATGACGCCTTCGAATCGTGGCTTCAAAAATCTTTGATCAGGCAGCAATAGGGCGGCTCTGATACCATGTAGAAACTGATGAAAGATCAGATTCACAGAACCCGAATACACCTGCATGCAAATGACCTAATACAAAGATGAAGTACGAAAACGAAAAAGCATAACACAGAAGTTGCTCAGAGAGTGAGAGCAAAAATATTAACTGCATTAAATGAAAAGAGATTACAAAGTTTGACCTTATAAAGGTGAACAAACCCTAAAACCTAGAAGCTAGGAAGTGCAATATAATTAATATAAAGTATTAATTATATGCACCTAAGTGAAAGCATAAGCCGAAAAAGAGTAAACTGATCATTCTGTCAAGTAACATTGTGGTTCTTCTCATCGGTAATGCTTGCTTAGGTTTTTTTCTTGGGTATCATTGTGACTCTTCTCTTGGGGTTCTCTATTCATCGAGGTGCACTGTTTGTCGGTGTTTATTGTCACTTAGTGTATACTGAACTTTTCTGCATTATTGATAGCATAACCTTTATCTCTCTAGTTCTTTGAAGTCTTTGACACTATGTATATAACCAATTAGATTATATTAAATTGACATCAATGATAATATAATACATTAACTGATTTAATGTCTTGCATTAACTTTCTACAGCTCGGTGATCATCAACTTAACATCTTCAAACATTCAATTAGTTATAGTTCATCAATCTCTCCCTTTGGCATTGACGGATATATACTACAATACTACTAATACAATATGAAATATATCAGTTTTTAGTTCATCAATCTACCAAATTTATTGTTCTATAGCTAATACAAATTTTTTACTCTCGGTAAGCTCATATAGCTTAGATTTGTTTCTTGAAAAATGTTTCCTTCAATCTTCATTCCCTTCACTGGATAGATGTAGCAGCTTCTAATTCTGTCTCTCCCTTTGATGTAGAATTTCTTGTTTTGATGTTGTCTCTCCTTTTGAATGTTCCTCTCCTTGATCATCTCCTTTTCCTTTGATAGCATTAGATATACTCTCTCCCTTAAGTCATCTCTCCCTTAGGATAACTTATCTTCCTTTGGATGATTATGATGGATATTTCATATGGATATAATCTCTCCCTTTGTATCTTCTCTCCCTTTGACAACAATGCCAAAGTATATCCTTCCTCCTTTTTATAATATACTCCTTGAATTTCCCTATCCATCAACAATACAATGACTCTGGTGTTCGGTGTAGATAAGTACCTTTCTGTGTCTGATGTATCTTTGCAGTTCATCTCTTTGCTTTCATCAACATGAATGATATTCTGATTATGTGTAGGCTAGTGCATCCTCCTAGTCATCTTAGTGACTAATAGACAAGGATCAGACCCCTAGTCTCTTTCTCAGGTACTCAAATGTATCTTTAGGAAATGGCTTTGTGAATATGTCAGCTAATTGTTCCTTGGATTGAACATATTCTAGTATCGCCTCTTTCTCTTGTACTTGTTCTCTTAAGTAATGATACTTGATTGCAATATGCTGAGTTTTAGCATGCATGACAAGATTCTTAGAAATGTTTATTGCACTGGTATTATCACAATAGATAATCATTAGTTCATTAATTTTCATATTCATACCTTCCAGTAATTGTTTGATCCATGCAATGTTAGAGAACTTTGAAGTAGTAGCCACATATTCTACTTCTGTAGTATATTGTGAGATGCATCCTTGCTTCTTACTTATCCATGTAACAATTCTTTAACCCATAAATAATGCTCCTCCAGTTGTTCTCTTTCTGTCATCTAAGTTTCCAGCCCAATCAATATCTGTATAGACTTGAAGCTCAAATTTTCCATCTCTTTTATACCATAAGCCATACTCCTAGGTATTCTTTAGATATCTCAGAATTCTCTTGATAGCAGTCATGTGTGATTCTTTGGGATTAACAGAGAATAGAAGCAAATATTCCAACTGCATGTGGTATATTTGGTCTAGTATGAACAACATACATGGTTTTTCCAATCATTGATCTATATAGTGTTTGATTTACCTCATTTGAATTATCTTCCTTTCTCAGCTTGCATCCGGTTTTCAAAGGTGTTCCAACTGGTTTGGAATCTTCCATCTTGAATATCTTCAACACTTCCTTGATGTATTTGGATTGTTTAATATATATGTCTGCATCTTGTTGAAGAATTTGTAGACCAAGAAATAATTTGATCTCCCCAAACATTGACATCTCAAACTCTTTTCTAATTTCATTAGCAAAATATTTTCATAACATATCATTACCCCCAAATATTATATCATCAACAAATATTTCAGCAATCAAAATGTTATCATCAGCATCTTCCTTTAAATACAGATTGCTATTTTCACTTGTTCTTACAAATCCAATACTTATGAGATAGGAGTGGAGTATTTCATACCAGGTTCTAGGTGCTTGTTTCAATCCATACAAGGCTTTGTGTAGTCTACAAACCATGTTTCTATTGTTAGGATCAACAAACCCTTTTGGCTTTCCAATGTATACCTCTTCCTCTAGTATTCCATTTAGGAATGTAGATTTAACACCCATTTGGTATACCTTAATCCTTTGAATGCAGCATAAGAAAGTAAAATTCGTACTCCTAGTCTAGGAACAGGTGCAAAGGTTTCTCGATAGTCAATACCTTCTTCTTGTGCATACCCCTTGCATACTAATCTTTCTTTGTTCCTTGTGACTTCTCCATTCTCATTCATCTTGTTTCTGAATATCCATTTGGTACCAATGAGATTCTTGTCATCTGGTCTAGGTACTAATGTCCATGTTATGTTCTTCTCAATCTGTTATATTTCTTCATTCATAGCACTAACCTATTCTTCATTTTCAAGTGCAGTATTAATAGATTTAGGCTCAAAATCACAAATTAAACATCTAGTGTTTAGTGACTTACTTCTTGTTCTCATTCCAACCTTCTTGTCTCCTATGATCTAGTTCTGTGGATGGTGTCTTATGACATACTTGGAAAGTATCAGTTCAACTCTTTGTTCATAATTCTTATTATTATCTTGACCTTTATTCTGATCTCCATCACTCGGAACATCATTTTGAGCAATTTCCTGATTAATGAAATTTGCAGTCTGAGGCTCAGGTGCAATGTTCTGTTGCTTGGGAGTGATATATTGTTTCTTGGGTAGAGTGTCAGGTTCTTCATTGTATAAAAACCTGTTGTAGTCTTCCGATTCTTTTATGGTTTCCTCATCATTTTTCTTGGTATATTCATCTATTTTGACATTTGCACTTTCATTGATTTTGTTAGAGGACTTATTAAGACATTTGTAAGCCTTTCTCTTGGTGGAATACCCTAGAAAGATTCCTTCTTCACTTTTGGAGTCAAGCTTTCCATTTCTATCATCTTTCAAAATATAACATTGACTTCCAAAAATTTTGAAGTAAATTACATTGGGTGTGTATCCATACCATAGCTCATAGGGTGTCTTCTTGGTGTCTTTCTTCAATTGAAATTTGTTCAATGTGTAGACACCAGTACTGACAGCTTCCCTCCAGAATGTTTGAGTGATACCTTTCTCAATCATTAGTGTTCTTGCATAATCAATAATGGATCTATTTCTTCTTTCAGCAATCCCATTTTTTTGTGGTGTTCTTGGTGCAAAAACATGTCTTTTAATTCCATGCTCATTGCAAAATTTAGTGAATTCATCAGAAAAAAAATTCTCCTCCTCTATCTGATCTTAAGCATTTCAGTTCCTTACCACTTTGTTTTTCTACAATAGATTTATACCATTTAAACATCTTGAATGCTTCTGATTTTTCTTTCAAGAACATAATTGTCATCATTCTAGAATAATCATCTACAAATAGAATGAAGTATCTATCACCATAGTATCTCTTAGTTCTCATGGGTCCACATAGATAAGTATGGACTAATTCTAGAATAGCATTAGATGTATGGGTTTTTTTCTCTTGAAACTAGACTTTGTCATTTTACCTTTTTGACAATTCTTACACATGATATGGTCAGGCTTTGACATGCTCGGTAAGCCTCTTACTTTCCTTTTATTTCTTATCTTAGTCATGTTGTCAAAATTCACATGACATAATCTTTTATGCCACAACCATATGTCGTCGTTTCTAGCCATCAAACAAGTGGTTTTTATATCATCGAGATAGAATAGGTTACCTTTTGTATGTTCACCAGTTCCGATCAACCTTCCTGATTCATTACAAATCTTTGAATTTTTGTTCTCAAATGCACCTTGGTGACTTGCGTTATTCAGTTGTGAAACACTCAATAGATTATAGTTAAGTCCTTTTACCCAGTATTCATTTTCACATCTGATCAGATTATTTAACATTATGGTTCCTTTACCTTCAACTGAACAAGGTGAGTCATTACCCATTCTTACAGATCCACCATTATAATACTCAAAAGTTTCAAAATTTTCCTTATCACCAGTCATGTGGTGAGTGCAGCCACTATCTATAATTGATACATCATTCTTACTAACCTTATATATGATTGTAGTCTCAACATACCTTTCCTCTTTGTCTGAATCATCCTTCATGGCCACAAATACCATCTCAATATCTTCATCAGATTCAGAGTCAGTATCTCCAGCTCTGTTCTCATCCAAGTTACAAGCTTTCTTCCCTTTGTCCTTGTAGTCTCGGGTATCTCTTCTGTCAAATTATTGGTTTCTTCGGTAATCTCTGTTATCACTTTTGTCAAACTTATTTTTCATATGATCTGTCACTATTTCAATCTTATTTTATTTTTTTAGGACATCTAGCAGCAAAGTGTCCAATCTCTTTACAATTAAAACATACAAGTGGTAATTTACCTTTGTATCTACCTTTTCCTCTCTACAAAATTATAGCCATTAGTGCTTCAAGCTCATCAAGTTCTTGGTCATCACTATCACTTTCACTATCATTTCTCACAGTGTGTTTATGACTTGACTTACTTATTTTTAAAGAAGATTTGAATGCAGACTCAATAGATGGTAAGACACTATTATCAAAGTTATTCAACTCAAATGAAATAAGTCTACCAACCAAACTATCTAGAGTGACACTATTGTTTGCTACTACTCTCATTTATTGTATAGCAAATACTCTAATAGCATAAACATGCAATAAGGTTCTTAGGATTTTACTTACCACTATTTCTTCTTCAAGTACACCTCCAACTCCTTGGATAGAATTGACTACCTCTTTGATTTTGTAGCTATACTGAGTGATATTTTCTCCTTCTCTCATTCTTAGGTCATCAAATTTACCTCTTAGGATTTATGTCTTGGCTCTTAGTACATTAGCATCTCCTCCATGTACTAACTTCAATTTGTCCCACATTTTCTTCGCAGAGGTGCATGTTTTTACATCATTAAATTCAACATCGGAGAGTGAGGAAGAAAGTTCTATCATCATATCATTATGCTCATTATTTTCTCTCAATTGATCAAGTGTGTAAGGTCCTATAGGCAACACATATTCAATACCCAAGTATTGATTAACATCATTTCCAATACCTGATAGGTGGAGTGTTATCTTGCTTTTCCATGATGCAAAGTTGTCCCTATTCAACTTAGGCACATCCCATTTTCTCATCTTGTGATCTTTAGCTTAGGTCTTGAAACCTTCCTTCTAAGAACACAAGCTCTGATACCAATTTTTAGAATAACTAAGAGGGGGGGGTGAATCAGTGGCCTCAAAAATATTCAAATAAATCAACCCAAAAAATTAGTACCACAATTATAAGCCTCTATTTATCTTCAGTCCTACAAGATGTATGCCTTGAAATTACCTTGTCAAATAACTACTGCTCGGAGTTCACTGTTAAACCTTATTCTTTAATCTTTACTGATTAGTAGTCTATCATTATTGAAATACAGTAAATAACTTAGTGTTTACCGATCAATCCTATTTTAGTAATGTGTAAAGAAAAACATCAAATAAATGACTCATAAACACATTTGACACATGGATTTTTAATGTGGAAACCCTATTAAGGGAAAAACCACTTGGGACCGGTAACCCAAAATTTTCACTCTTCTGAAGTGAGCTCGATGAAGAGCCAACCCTGTTAAAGGTTAAAAACACACTATTAAGTGTGACCTTGTTAGAGGATTTATCACTAACAGTTTATCACTTGATATCTGGCGTTTCACTATGCTATCTTAATGATAAACCTTTTGATACTCCTTAGGATGTATCTCAATATATAAAGGATTGTTAAATTCTACTCGGTTAAGAAACTTTCTGAATCAATGGTTAAATGAAACAATATATGATATGTTCATAAATACAACTTAGACTTGTAGATGTTCAGATCTATTGTAATCTCATAATACCTTTCTAATCAATGTTTCTTTTCAATACCTTTGCTCCACTTCTTTCTACTTAGTGATGCTATCCTTATCTGTTGCTCGGTGTCTGCATAAACTTTTAGCTATGTTCTTTAGCTTATTTGATTAGGACTGTATGAAATCTTTCTTCACCAATATTGTCTCCAACATCCTCTTCTCTATTCACCCCCTTTAATTTATAAGGAATTAGCTTGTCTTTATATAGACATAATTTCACCATTTCTAAGTTCTTGACTTTCTTGTTCTTGGCGTGATTTGTGATTCTCGCCTTTCTTTCTTTAAAGCTTACTTTAGTTTTATCCCGTAGATTTATCCTTGACAACTTGAATAAAATAGTTTTAAAACTCTAGCTTATCTCTGGCTTTTAACTTGTCTATGAAAATAATGTGATCAACCAGTTAACTCCATATTTAGCTCTTGCCAGCTAATTCTTTTTTCATTTCTGAATTTTAGTTCTTTTCGGTGTTTAACTCCTTGTTAGCTTCGGTCTTGACTTTAGTTGTCCTTGGGCATCTCTGTCCATCGGGGTTGTCTTTTCGTCAGGTAACACTGTGATTCTACTCATCGGTAATTCTTTCTCAGGTTTCTTGCTTGGGTATCACTGTGACTCTTCTCTCGGGATTCTCTATCCGTTAGGGTGCACTGTTCGTCAACATTTGTTGTCACTTAGTGTATACTAAAATTTTATGCATTACTGATAGCATAACCTTTATCTCTCTGGTTCTTTGAAGTATTTGACACTATTTATATAACCAATCAGATTATTTCAAGTTGACATCAATGAAAATACAATACATTAACTGATTTAATGTCTTGCACTAACTTTCTGCAGCTCAGTGATCATCAACTTAACATCTTCAAACATTCAGTCATTTATAGTTTATCACAAACATTTGATGTGTGGCATTGTTTTCCACAGTGATGACAAGAGGGCTTCTTTGTCTTAGGATTTGAGTAGACATTCCTTAGGTCAACTTGATTTGATGATTCTCCTTGCTTGGTAAACCCTAATCCGGTATTGTTATTCAGTCTTCTTTCATGGTTCATAAACTCATCCATTCTCTTAGTGCTTTCTTCAGATATCTTAATCACTTCATTATGTTGTTGCAAAATATTTACTTCATTTCTCAGTTTCTCATTTTTTTCTTTCAATACACCAATATCATGTATTATTTTTTCAAGTTTAGTATTCACTCAGTTTGCCTCATGATTCATAGCAACCACTTGATTGGTGATCTCAAACTAATGTTGAGTAAGTCTCGATATCTCAGTTTCTTTTTCTTGTAGCTTTTCAGTCACCTGTCTTCTTTCATCAACAAACATGTTTCTATCTTGTTCATGTTTCTTTACATCATTCAAGACTTCAACCATTCACCATTTGTGTATCTTGTACGATCTATAGTTCTTTCACTTGTTTAGTAAGTTGTTGATTGCTTTCAGATAGCTTTGATATGATTCCTTCAGATGCATCAGATATGCTACCAGATTCAGATCTAGATGTATCAAATGGGTCATGAATTTCTTCTTCATGATAATCAATCTCACAATAGAAAAGCGCCATGTCCTTTCTCTTAATCAGCATCTCCCTGAGCTTCTCTTTGGCTTCCTTGAACTGTTTGACATAGATCTGTAGTTGTAACTTTTGATTCTCAATAGTTTTGTCAAGTGTATACCTCTCCATTGTAAGATCTTTTCTCTTCAGCTATTAAACCTTCAAACTAAGAGGATAGGCTCTGATACCAATTTTTGGCCCAATGTTGAGATAATGGAAAGGGTGTGTAGTGAGAGGGGAGGGGTGAATCAGTACCCTTAAAAAATTTTAGTCAATTCTTTGTATTCATTGCTTGTAGTAACCGACTGAGTAGATTGCATACACCAAACATATAGTATCAATGCTAAAATGTAAATGTGTGTAAAATAAACATTACACATACATAAAATTAAGTACTCATGACACTAGTATTTTGGTATCACAGAAAACCCCTGTTAGAAGGTAAAAATTGCGGTGGGGATGAGACCCACAAAACTTCACTACTGCAGTAATAAAGATAGCCTGTTAAATATTACAAACAATGATCACTTCTGATGATCTTACCCTATTAGGAGTAACAAAAAGATCGACTAGATCTACCTCGTGTGAGGATTTAGAAACATAATCTATGTGTGCACTCGGTTAAGATATTTACAATAAGACGGTTAAGTCTCCTTTGTTATGATATTTAGGGGTCTATTACAATTGTTAGAGAGTAACATAAAGTTGATCTGAAACATATACAATCTCAAAATTGTTGATACAGATCCATTAAGTTCATACAAAACATATCACCTCAGTGTGAATGATAATACCTTCTACTCTGTTCTGCTTGGTAGCCTTGCCTTAGTTCTGTGAACTGATTTCTGCAAAGTAGTCTATGTCCTTGAATCCCTTGTCTGGTCTCTAATGTTTGTAGTATGGCGGCTAATTGATCATTTCTTGATCAACATACATTACAAAATTGACATCTATACATTTATATATCAAATGATGTGACCTAATTAGGGCTCAACAATTACATCCTTACCCTAAGATCAACGGTGTACAAAATTTACCTTGATCATCTACACATAGGAGACATAAACAATTAATGTTCTCCTCAATCGTATAAACCATTATGTAGGTCAGCTCAAAATTTTTTACATAGAATAATGAGCCATAACAAAATTTTATGTGGACTATGTTCCACTCGGTTACTGTTGTCTCTCGATGCTCAGTGTATATTGTGTATCTCGGTTATACTGGTGTTTGGTTATGTTGTGTAGCTCGATATTGTCTTCTGCTCGATATAGTCTATTTACTTGGGTATCACTGCACTCGGTTACCTCTGGGCATGATCAGTGCTCTCGGTTAACTCTACACTTCGGTGATATATACTGATTGTCTTGTGTTGACTTTGTTACTGACTGTCTATTATGTCTGCTTGATAACTAATGACAACTTCAATCTACAATTGGAGTAACAAGGGTTAGGGTTAGAGTTAGAGATAGGGTTAGGGTTATGATGTACAATTTAGGAATAGGGTGTAGGGTGAGGGGTAGGATTTGTATCATCTTAATAGTTAGAGAAATGGTTATGGTCAGGGTCAGTGTTATAATTAGGGTTATCATTATAGTTAGGGTCACAATGATTTTTACAGTTAGGATGTAGGCTTATGGGTTTGGGTTGGGGTTAGAGTTGGGTTAGGGTTAGGGTAATTTTTATGGTTGAGATGTATGGTTTAGGAATAAGGTGTAGGGTGAGGGGTAGGATTAGTATCATCTTAATGGTTAGAGTTAGGGTTAGGGTTAGGGAGATTTTTACGGTTAGGGTTAGGTTTAGGGTTGTAATTAGAGTTAGGGTTAGGGTGTGGGTTAGGGTTAGAGATAGTGTTAGGGTTAGGATTATAATTAGAGTTAGAATTAGGTTTAGGGTTATATATAAGGTTAGGTTTAGGGTTATGGTTAGGGTAAGGGTTAGAGTTAGGGTTAGGGTTAGGGCTAGGGTGATTTTTATGGTTTGGATATATGGTTTAGTAATAGGGTGTAGAGTGAGGGGTAGGATTAGTATTATCTTAATGGTTAGAGTTAGGGTTAGGGTTATAGTAGGGGTTATGGTGATGTTTACAGTTAGGATGTATGGTTATGGGTTTGGGTTAGGATTAGAGTTAGGGTTATGGTGATTTTTACAGTAAGGATGTACTGTTTAGGAATAGGGTGTAGGGTGATTTAGGTCTATAGTTGGAGTAATTGGTTAGGGATACCCTAACCCTAACATTTATAAATATTATTCGTGAATGTGTTTATTAATGTTTGTTTAACTGTTGGAATAAGATTAGGGATGTGGGTATCAATGGGATGCAGGTGAGCCAGAGTTGTCATTAAGTATAAGAGGTACTATTTAATTTAGGTATATGATTGGAGTAATTGGTTAGGGTAAGGGTTTGGTATAATTTTATAATGTTGGTTATGGTTAGACTTAGGGTTAGGATCACTGTGAGTATTAGGGTTTCAATAGGGATGTGAAGACAAATAGCATTCAAGGTTTAGAGTTATGATCAATATCATATTTAGTATTATAGTTACAATTAAAGTTAGTGATGTGATGTACATATTAGAGTTAGGATTAGGGTTAGTGTTTATATTACAATTTTTTTGAGGTTCATATTATAAAGTTTAAAGTCCTCCTACATTAAGATTTTAGATTTAATTTTTTTATTGTATATACTTCCTTAAGACCTAATCAGTGAGTATAGCTACCCTTTATTTATGCTTCATCATTATTCTTTTGACAAGGGGATTGGACATTTAAAAAAAATTAGACCATTATCATTGAATGATATCAATACATATTTTATTGTTATTGATATGTTCTTTGATCTTTATGTCATTCAATTTCCTTTCATGAAATTCTAATAACTTTGTACATTTTACAAATCTATGCTTGCAATGGGAGAGACATGTATAACATATTGAGGCATTATTACATTAATTAATTTTGTCTAATTTTATTTTTGAAATCTATCTCTCAAGAATGCATTTGTCTATATAAAAAAGTGTATTTCAAAATTTATCACTTAAAAAATACATTAAATATATTTTTTGTTTATAGATACTTTCCATAATTATGATTAAAGACATGTTTCTATTATAATCCTTAAAAATCAAAGTTCCTTTCTTTATTATATTTCTTTCTAAAATCTAGGCTTCTTTTGCAAAAATCACCTAATCTTCTTTCTAAAAAGATTTCTTTCTTTATTATTAATACTTTAAAGGGTACTTTTTAACTATATATTACCTTAAAAGGTACTTTATTGATTGTGAAGATTTTTTTTAAAGTCTAACTTCAAAACTTAATAAGCTTTTTTTTTAAAGTTTTAGAACTTCAAAACTTAATATTACATATTTGGTTTATTTAGATAGGTTTTTAATAAACACACTTTCTAATTATATAGGTTTATTTTACACATTATGAGATCATGAATTGTGATTCAAATTGAGTCAAATATTAATGGAATGCATAATATATGATTTAAATTTTTATAAATAATAATTCTATTCTTTCTATTTATCTTATTTACCATTTAGATTTTTCTATTCTCATTCCTTCAATTCTAAATATTGATTCTCCCGATTTATTTTACTTAAAATATTTTGATTTTTCTATTTTTGCTTCATTTTGTAGTCAACTAATTTCTAAAGAATCATTTTTTTTTAAATGGACATAAGTGATATTTCTATTATAAATTTTAAAAAACAAACATGAAAATTTGATATTACTTAAAAAGACAATAAAACCTCTTACA
>MU223068.1:1924521-1955486 GCA_018584345.1 Thuja plicata | reverse complement strand
TACAATTTTATTTTTAAATTAAGCAATAATTATCATTTTTAATTAAACAAATTTTAATTTTCAATGAAAATCAAAATAAAATTAAACTAATTCTATAAGGGCTTTAAAAGCACCAACAAATGTTGTTTTAGTTGGAGATGTTTCCTTTTCTCTTAGTCTGGTATTCTGATTTAGACATTTAATATTCATTGCTAAAACCTTCCATACAATTTGTTCCACTTTTTCCATTGGGAAGGAGATATGCAAAGAAACAACTTGAAGAATAGCTTGTGTTTTGCCGCGACAACCATTAATGATGGGTCTAACATTTGCAAGATTAAAGGGCTGATTATATAGTGGATATATTTATGACTCCATTCTTGAAATTACATTTCTAAATGTATTTTTTATGCCAAAACTAGTTCTTGATCATGCTATTCATTTTCATCCTAATCGAAATAAAGTGTTAAAAACTAAGACTAAATCTAAATCTAACACTAACTAATACATTTAAATCTAAATGTAAATACAACATTTAAATCTAAATCTAAAAAGAACATTTCAATATATATCTAAAAACAATATTAAAATATATATCTAAATCTAAATATAAAATTAAATCTAAATAAAACATTTCAAAAGTGAATCAAAAATTAATTTTTAAAACTAAATCTACAAAATAAAATCCAAAAATAAATGGCTTACTTTGAGATGTAGTTGTTCTTGAAATCTCTTTCAATTCTCTCTCCTGCTTCAAATCTCTTTGCTGCTCCTCTATGCGAAATAAAAAATGAAATGGGCATAGGGCTCTTTTATAATCTCAAAGTGTCTCTTAATCTTCTCAAAACTATGGCTCTTTGCATTCATCTGTGATTGTTTGCATTGAAATGTGCGTCTTTGCATTCTTCTATTGAAAACAAATCCGAAAAAGCAAATCCGAAAAATGTCATTTGGCATTTTTTTATCTTAATGATTTGGCATATTTAATTATAAATGGAGTTTAATTCAGCCTTTTTCTATTATTTTTTCATCTTTTAATGCCATTTGGCATTTTTTTATTTGTCTTTTTAATATTTGTAAATGTCATTTGGCATATTTAATTTTAATTTGACTTTTCAAATATTAATTTGTTTGTCATTTGGCATATTTAGTTTTAATTTGGCTTTTCAAATATTAATTTGTTTTCCATTTGGCATATTTAATTTTAATTTCACTTTTCAAATATTAATTCGTTTGCAACTCCTACCTAATCTTTTTTCCTTTCAACATATTCCTGGTATATTCCCATGCTGGTAATCTTTGGTCCCATTGTATAGACGCTTCTCGACATAAAAATTTGTACAGCTACCCATTATCACAATAAAAATACAAATAATAATAGTCAAAATCTCATTCCAGAATGCACGTATGTAGTCTTATTTATTGTTGATAAAATCACACATTAAAATATCATGTACTTGTCCTTTCATTTAATGGTCTGACATTATTTAATATTGCAATTTTTTTTTTAAAGAGTCGTATATTATTTAACTTAAAATAGAGTGAAGTGTACAACTTCTAGTCTAAATTCTCACAACTATCAATTTTTCCTCTTCTAAGTAATGTGCATTTAATGCCCATTTTCAAGATTTGAGCAACCAGATATTAAAATACCCGCAACAAAAAAGAAAATGTTAAGCTCACCATCTAATGCATAAACTATATTAACAAATTTAAAAGCTACATATTTAATTATTAATTTTGACTTTCAAGATTTTTATACAGGCTATGCACTCGGTCAAGGTGGCTACACTATCAAGGTGTAGTTTGGTCTTCTGGAAACTTTAGCCATGCAATCTATTTATGAGACATTAGAAAACCCCGTCCATGCCCTTACCTTTCACTTGCATATCCATCCTTAGAGATTTTTAGTTATATTATAGTATTTGTATGTTTTCTCTTAGTACTGAGATATTAGAGTTATTTGTGGGCCAGCCTTAAACATCAAACACTAAGAAAAAAAACTAAGCTTGCAAAAAGCAAGTCAACCTTGACTATTTAATACTTTTTTCCTAGGAATAATTCATTAGTGTGTGATGTTTACAGGTGGGGCTATTTGTGTTGTATCTTTAACACAACGTTAATTAGCAGATTGAGATAAAATAACATCTTCAAATCAACAGGAAATGAAGGATTTACTTAAAATATGAAATTCCAAATGGAATTAAATCCAAAATATCATCCAACAAATGTTAAGCCACCAAACCAAGTTAATATTGACTTGGTAATTGTATTCATACATTTCTTAAACATTGTTGTCAAGTGATCATTGATATAGATAGGGGAACACAAAGTCACAAACAATTGCAACATTCAAAAGGATTTGAATATATAATAAGAAAAGTGCCCTTATGAATCATTTAATTACACGTTTGTGTAATTCCACCTAAAATGAGTGCGAAAATACATTCTATTGGTACACAATTTGTAAATATTTTTTGTTAGAGAGCATATTCTCCATATGTAAATTCATGCACCTGGAAGAGTCTATTTTATTTAAAAGAATACAAGCTATCAAAAATGTTTAAGATCCCTCCAAAAAATGGTTTCATTCTTTCAAATAGAAGATCCTACAATTACTAAAGGCTTAATTAAAGCATACCTAACAACCTTTTATGCAAACGTATGAACAGATAAAAGGAGACAATGATACACATCAATATTTGTAAGATCACTGGCTATAAAATTAAATTTATATTTTCAAAAGGAAAGATCTAAGTGCAACCCTACCACAATAACCATGCATTAAAAAAGCATCAGATGTGCAGTTAAATTTACACTCGATATCTATCTAATAAATATTGTAACAGTTGAACAATGAAAGTTCTCAGAGTTCTATTTACTACAATAGCTAGCATGACACAAAAGAAAAATAAGCAACCAACAACAAAAATTAGCACAGATCCTTGACACTAGCATAAACTGCACAAATATAAAATCTTGGAACAATCAATAGCTAGTATGCTCTAATCCTAAAAAGGCATCAAAATTATAGATGAATTGGCACTCAATATCATCTAATAAATATTGTAACAATTGATCAATGAAAGTTTGCAACGCTCTGATTACTGCAATAGCTAGCATGATGCAAAATAAAAATAAACAACCAACAACAAAAATTAGCATGGATCCTTGACACTGGCATAAACTGCACAAATATAAAATCTTGGAACAATCAATAGCCAGTAAGCTCTGATCCCTATAAGTGCTAATTTCAATCACAAACCCCATTTTTCCCTTCTCAAAAATTAGGGTGAGCCAAATTATATTAGTCAATTTTAGTTAGATTCAGGATTGTGCCTAATTGTGCCAACACTTTTGATTCAATACTTATATTTATTGATTTAATGTTTATTTTTTAACAACATTGCATTAATAGTTGTGACTTTAAAGTTGTTATTGCAATGATAAGTAACCATAATTGAATGAAATATACCTTTAGTTGTAAAAAAAAATAAACCAACCATGTGATGCCACTTTAGTCGCATAAGTATGGATACCCTTTTTGCATGACCATTGGTCTCACTTTTTTTAGGGTTGTTTTGGACACCTTGGCAAAAAGTATTGTTGTGAGGTTTTCACACCATCGCCCCATTATAAATGGGACCCCCTCTTTTTTGCTGGTAGGTCTAAGTAGTAGACTAGGTTTGGTTAAAATCCAATATGTAAGAGGCTTCCTTAGGGTGACAAATGAGAAAATTGAGAAAAAATGGCAATATTTGACTAAGTGTCAAAATTTGGTAAAATTAAAAAAATTGGCTTAGGGCTGGTCACCTTGAGTTGCAAACTTGCAAGGGGGGAACATCATGAATCGATCAAGTGTCTCAATCAGATTTATTAGGAAAGTGTCTTGCCTAATAAGAGTGGGGAACCCACTGCCTTATGGGGCTAGTTTCCTTATACCATGGGGAACCTACTGGTCTATAGGTCAACTTTTCCCAATGCAACACTCGATTTTGAAATTTAGTATTGAAGTTTCCCAATAAGGAGGTGGAACCTGCAATTACATGGGGTTGTTGGCCCAATGTGTTGATTAGATCCAAAGTTGGTATTAAATGTTTCCCAATAAGGCCCTCATGTCCAAATTGCATGGTGTAGACCCAAATCTGGGTTAAGTTTGATGAAGATGAGGGATAATTGGTAACGTATGTGTCTATTTAGACCCACATTCAATTGAATTGCCCCAAATCCTAGTGTATGAACTTATATTTTGAACCTAACCTGAGATGCATTAAATGAGGATCCAATCTTGTAAATGTGGGCCTAATCAGGCCCACATTTAATTAGGACCCTACCCTATATTCTAAATATGTGGGCACAAAGTTCTAAGGACCTGGCTCTAAGCACATAGCATGCAGTCCAAGTCCTAAATCTGGCCACAAAGTGTGCTAGTAAGGCCCTAAATTTGGGCATAAACTTGATGTAATGCAGGCCCTAAAGCATTGGATCAAACTCAAATTTTGAATTAGGACCTACCCCAAATTTGAGAGATATAAAATGTGTGGCCTTATTAAAGCCATTGGGCCCAAATTTCTTAGCAAAATAACCTTGCAAGATAGTGTATGGGTTGGGGATTGGATCAGACCTGATTTGTACCCCATTTAATGAAACATGTGGCCTCATAAGGGCTTTAAATCAAAGCACCCAAGCCCAAATTTGACCTTAAAAACTAAATATTGGGCACTAAACTCGAGGTGAGATCACAAATGAAATTTAAATGCTAAAATCAAGCACAAAACTTGATGCAATTAAGGATGTAAATGGATTAATTAAATAAATATCCAATGGTGCAAAACTTGATGCAACCTTATATCATTTTAATTTTCCTCAAACTTAACCAAAAGAGGCCAAGTATTTAATAAAAATTTGTAATTACAATGGGATGAGGAAATTCGATCCAATTAAGATGGCTCCAAATTCAAATTTTTGAAATGACAAGGAATAAAATAAAATAATGGCCATTAATTTAATGTTTTTGATTAAGGAAAATAGATTTTGATGGGTTTCTGAAACCCTACAGAGCTATATACAAAACCTAGAGCATATAAACGTTAAGTATCAACCAAAATGAAATAGGCAGTCCAAACAAAATAGTCCTAGTAAATACAAAAAGCCAAGGACAAAACCCCTAAAAACCAGGAAAATAAAACCAGGGGCGTAAATTAGGCAATGTCTCTGAGAATCTCAGCAACAAGTATCTCCAGCTCAGTCATTCTACCCGTAGCTTCTTTTAGGTCAGCCAACTCTTTGTTAGCTTCCTAGTTTTCCATCTTCTTAGTGGCCTATCTTGTCCTCTTCTTATTTCCCTCTTCTGGTAGCTTCTCCCTGTCACTATTTAGTGGCTAATCCTCCTTATTCCCTCTTTGTTCTTCAAATTTGTCAATTATCACCTTAATATTATCATTTGAAGCCTTTAGTATATTGTAGCTTTTCTCAGCTATTTTGACCATTGAGTCTTCAATGCTTTCGACTCTTTTCTTCAGCTTGTTCACTCTGCTATCCAGCTCCCTGTCCTCCACAATGTTCTTGTTATTGTTAATTATGTTATCTTTCTCCATCCTATCCATTCTTTTTTTTAGCTCGTAGATTTCATAGAAGGTCCATTTCGTGGTTCTGTAGCTATCAATGGCACTATTTTTTGCATTGTTCAGCATGTCCATATGAGGATCCTCCCTCGCATTGTCACTAAGAATCACCAGAGCTGGATCAATTAACTCTTCCATCTAAATTCTGCCTTCCTTGTTCTCCTTAACCAAATTCCTAACCATTTCTCTCTTTATCCCCATTTTAGCAGAGACCGTGTCAAAATTCCTCCAAACAACTTTCTTGTTTTTGTCAGTAATGCTGTGGGTGTAATGATCTTCCCCATACTCCACAAAACCTTGACTCTGATCATCCTCCTCATTCCCCCTCCCCTAACTATCCTCTTTTCCATCTCTCTCCTCTTGTATATTTTCCTGACTGTCCTGCCTCTCCCCCTGGGTTTCCTCCTTAATCTGATTCCCTCTTTTGAACCTTGTTGCCCTCTTCCCTGAGCTTGCCTCATCATTCTGAGTTGGCAGTTTGATTGTTATCTTCCTCTTTACTTCTGTCTTCCCCTGCTTCCTGCCTTGTCTTGTTTTTCCCTCTTCTCCAGAACTCTCATTCTCCATTTCCATCCCATCTGCATTTTCATTGTACTCCCTGTCAGAGGAGATCTCAATGCATTATTTTAAAGACTCCATTTTAACTTTTTTCTTCCCCTTCTTCGTCTGTAGAGGCTCTTCCTCCTCAGTTTTTGAGTGCATATCTCGGCTATCCTCGATATTAGAGGGGACATAATCCTCACCCAAACCCTCCTCAGATTCATTATTTCCCTCCTCCATAAATTTAATTTCCTTCCCCATAGTTTGAGCTTTAAAGTACTCATAAATTAATAGTAATAAACCCTCATGGAAAGCCGGGTTACTAATGTGTTTCTCCTTATAGTCAATAATGTTTTCATTGATGGATGAATATAGGAAGAAAGGAATAGATATCTTTGCCCCATACCTGAAATGGTTGAGTAGCATGAAATGGTGAGTTCTGATGCGGTTGAATCTCGTATCCAGAGAGATGAATTTGATAATTGCCCGCAACACGAATCTCCACAGAAGCTTGATTGAGCTCGACTGGTAGAAAGTGCCCTTCTTCACAAGTGCTTTCTTTTCCTCCACATTTTTAACAAAATCCATCAGAGCTTGACTAGAAATCTTCCTAGCCCTATAAAATTTCTTCCCAATGAGGGGTATACCAGTCACAGCCGACACAATTTCCTCTCTCACCATAAAATCCACCCCATCAATTCTCACCTACCCTTCATTCCATCTTTTCACCATCATCTTCATAATCAAGGGCTTCCACCATGAAGACGCTCAATGAAGGTAGTCACTTCACCCTTTTTCAAAATCTCCCAAACCTTGGATCTATGTCACCATTTTTTAGTTTCCTTCTCCGGTTCCCTCCTGTGCCTTTCTCCCACCATCTCTGCAATTTCTCTGCCTCCTCTATTTTTGGTATAATTCCCACTAAAAGCCCTCTGTTTCCAAGTGATATTGAGTTGATGTTTCGAGAGACTTATTTTTTCCTCATGAATGCTATAATCAATTTTATGCCTCCAAGTGTGCCGACGAGACCATAAAATGATAATCCCTCTGCCTCTGTTGTACTTGCACATCATACGATGATTCTTCCCCCATCTGTCATAACTCTTCATAATTATCATTTAATAACTCCGAGTCTACCCAGAACCCGATCACTTTCAATGATACCTAAGATTTCTGGTGGTAAATTATACCCGTCATTCCACTTTTTAACTCCCTCACTCTTGACTCCCATATTTTCCAACCTGTCTGCCACCTGGTTGGCTTCCCAATATTCATTTGCCACATGGACCTAATCAAATTTTTTGAGGATTTGTCTGCACTCCCCAATTATGTTCTCAATTTTCCATGTAAGCTCGTTCTTTTCATTTAAGCAATCTATGATGTTCTTTGAATCCCCTTCTAACCACAAATTCTTGATCCCCATTTCCCGGGCTAGCCTTAAGGTGTGGTGTGCTACACTCGCCTCAGAATAATGGTTGGTTTGTGACCCCAGGGGGGAAAATATAGCAGTAATTCCTTTTCCATGTGAGTTCATTATGATTCCTCCCACACCAGCCATCCTAGGGTTGCCCTTTGCCGCCCCGTCAAAATTAGCTTTGAACCACCCTTCCGGTAGTAATTTCCATCTGCAATCCATTCTCTTATTGGTATTATTGGGCCCATTATTGTGAAGTGGACTGATACCTTTTCTATTAGTGTAGTTTTCCATGAGGGCATTTGATATTTTGTGGGAAACATACTTAGCAGAGGTAGCCTTTTCCCTAAAGATCCTATTATTTCGCTCCTTCCGCACTCCCCAGCATATGTGTGGAATTGCCCAAGGCCAAAGATGATGACCTCTCAACCCCTGATTCCAATGGCCAAAGAGCTCAAGAGTTGTATTGGGGAAACACCAGGATGTCTCACAAAAAGACAGGAAATGATGCCATATTTGTCTAGTGAAGTCATAGAGGATAAACAAGTGGTCCACATTCTCACTTTGATTTTTGCATAGAATACATCTATTAGGAATGTGTTGTCCTCTCTTTATTAGGTTATCCACAGTCAAAATTTGATTTTGGAGCATTCTCTAGAAAAATATGTTGATCTTAGGGATAATACCAGGATACCAGGCCTTGGCCCATATGGGGATAGTATCAATGTGTTGCATGGTTTCATATCCTGAAGCCATCGTGTAGATACCATCGGTAGTTTCCCCCCAAACCATAACATCTTCATTGAGAGAGAGGGGTGTGTGACCAATTTTGACCATAAGAGGTTTTAGGTCCTGGGACACCTCAGTTAGGTTCACCCATTCATTGTTGATTCTTTAGTCACTAACTCTACTGCCATATCTTTCAATGCAATATTTAGCCCATCTATTATAAGGCTCCAAGTTCCATAAAGGAACCTGTCTGAGCCAATCATCATGCCAAAAGTTGACATCCTTACCATTGCCTAATTTCTATCTTTCTTTTGCAGTTGCTATGCCCTTAGTCCTTAGAATTCCATTCCATATGTAGGATCCCTTCTGGTCCATTTCTTTGCTGATGAACTATTTGAAGGTTATGTTTGTTGCATATTTATCCTTCATAATATCCCTCCATTCCCCTGTTGAGTTGAAAATTCTCCAAATCTGTTTAGCTTGCAGAGCTTTGTTGAAATGCTTCAAATTCTTGATGCCCAACCCTCCATGGTTTTTTGGCTTGCATATAGTATCCCAAGACACAAGTGGGTACTTCTTGTTTCCTTCTTTGTCGGCCCATAAGAACTTTCTCTGAATTGCTTCCAGAGAATCTGCCACCTTAGCAGGTATAGAGAAGAGGCTTAGAGCATAAGTAGGGAGGTCCTGAAGAGTAGATTGTATTAGTGTCACTTTTCCTTCCTGACTAAGGGTGATACCCTTCCAGCCCACCAATTTTATATTGAATCTATCAATAAGGCCTCCCCAGAAGGACTCAGGTGGTTTGGTTCTGAGCGGAAGACCTAAATAGGAAGAGGGAAAGGAACCAAAACCACAACCCAGAATGCCAGCCATTTTCCTCTATCTATCCATGGGTGTATTAATGAAGAACACTGAGCTCTTGTTCCAGTTAATAAGCTGACCCATAGCATTGGAGTAAGAATTAAGGATTTTCTTAACATTTCTAGCTTCTTTCACCGATGATTCACCACCCAATATGGTATCATCCATGAATTGCTGGTGGGTAAAAGTGAAATGGCCTGAAGAAGGTTTTAGCCCAATGATTAGACCCCTTCTCCTATTGTCATGGATAAGCCTTCCCAAGCACTCAGCTAAAATTATGAAGAGAATCGGGGAGAGGGGGTCCCCTTGCCTAAGACCCCTAGAAGATTTGAATAAGTCTAAAGAAGAGCCATTCACCAAAACCGCGAAGGATGGGGCGGAAATCAGCTGTGAAATAATCTTTATTACCTTGTCATTGAAGTCAAAAGCCCCCAAAATGTTACTCAGGAAGATCCAATCAACCTTGTCATACGCCTTGGAGAGGTCCAGTTTAAGCAGGAATCCTTCCCGTTTGCCCTCCTCCAAAGAGTGAATCACCTCATGCACTACCATGATAGAGTCCAAAATTTGTCTACCAGGGACAAAACCCATTTGTTGGGGGGCAATTAAAACTAGGAGGATTTTAAGTAGTCTGACAGTTAAGACTTTGGAGATAATCTTATAAAATGAGTTACATAGACTAATGGGTCTAAAGCTATCAAAAGAATCTGCACCTAGAATTTTTGGGATGAGGACAAGAAAGGTGGCGTTAATCTCTTTAAGAAGGCTCTTGGCTCCAAAAAATTCCCAGATAGCTTTAACAATGTCATCTTTGATAACATCCCAGTACATTTGGAAAAAGAAAGAAGGGAAACCATCTGGGCTAGGGGCTTTTTCCACAGGTAATGAAAAAAAAGCTTTATAGATTTCCTCCTGATCCAGGATCACCATCGTATCCTTATTTTGTCTCTCCGTGATCACCTTAGGTATAGTTTGAAGAATAACCTCCTAGTCATCCTCTTTCAGGTTATGCTCTTGAGTAAGGATTTGTGAGAAGTACCTAATGGCCTCATTTGCAATCTCATTGTCTTCCTCCAAAGTTAAATCCCCTTGCTTAGTGGCACTGATTCTATTAGTTATCCTGTGTTTCATAGTGAATAGGTGAAAGAAGCGAGAGTTTTTGTCCCCCTCTTTCAACCACACCGATCTTGACCTTTGCCTCCAGAACATTTCCTCTTTGCTTACAATGTTGTGAAGATCAGCCAGAATGGATTTTTCAGCACTAATTCTATCAACATCATATCCGTGGTTTTGGATCTCTTCTTGAATCTCTGCAAGATCTAACTTAATCCTGTCTTTAGTCTGAAATATATTGCCAAAGTCTCTTTTGTTCCATTTTCTAATCTCCATTTTAATGTTCTTGATCTTCTTAGCCACCCTATACATCATCGTATCGTCCACATCTATGCTCCACCACTCCTTTATCTTATTGAGGAGGTTGGGGTGGGTAGTCCACATCCTCTCAAATCTGAAGGGGAAGGCCTTTTTCTTATTGTGATTGTCTAGGTTGAGAGAGATAGGAGAGTGGTCATAACCGAATCTCGCCATGGAAGATAGGTGACTATGATACTATTGAATCCAGTCCATAGATATGAGGGCTCTGTCAAGGCATACCTGAATGCACTCCAAGCCAGCTCTCCTATTTGACCATGTAAATTTACCCCCACCTAAATCCACATCAATGAAAGATAAATCATTGATCAAATTAGCTATTTGTTGCCTACTCTCCAGGTCAAGGGGCAGACCCCCAAATTTCTCAGATTCCTTAAGTGGAGTGTTGAAATCACCCATGATAATGGCTTTTGGATCCATTATTTTAGCAAACAAAATTCACAGCTGGTCCCAGAAAACTCGCCTTTTATTCTTTGTGTTTGGAGCATAAATGTTCATTATAGCCCAGCTCTCCTGGTCTTTTGGGTTATTGAATTGAATAAGTAAGATGCTTCCTTCATCCCAAATGATATGAGCATTGAGATTATCCTTCCATAACACCAGTAAGCCTCCAGAGGCTCCCTCTGAGTCGGTATTAGCAGTCCTCATACCTTTGCCAAAGGAAATGCTTTCCACTTTTTCATTTTCCATTTTAGTTTCTTGTATCAAAAAAATATCTGGTCTATGGTCCCTTATCATATTCCTAATTATTTCTTGTTTGTGGACTCCATTTAGCCCACGAATGTTCCATGATATGACCTTCATGATTTCTTATAAGACTCCCAGATGGTCCTTTGGTAACCATCCACAATATTTCTTTTTGCTTCTTCCTTTCTGATTTGATTCATACTCTTCCGTCCTGGTGTGTTAGACTTACTCACTATGTCTGCTTTGGCTCTGCTTCTTGTTACTGCAGAAGAGGCTGGAGATGGGTCCCTGCTATTTTTATTTTTCACTGTTATCTATGGTCCCACATTCTCATCTTTGGAGACCTCTTTGTAGCTATCAAACAGGACTTCCATTCTTGAGATTTGACCAAGAGTGGTAGATGATACCATTTCCAAGAATCGGCTAATCTTCCCTGGAGAAATATAATTGCTTCTGCTAAAATTATATTCTTGGGAGAGGATTGGGCCCTATCCCCTCTCGCGCTTCCCATCTTCCTGTGAATCTGGAACAAAGGAGAGAATAGTGTTGTCATCACCTATGATCTGCCCCTCTTCTGGGTTCTCCAGGACTCCTTTGTCTCCAATCCCATTTTCCTCAGCTGGATGTGTTGGGCTTGCCAAGTCCTCTTCCCTCTCTCTACCTTTTCCTGGATGAGCTTGTGGTTTTCCCTTGCTCTCCCCCTCAATTGGTATGGACCCTTCAGACTCTAGTTGATCTAGCTGAAGTTCCAGACTATCAGTTGTCATCTCCCCTTGTGGATTCTACTTTTTTTATACAAGAGTCATTTCATTTGGGGGTTTCTCTTTCTAGACCTTCTTGGTGTAGTTAAGATCCTTGATCAGAGGTTGTATCTCCAACCTTTTTCCTTATTTTTTTTGCTCCTTTCAAGATTTTTCCTTCTCAATGACTATTGGGCACCTTTTGGCCTTGTGTCCATCTTGTGTCATACTCTATCTGTTGCACTCATTTTCCCAATCTAGATTGGAAAACAATAGCCTCTGGCATGTCTTGGCCTACTTCAACTTCAATGCATATCCTCGCATAAGTGAGTCTTTTCTTCGTCACCGTAACTGGATCAATAGATAGCAGCTCCCCGAAGGATCTAGCGATGCCCTCAAAAACATCCTCATGCCAGTACTCCAAGGGCAACTTGGGAAGCCTCACCTAGACCGGTGCTTGGGTCAGGAAATCTTTGTTGAGATCCAGGTTAGAGGTCCATTTTTGCAGAGTGAGGGTGGATCTACCCACTGACCAGTTCCCCACACAAAGAATCTTGGACTGATCTTCTTGACAGGAAAAATCAAAAGACATAAAACCTTTTTCCATTGCCAAAACCACAACCTGACCTTTGAGATCCCATTTTTTTTTAACAAAGGTTCTTACTATATCAATATTAGGTCTGGATCCTATGAACTTGCCCACCAGAGTAGCGGCCATACTCAAAATATTATGATCAATAAGCTCAAAAGGCAGTTCTAAAGCATAGATCCCCATCTCTTTCTTAGAGACATCCTTAATTGTTGGGAAAGGAGACTTACCAGAGGGTTTGACTCCAAAAAGGTTTGTCCAATGCCCCAGTGGGGCCCTGTCAACGCCCGTATCTCTCATTTCTGGAGTAGAGCCCTCTTTTTTCCCTGGATTCGGCTGTAATTTCTGTGGGACCCCTTCATCTATTGAATCCTCAGCTCCTTGGTCCTTGCCCTGATCTTGGCATGCGCTCTGATCATTCTGTCCTGACCCGGATCCAAATTCAAAATTTTGCCTCCAGTCGCTGCTCCTCGTTTGCTCATGGTTGAGTGTGGTTGTTGCTAATAATTGATTGAGGGTAATTTAAAATAATGACAATAAATCCTAATCATCCTCTATATAAACAAGGTAATTGCTACACACTTTATTTCTTTAAAAAAGTTTGGCTTAACAAATTTCCTCCATCGGTGATGATGTCAATTACAAATGTGAGCACAAATTTTGGGGAAAAGCTAAGTATCCAAGGAAATAACCTATATTTGAAAAGTTAAGTATCTAGGAGAAAGGACATATTTGAATGTGTTCCAATGGTTGTGATAGAAGTTGTTAATTTAATGCCAGCAATTTTGATTCAATACTTATATTTATTGATTTAATGTTCATTTTTTTAACAACATTGCATTAATATTTGTGACTTTAAAGTTGTTATTGCAATGATAACTACCCATAATTGAATGAAATATACCTTTAGTTGCAAAAAAAAGCAATCATGAAATGCCACAATAGTCGCACAAGTATGGATACCCTTTTTGCATGACCATTGGTCTCACTTTTGGGGGGGTTGTTTTGGAAACCTTGGCGAAAAGAATGTTGATGTGGCCCTAAACCTTAGTTATAAGAAAATGACTTTCAAAGTAAGTTGCTGCAAAAAAATTGGAGTGATTTGAAATTTCCACGCAGGATTTTGAGAAATGTGAAGTTAGGGTGCTCAACTATTGGATCCTCTCCCATAACACACTTCTATTACATAGGGGAGGTGTACTAGTAGCTATTATAGCTAACTTCATGCACTCACAAATAGTACATCATATTTTGATAAAAAATACTTATTGTGCTCGTAAGTTACTTAAGTTAGTATAGCTATTGTTGTAGTTTTCGGGTGGTAAAGATGAACATTGTGGGAATTTTTATGCGTTCAAGGCTCAAAAGTGATTATTTCAAAGTGGCATCTAAAACATATTCTCTATTGCCACATTACCTGTTTTCTTTGACAACCAAAAAAATTGCACAATTGATCCAATACTTTTGCACAAATGCGCTAACGATTGTGCATTATTGGCACCAATAAACTTTCACACTTGATTTAATTACTAACTTTTTTCCAAAACATGGATGGCTATTGGGTCATAGCTGATTTTCTAGCAGGCTTTTATTTTGCAAAATTTAATGTGCAATTGTTAAAATATGGACAATAACGAGTGTTTCCCCTATTATTTATTATTAAAATAATATTCAACATCATTTGTATTATCTAATTGTCTCTATCATGAATTAGTATTGGTGGAGTTTATTTGTCACGATTTGAATAGTTTAAAAATATCACAAGTATCATCGCATTTTCATTTGGTTGGTGCTTTTATTGACAAGAATTTTCATTATAATTTTTTTTAATCATGTCATTGTTTAATATCTAGAAAGACATCTAGTCATTTTGAACAAAACACATTGTTTCCCATTTGTTGAGTTTTGTTCAAAATGACTAGATGTCTTTCTAGATATTAAACAATGACATGATTAAAAAAAATTACAATGAAAATTCTTGTCAATAAAAGCACCAACCAAATGAAAATGGGATGATACTTATGATATTTTTAAACTATTCAAATCGTGATAAATAAACTCCACCATTACTATTTCATGATAGAGACAATTAGATAATACAAATGATATTGAATATTATTTTAATAATAAATAATAGATAATAGGGGAAACACTCGTTATTGTCCATGTTTATCTATTATTTATTATTAAAATAATATTCAATATCATTTGTATTATCTAATTGTCTCTATCATGAATTAGTATTGGTGGAGTTTATTTATCACGATTTGAATAGTTTAAAAATATCATAAGTATCATCCCATTTTTATTTGGTTGCTGCTTTTATTGACAAGAATTTTCATTATAATTTTTTTTAATCATGTCATTGTTTAATATCTAGAAAGACATCTAGTAATTTTGAACAAAACACATTGTTTGTCATTTGCTGAGTTACAATGTGTTTTGTTCAAAATGACTAGATGTCTTTCTAGATATTAAACAATGACACGATTAAAAAAAATTTATAATGAAAATTCTTGTCAATAAAAGCACCAACCAACTGTAAATGAGATGGTACTTATGATATTTTTAAACTATTCAAATCGTGATAAATAAACTCCACCAATACTAATTCATGATAGATACAATTAGATAATACAGATGATATTGAATATTATTTTAATAATAAATAATAGATAATAGGGGAAATACTCATTATTGATTACATGCCTTTGTCTTTCCCTATTGTCGAAATCATTACACAACATGGGAAGCTTAAGTTGTTGATGTACCAATAGGCTACATTTTCCGCTCATTATTGAGCTTGAAGATGAATTTGTTTCCATTTTTAAGTAGTGTTTAATATTAGGCATTTGTCTTTCTTGTGGGTGTAAAATTTGAAACATGTCAAGGAAATTTCAACAATACCATACATTATAACCACAACTTTTGTGCTCATTATTTTCGTTTGGACATTGAAGATAAATTTCAACAATACCATACATTATAACACGCATTTTGTTCTCATTATTTTGATTTGGGTATTGTAGATGGCTATGCATGGGTAGGGTACATTTTCTACTCAATAATGAATTGAAAACTGGCATTTTTAATTTGTGTTTTATTGAGGTGTGTCTTATTGTATTCAAGCATTTCATTCATCATTAGTCATTTATTGAATAAATATCATAATACATATTATATTTGTTGTTCACCATTTACTTGAGGTAATGTCTTCCAATCAATTGTCAATATCTACAAGTTAGTTCATATCTTAAATAATAAGTTCATGACAATTCATATGGAAATTTAAGGTTTTGGTTGTCGAAGCCATATTCACTATATTTTTCACCATTTAAAGTTGGTCATATGTTCATCATCCATATACAAATTATGAGATAGGTTTTCCAATTTACAAATAATCGATATCTTTTTAAAAATATTAAACCGTATAATATGTAAATTATAATTTTTTAATATTTAGAATTCTTATATTTCAAGGGATTGTCTACACAATACAAATATGATTTATAGCCACCTCAATTGGAGCAACCTTTGAAGAACCTCCTATCATATAATAGCTAGGGAACCCTAGATATGCAATAGAATAACATATGCATTAGATCTATAATAAGGAATAATTTCATTTGCTAGTTTGTCATCTATTACAAACCTTTAGAAGAACAATATAAAATTTGTATTGTAGTTTTGAAAAATGTGTTATATGATAAGGTTGTGAAAACAATATGTAGTTAATACACAAGACTACCATAAATCTATTATACTTTGAATTCCAATGCAAATTATGTCATATTGGACCATCAAATTTGGTATCTAATCATGATATGATTTTGGACCTCAAAATTGTTTAGTCCTTGTAAAATTTGAACATCTTTGATGATGTTAGTGTATGATCACTTAGATTGTTTATTTTATTTGATGAGAGTGAATCTATTTTGTGATTAAATTTGAGATAATCACATGTAACCCACTTTTTCCCCAAAACTTGACATAAGTGTTCATTGATGTAAAGGAATTTAATGTACAATTTAAGTTTTACACAAATACACATGTCCAAAAACTTATATGCTACTCATTAGTTACTATACACTAACTTCATCATATATATTTTATTGATAGAAAATAATCAAATAAAAACTTTATTTCAAGATTGTTGGTATATACCATATAGTTTTAAATTTCTCTAAAACAACAATTTATGGACATATTAAAGTTACAAATTGGATTGAAGTTGTTATAGTAGCATTTCATGTACAGATAGGTTAGAAAGGCAAAACTATGATCCAAAATTTGAGCATGTCTTTGACAAAGTTAACATATGATCATTAAGATTTTTTATTTTTGTTCGAGGAGAGCAAATATACTTTGGTGATTTATCTTTACAACCTACCTTCTCTACACATCAAGCCATAAAAATATGATAAATCCCAACTATTGTTTTGTAAAGTACTAGAAGCATTTTCTAAGGTTTTATTTTGTGTGTTACGATTGTTAAATGTATCTATTTGAGCACACATGTTATATGGTTTAGGGTCAATATGTATGAAAACAAGTTTTGTACCATATGGCAATATTTATCGCACTTATGTAAAGTAGAACAAACTACACTCACAACATGCAACCGTGGATACCCAAGAAAGATATTATAGTTTAAATTTTCAAGTATCACATGGAATAATGTATCTAACTTAGGTGGGGCAGCTTGGATTGAAAGAGAAATAGTAATTAAAGAACATCTAGGCATATTATACATTTCTTTTTATAGTAAGATTTGAAAATATATATTTCTAATTGGTTTAAATAATCCTTAGTACATATGTTAAGGTTATATATCTATTATCAAATTAAGATCTTTCAGTAGTTTATTTACAATATTCTAATTTCTAACACAATATGTAATTGCAACAATTCTTTGATTAGTTTATCAAGTATATTTCTTTACTATTAATGGTATATAAAGGCAATTTGTATAACTAATAGAGTCCATCAAAGATGTTATTAATTGTCATAAACAATGTGTGTATTAGTTAAAACCTTTTGTGTTGCGTCTATAAAAGGTGATGTATACACCAATCCCATGGAGATCTTTTAGCTTGAGTACTTTGCATGTGTTGGATAATGCCACACTTCTTTATCTTAAATGTAGCTTGAGATGCATGAGGCAATTAAGTGCATTAGTAGGTAAGATAGGTGGTGGTAAATTGACAATCTTGTGCTCTTCCATACCCCTAATAAGCATATCCTGAAATATTGTGATCATGTGAATTGGTGAATGCATGAAAGGTAGGTGTAGTAGACATCAAAACTATATTAATGGGTGAGTTACGACTAAAATAAAGATTAAGAGGGGTCTTGTCTAAGTCCATAGTATCCTTATGTGAACTATGGCTAAAAAAATGTGCAATAAAATTATTGGCCCAAAGCAATAATAGAGATTTTGAGCAAGTAAAGTGTATCATACCATTGTAATACTCTACCACTTAGATGCAATATAAACTTGCTAATCAATAGAATTCCTTCATCCACGTGTATGTAACCAGCAAGCAAGTCATGTGAGGATGCATCACTAAACCCTTCATATTTAGCATATAAGAGTTTCATTCTAGGACTTATAATATCATCATGTAATGTCGAATAAGAAGATCAAATCAATATGAGAAGGTACTAAAGTATCATCAATGTATATGTCATTATCATGTGAAGAAAGGTAATCTGAAAGATCTAAATATTGATAGACTTGAGATGCAAAAGATTATTCACAACATCTATTGGATGTAGGAATTTAAATCGAAACAATTATACTTAGCTCTGCAACTGATGAATGCCCAAATTATATGTTGTAGTTCTAAATTGAATGTGCCCAAGGATCTAAAATATGTAGTGATATTCAAGTTTTTGTCTTAGAATGATTGTGTAAGTGAGAAGGGATTCCAAGGATAAATCATGACCACATATGTCTTGTACCTACTAACTTATACTATGAAATTCGTAAATTTGTATTCTTCACTTTTATCAGTGCATCTTTACGTCTTCTATCTTTCTTGATATATGAGTAGAGGCATTTATAAATACCTTAGTAGGCTTGTTTGTATGGTAGAAGGGGTCATGATCTCCTAAGTCAACTTTGAGAAGATGTATGTGAATGATTAAAAATAACACTCCTTAGTTATGTATATGCTTCTAGAATGTTTGGTCTTTCTAGTATTCCAATTGAAATATGTAATATAAATAATATGAAAATTATTTGCTAGATTGTCAAAATAAGTGCCTTGAATGTCTTTAACACAAAGATAGATCAACATCTTGTCCAAATATGCGTTTAGTTGACACTTAAAAGGCAAAACTATAGATAGAAAACTACTAAATTTGAATTTTAAGCTTCGAATTTGAAAATGACAAGTTATTGAATATCATAATGTAAACTTGTCATAAAACATAAAATAGTTAAATTGAAATAAATAATACTTGTTTGAAAATGTCTATAAATATGGTAAATAAATAGATATGGTGAATATAAAGAGTGTAAACAGACAAAAATAAAAGGTAGTATCCATGAATGTAAGGTAGTATAAACTAAGGGATCAAAAAAAAAATAGTGAATATTATTAAGAAAAATAAGATAAAAAATCAATGAAATTTTGTAGAAGTTGACCAGGATTCAGGGGATATGGAGAGGCCTTGTACTTCTGCCATAGAAACGAAAGCGATGGCAATCGCATTTTGCACATGGATACAGTGATGGCATTAAAACACCGCAACCTCTGTATTGACAACAAAAATGAATCTATCTATAATCCACAACATAAATGGTAATTTAATTTTTGCTGTTTACAAATCCTTAAGCATTTCTTCAAATTCTTCGGCGAGGGCTTTCTGCAACCATTTGTCGGCGTCCGCCATGAAAGAAGGGCTGAGCCGAACCATCAGAACGCAAAATTCGTGCTCATTCAGAGCTCCGTCGCCGTCTAAATCTCCCTCCTTCACCATCGCTTCTATTTCCGAATCTGTCAAAGATTCCACCCCTAAAATTGCAGAATTTTTCCTCAGACTCTCGATTGTGATCAAACCCAATTGGGGATCCGCCAGTGAACGAAACCCTTTACACAGCTCCGCCATTAAACCGGCCCCGCCCAATTTCTCCGCCATAATTGGGAGCAAATCTTGGAATTCCGCCATTTAAGTCTAAGAAGAGGATTTGTAATACTGAGAAAGGATTGGAGTATGGATTGCAGAGAAAGGGGGGGGAGTTGTTATAGCATCCATTGCCGACAGCAGAAACTATGAGGAGACTTTCCATTACCGTGTATAGCCTTCGAAATCCAGTTGGAAACTTAGAGAGAAAGGATGTGTGTTCTGGATTTTTCGTTTGCAGACAGCTTGCATCTTGCCAATTCCGGTTCGCATGGAGTGAGAATTTCCGTGGAAGCTCAAACGAAGGCGCTTATGCAATCTACGTCAATTGACGGGTTTAGTATCATTCGGTCATTTCAGACCTCGACTCTTTAAAAAACGGTTAAACCTTTTTTTGTTTTCTCATTGTCGTTTGTTTGTGAAGCAAAATTTCATACAAAGTGGTCAAAAAGTGTTATTTCAAAAGTGGCACCCGTACCCGTACCCGCCCCAGACCCCCTAATAGACGACAATAAAATATTCAAAACATAATCACTTTAGACCCAGTAATCGATCGCTATTGCACCCATGACCAAATTTGCACTTTATTATGATATACTGATATTGTTAGAAAAATCCATTGTTTTTGTTTTTGTTTCTAAATGTAAGCACACGTGTTTTAATTTTAATAATGATGTAACCTTTTTGGTGCAAGTTGATGTGTAATAGAAACAAAATTGCACCAATAACTGTGCACCGATAGTGTTTAGTTAATATTGTCGTGGTGCACAACTATTGGACGTGTTACTAACACTTATTGAGTTTTTGTGTGTAGAAAATGACCATTTTGAAGTTGGTTATTGGGGGGTCTCTATGACAAAACCCTATCACGGTTATTGGGTTGCTATCACGGCTATTGGGTCCTCTCCCCTACAGTTTCTTCTTTTTCATGCTTGATGTTCATTTGGTTGAATGCTATTTAAATTCTGATGGTTGAATAGATTGCCCAAAAAAAATCATATATGCATTCTAAGTTGTCTAGTTCAAATTCAAAAGACATAAATAAATTTTCAAAAAAAAAAACCATGAACTTCTTATTTCAGTCATAACTTACAATTACCATTATTTTCTTGAGTTATTTGCTACAACTTTTAGAGACATGTTATAGAAGTTAATTTCTATGAGTTATGGTTAGTTAATTTCTGCTATTTTATGCTCTGTCACATACACACACATCGATAGATATCCTTGTCGAGACAACTATTAAACTTTAATGTGAAAAAATAGGCATCTCAAAAAAGAGATGTCTGATAGAAATTGATCCCAATGAACTAAATCAAGAAACAAAAAAGATCATGTTGCAAAGAATCATTAGAAGCTTTCAACAAAGCAACTCTAAACTCTGAAGAAACAACATGTGCATATGGGTTATCAAAAAACTGATCATCCGAGAAGGATTTGTCCAAACAAGATGAGGCAATAAAAATTTTAGTATCATCCATAGAAGCATGGCTATCCAAGGAATCAACACTTTCAGATGAAGAATAAATGTCTCCATACAATTGTCGGATGATGGTCCAAGAAATGAAAGGGAACTCAATGTGCTCTATATGATGTAAAATTTCCTCAAAAATAGTAATGCATATTAATCCATAGACAATGTCATTACTATTCATCCATGCAATTTTTTGTTCATAATCGCTTGGCTCAGGAACGTGTCCAAGGAATTAGGGCAATAGATCTTGCTCAAGACAGTGATTATTTATCCCTTGCTTCCATGACATATAATTTTGTGAAGTTAGCTTGACAATAGAAGGATGAAAATAATTAACAGAAGACATGATGAACCCCCTATTGGAACTTTATTTTAGTTCATGATCATAACAACACATGAGAAACAACTGTTAGGGTTTGACAGATCTGGAACAATATAAGAATAAACAGTTATATGCAGAAAATAAAAAAAGAATAAAATTGAACACAGATTTAACGTGGCTCACCCAAAACCTGGGCTATGTCCACCTACACAGCTGTCCAACCTTTCTTATTATCTAGCAAAATAGTACACCAACATTACAATGCATTATGCATCTCAACCACTTATAACATGCATTTAAGGGCAACCTCTAAAATCGACCATTTTAGGGTTTTACAATGTTGGTCTTCTTTTTCCTGAAAAAGCAAATCTTTTTCCCGAAGTAGCCACAATATCAACACCCGCTACATGATCAGTCGCCACAATATCAACAACAACTCCCAAACTAATGAAATAAATTCATTATAAAATAGCTCTGATCTGCAATACCTAGAAAGAAAAATAATACTCCTTCCTAGCTCCTTGTCATGTACGAAACTTAAAGCAAAAACATACCAACAATTTTTTTTTTAAAACAAGATATGTTAACTTAATGTGTTGTATGATGTTGAGATACAAGATGTAATACCCCGCTAACCCGACCCCTAAAAACTTGAGGTCACAAGGGTATCCTTCACCCAAGTTCCACCTAAGTTCCCGCTTCCAACGGGGCAAATTTATACGTAGTTCTCCTTACAAGATCTCTGAAGAACACCTACTCAAGAGGTTTGTTATCCTAGAGTGTGAAAATATAGCTAATTAGTTAGCTTTCTTATACCATTGAAATATTTCTTAATAGGAAGTGTCTATTGATAATCTTAATACTATTATATTATTATTAGTTTGTATTCTCAAATAATCCTTAAAAATAGGCCAACACAAAAATCCTTTAACCTTAGTGAAATATGGAAAGAGTAACAATAGAGATTAGCCCATGATTGAAATATATGCTATAAAGTATACTACTAATACTTCATGTGGGATTTACATGGCATAATACATTACATTTATTTTAATTAGTATTTTGATTGTGAAACTTACAAATCTAGAATAAAATAATTTATTTAAAACTCGAGAAACAATGCTTTCCTTTGAACCTTAAAGAAGTAAATTACAACCAAATCTCGGAACTAAGTTTCACAAAACATTACAACCAAGACTAATCTAGAAGGATATTATAGTATAAATTGAGAGAATGGAATTATCTCGAGAATAAGTTCAAAAAGATTTATTTTATGACACCTTCTTACTTAACTCAAGTTAATACGATTAAATAAATCAACAACATTTAAATTAGTGTTTTGAAAACGATTCTAATTATGGATAAGTTCCTCCTTAAAACTTTGGATTCTAATGTTTCATTGAGATATTGTTGTGAGTTAATCTCTTAAGACTTATTAGCATCACACGATTATTTCAATAGTTCATTCTCTTTTAAATTCTTATAATATATAAAGGTCAAACATTATTTGCCAACAAGTTAAAACAATTGATTCCATATCGTGATAAAACCTTTCAATAAACTCTATAAAATTCACCGTAAAAGCATGGTCCACCTTCCAATTCATACTAGCAATGACTCCTCTTTTGTGTTATCATCTAGCCTAGGCCACATCTTAGGTGCTTCGTACATCATGGATGGGTCCTTTCATGGTGACGCTCCCCTAAAACTGGTCTAAGAGATAGAAGATAAACTAAAGTGAATTCTGCTCGGGTGAACTACTACCCACCATTGTTATTACTTCCATCTAAAGAGTAATCCAAGGCAGGAAACAATTATAGGTGGTATGTGTCATCCAAGGCAGGAACCCCATGATTGGTTAATGGTGTCGTGCCTGGTTTCTCATGTACGTGCTTAACATCAAGACACGTCTCTTCCTCAATCGATATGGAGAGGGTTAGTATTTGTTGGATTGAATGTTGAATGCCAATAAATTTTCTTGTCTTTTTGAACATGGCCAAGGGCGGTTGCTAGCTATATCATTAACTCTTAGGATTGGATAGCTCATAATCCCTTTTACTTTAAAATTCTAATATATAAATTAAATTATAATATCATACACATCATTCATAATATCTCAATTCCATCAATTTTTCTAGTTTAAATTTTTTAAATTTTTTTCCAATTCATACTACTCAATAAAATCTATACAACATATTTCCTTACTCTCTTCTATAAGAATATTAAGCATATAAGGATGCATGATTAAATATCAACACGTGCATGCCAAATAACATGGTGAATAACGAGCGAGAGAGAGAGAGAGGAGCAGGTGACCGACAGCCAACGTCAGAAGGCACTAATTTGAATTTGGCGTTGGGCGGGAAACCTTCTGGATCAGGACAGGGTGATCAGAGTACCTTCCAGGGCTAGGGTAACGACCAGGGTACCGAGGATGCGACAGATGAAGGGGTCCCATAGATTCAGCAGCCAGATCCAGGAGAAACAAATGGGTCTGCACCTGAAAATAGAGAGATGGGTGCGGCTAGGGCCCCACTGGGGTGGTGGACAAATCTTTTCAGAGTCAAACCCTCTGGTAAGTCTCCTTTTCCAAATATCAAGCTTGTTTCAAACAAAGATAAAGGGATCTATGCTTTGGAACTGCCATCTGAGCTTATGGATCATAATATTATGAGCATGGCTACAACTCTGGTAGGTAAATTCATAGGATCCAGACCCAATATTGACATAGTCAGAACTTTTGATAAAAACAAATGGGAACTTAAAGGTCAGGTTGTAGTTACGGCAATGGCAAAAGGATTCATGTATTTCAAGTTTTCTTGTCAAGAGGACTTGTCCAAAATCCTCTGTGATGGTAATTGGTCAGTGGGCAGATCTACCCTTATCCTGCAGAAATGGACCTCTAACCTGGATCTCAACAAGGATTTTCTGACCCAAGCTCCGGTTTGGGCGCGACTCCCTGAATTGCCTTTGGAGTATTGGCATGAGGATGTGTTTGAGGGTATTGCCAGATCCTTCGGGGAGCTGCTATCTATTGACCCTGTAACAGCAACAAAGAAGCGACTCACTTACGCGAGGATTTGTATTGGAGTTGATGTGGGCCAGGATATGCCTGAATCTATTGTTTTCCAATCCAGATTGGGAAGAAGAGTGCAAATGATTGAATATGAGAGTGTCCCTTTTGCCTGTTTCCACTGCAATAAAGCCAGACATAAAGCTAAAAGATGCCCAATGATCATGGAAAAGGAAACAGCTTGAAAGGAGCATATAAAATAGGGAAAAAGGCAGGATGACTAGCCCTTGATTAAGAACCTCTTACACAAAAAAATCTGGAAAGAGAAAATACCGTGTGACAATTTCCAACAACAGCAAAACCCGTAAGGGGTTTTATCTGGTGAGAGCCTGGAAAGGAACACAGAACAACTATCTAATGAAGGGTCTATATCAACAGAGGGGGAATCAATAGCCCTCCCAGATATAGGCAAAGAGAGTGAAGCAGTTTTAGTTAGCCAAACTCATCTAGGGGAGGATAAGGGGCCGAATGACAAGGAAGAAAGGAGACAACAGAAGAGGGGGAGATTGCTGAGGTTAGTTATGACCTCTCTTGCGTCCCAGACTCATAGGAAGAGGGGCGATTCAAGATGGGACAGGAACCATACCTCCCCCAAATTCCAAAGGACAGCAGTATCAATCTCTTTTCACCAAGGAAAATAAGTCGTTTCTTGGAAATGGTTTCTTCCTCAACACCGGGACAAGTCTCAAGAATGGAAGCTCTTTTTGACAGTTACAAAGATGCCTCAAAGGAAAATGAGGGAGGATGAATAACAGTGAAAAAGAAAAATAGCAGAGAACCATCCCCAGCTTCTCCAGCAGCAACAAGAAGCAGGGATAAAGCAGACACGGGAAGCAAGTCAAACACTCCTGGTAGAAAGAGTATGCACCAAATCAGAAAGGAAGAAGCAAAAAGAAATATTGCGGATGGGTACTAGCGGACCATCCAAGAATCTCTTAAGAAAGCATGAAGATCATATCTTGGAACATACGTGGGATAAATGGAGCCCATAAGCAATAAATAATTAGAAACATGATTAGAGACCGCAGACCAAACATTTTTTTGATACAAGAGACTAAAATGAAAAAGGATAAAGTTGCAGGCATTTCTTTTGGAAAAGGTATGAAGACTGCTGCTACCGACTCGGACGAAGCCTCAAGAGGCCTTCTGATACTTTGGAAGGATAACCTTAATACCCACATCACTTGGAATGAGGGCAATATCCTTCTTATGCATTTCACCAACCCATCTATTTAGGAGGGATGGGCTGTTATGAACATTTATGCGCCAAACACTAAGCACACTAGACTTGTTTTTTGGGACAAGATTCGTACCGTATTTTCCAAAATAACCAAACCAAAAACTATTATCATGGGATTTCAATACCCCCCTTCTTGAATCTGATAAGTATGGGGGTTTTCCACCGGACCTGGACAACAGGAAACACCTAGCTAATCTGATAAATGACCTGGGTCTTGTTGATGTGGATTTAGGGGGGGGAAACTTCACCTAGTCAAATAGGCATATGGGAATAGAGTGCATTCATGTTCACCTCGACAGAGCCCTCATTTCTATGGACTGGATGCAGCAGTATCAGTGCCACCTATCCTCTTTGGTAAGGTTTGGTTTGGACCACTCTCCGATTGCTCTCAATTTGGCAAATCTTAATAGGAAAAAGGCTTTCCCTTTCAGATTTGAGAAGATGTAGACAACCCACCCCAACCTCCTCACTAAGATTAAGGAATGGTGGGGCATAGACGTGGATGGGACCGCGCAGTACAGAGTGGCTAAGAAGCTTAAAAACATAAAAATGGAAATAAAAAAATGGAACAAAAGAGACTTTGGTAATATCTTCCAAACTAAAGATAGGGTTAAGTCTGAGCTAGCTAAGATCCAAGAAGAGATCCAAAATCATGGGTATGATGATGACAGAATCAGGGCTGAAAAAGACATCCTGACAGATCTTCATAACATTGTGATTAAGGAGGAGATGTTTTGGAGGCAAAGGTCAAGATCAGTGTGGCTGAAAGAGGGGGATAAAAACTCCCTGTTTTTCCACCTTTCTACCATGAAACACAAGACGGCTAATAGAATCAAGGCCATTAAGAAAGGGGATCAAACTTTGGAGGAAGACAAGGAGATTGCAAATGAGGCCATTAGGTACTTTACTCAAATCCTTTCTAAGGAGCTAAACCTCAGCGAGACTGATCAGGAGGATATACTTCAATCTTTCCCTAAGGTGATCTCGAAAAGCTAGAATAAGAGCATGTTGGCGATCCCGGATCACATTGAAATTCATAGAGTGGTCTTGTCTTTACCTGCGGAAAAAGCCCCGGGTCCAGACGGGTTCCCATCTTTCTTTTTTTCAGAATTTTTGGGAGATTATTAAAAGAAGACATTGTCAAAGTGGTCCAGGAATTTTTTGGAGCTAAAAGCCTTCTCAAGGAGATCAATGCCACTTTTCTTGTTCTCATCTCAAAAATCCCAGGTGCAGACTCTTTTGACTGTTTCAGACCTATTAGTATATGTAACTCTTTTTATAAGATTATCTCAAAATTCTTAACCCTCAGACTTCTTAAGACCCTCCCAGGTCTTATAGCCCCCCAACAATCGGGTTTTGTCCCTGGTAGACAAATTTTGGACTCTATTATGGCGGTGCATGAGGTGATTCACTCTTTAGAAGAAGGCAAGAGGGAAGGTTTCCTGCTCAAACTGGATCTCTCCAAGGCTTATGACAGGGTTGACTGGTCCTTCCTAAGTAAAATCATGGGGTCTTTTGGCTTCAATGTCAAGGTCTTAAAGATAATTTCTCAGTTGATTTCCACCCCGTCTTTCGCTATTTTGGTGAATGGTTCTCCCTTAGAATTCTTCAAATGTTCTCAGGGACTTTGGCAAGGGGACCCCCTCTCCCTAATCCTTTTCATCATATTGGTTGATTGCTTGGGAAGGTTTATTCATGATCAAAGGATCAGGGGGTTGCATCCCTCTTCTGGGCCTTTCACTTTTACTCATCAGCAATTTTTTGATGACACAATTCTGGGAGGGGAGTCTTCGGTGAAGGAGGCTAGAAATGTTAGGAACATTCTCAATTCCTACTCCAATGCCACGAGGCAGCTTATCAACTGGAACAAGAGCTCAGTTTTCTTCATCAATACCCCTGAGGACAGACAGAGGAGAATGGAAGGCATTCTAGGCTGTGGCATTAGCACCTTTCCAACTTCCTATCTAGGCCTTCCGTTGGGAAGCAAACCCCTTAAGGCTTTTTGGGGAGGCCTTATAGATAGATTCAATAGGAAATTGGCAGGCTGGAATGGCATCACTCTGAGTCAGGCTGGGAAAGTTACTCTGATTCAATCCACTCTTCAGAACCTCCCTACCTATGCTCTTAGCCTATTTTCTATCCCTGCAAAGGTGGCGGACTCTCTGGAAGCCATCTAGAGAAAGTTCCTATGGGCAGACAAAGATGGAAACAAGAAATACCCGCTGGTGGCATGGGATACAGTCTGCAAGCCAAAAAAATATGGTGGCCTGGGGATCAAGCACCTGAAGAAGTTCAATAGAGCATTGCAAGCCAAACAGATTTGGAGAATCTTCAATTCAATAGGGGAATGGAGGGACATCATGAAGGAAAAATATGCAGCTGACCTAACCTTCAAACAATTCATTAGCAGAGACTCCGACCCGAAGGGTTCCCACATATGGAATGGAATTTTGAGGACCAAGGGTATAGTAACTGCAAAAATGAGATGGAAAGTTGGTAATGGTAAGAAGGTTAATTTCTGGCATGATGACTGGCTCAGATAGGGACCTCTATGGAATTTGGAGCCTTACAACAGATGGGTGGAACATTGCATTGACAGGTTTGGCAGCAGAGTCAATGACTATAGAATTAACAATAATTGGGTCAACCTCACTATAGTGTCCCAGGACCTTAAACCTCTTATGGTCTATTTGGGGCACACTCCCCTTTCTCTAAATGAAGATGTCCTAGTTTGGGGGGAGTCCAAGGATGGCTACTAGACAGTGGCCTCAGGATATGAATCGATGCAGGGTGCTGATACAATTCCAGCTTGGGCGAAGGCCTGGTTTCCTAGTATAATCCCTAAAGTTAACATATTTTTCTGGACTCTGCTACAAAACCGCATCTTGACAGTGGACAATCTTATTAAAAGGGGACATTACATTCCTAATAGATGTATCCTCTACAAATCTCATAGTGAAAATGTGGACCACTTATTTATCCACTGTGATTTTGCTAGGAAGATATGGCATCATTTCCTATCTTTTTTCGAGACATCCTGGTGTTTCCCTAATACTACCCTTGACCTTTTTGACCAATGGCATCTTGGGGGGAGTGACCATCATCTCTGGGTCTGGGCTATGCCAAACATCTGCTGGGGGCTGTGGAAGGAATGAAACAATAGGATCTTTAGGGAAAAGATCACCCTGGCAAAGGTTGTAGCCCAGAAAATTGCAAATGCACTTAAGGAAAACTACACAATTTGCAAAGGCAGTAGCACTTCTACTCACTCAAAAGGACTAAACAACATCAACAAAAGTGGCTGTAGATGGTCTTTACCACCGGAAGGGTGGTTCAAATCTAATTTCGACGGGGCAGCAAAGGGGAACCCTGGGAAGGCAAGGACAAGTGGAATCATCAGAAACTCGCATGGCAAAGGAATTGCAACAATCTCAGCGCCCCTAGGATCACAAACCAACCACTATGCAGAGGCTAGTGCAGCACATCACACTCTAAAGCTTGCCAAGGAAATGGGAATCAAGAAGTTATGGGTGGAAGGGGATTCAAAAAATATAATAGACTATCTTAATGAAAAGATCGGGCCTTCCTGGACAATAAAGAATATTATAAAGGAATGTATACAAATTCTGAAGTCTTTTGATCAGATCTACGTAGCACATGACTACCGGGAAGCAAACCAGGTGGCAGACAAGCTGGCAAACATGGGTGTCATGTATGAGGAAACCAAATAATGGAATGATAGAAAACACTTACCGTCAGAAATTGCCAACATCATGGAAAGTGATCGGGTCCCGGGCAAAATCAGAAATATTAAAGGCTTATTATGACAAAAGCAAAAAGGCTAATTATGGAGAGTAAAGACAGATGCAAAAAGAATCCCCGCAGGATGTGCAAGTATGAAATTTGCGATGGGAAAATCAGTCTAAGGCCCCATCAGCACACTTGGTGGCATTTAAGCATTTATTACATTTATGAGGCTAAAAGAAGGCTCTCAAAACCCCAAACAAACATCATTTCAAATCAAAGGGATCTCACAAGAAACAGAGGAAATAAAATAGTTGCAGACATGGTGGGAGAAAGACACAGGAGAGAGCCGAAGAGAGAAACCGAGAAATGGCGCCGAAGATCAAAGGTCTGGGAGATACTGAGAAAGGGGGAAGTGATCACTTACATCGAATGCCTTCATGGGTGGAAGCCATCAGTAACAAAGATGATGGTTAATAGCTAGAAAGAAGGCAAGGTGAAAATAGATGGGGTTACATTCATGGTGACTGAGGAAATTATTTCGGCTGTAACAGGCATTCCTATCATAGGAAAGAAATTCTATAGGGATAGGAAAATCTCTAGCGAAGCCCTAACGAATTTCGTCAAAAACGAGGCCAAAAAATGAGCTCTGGTCAAGAAGGGCACTTTTTATCACCCGAGCTCCATCAAACCTCTGTGGCGCTTTGTGTTGAGGGAGATAATCAAATACCTCACTTTGGACACCAAATTCGACCGCATCAACACCCACCATTTTGTGCTCCTCAACCACTTCAGGTATGGGGCCAAGGTTTCTATCCCTTTCTACCTATATTCATCTATTACCAAAAACATAAATGATTATAATGAGAAACATATAAGTAATCCGGCCTTCCATGAGGGCTTACTCCTTTTGATTTAAGAGTATTTCAAGTCCCGTACTCTGGGTAAGGAAATCCAAGACAAGGAGGAAGGGTTCTCTGAGAGGGATTCGAAGGAGGAATACATCCCCTCTGATACAGAGGATAGCAGAGACATGCACTCTGAGACAGAGGAGGAACAACCTATTCATACAAAGAAAAGAAAACACGAAGCTAAAAAAGAGATTTTAAAACATCACTTTGAAGTCTCTTCGGACAAGGAATACAATGGGGATGACAAAGGCATGGAAACAGGGAATGAGAGTGCGGGAGAAGAAACTAAATTGAAGAAGAAAGGGAAGAAGGAAATAAAAAGGAAGATCACTATAAAGATTCTGACTCTGATTGAGGAGGATAACTCGGGGAAGAGGGTCACGAGATCCAAAAGAGTCAAACTGGAAACAAAGGAGGAAAAGATGGCCAGTCAAGATGAGACACAAGAGGAGAATGTTGAAAAAGAAGGAAATTAG
>MU223068.1:1895676-1912479 GCA_018584345.1 Thuja plicata | reverse complement strand
GAAAAAAATAAAATAAGACAAACCAAAACCAATCTCTCTTCAGCTGCTGCTTCAATCTATTCGCAGTAAACGAAAAGTAAATGTACAAATAAAGAATCTTAAGCTGGAGACAAGATTTTTGCAGCCATGAATATATTGGTTACGAGTTAAAAATTACCTTCAGGCGTGGGGCGACGAATATTACGCAGATGCAGAGAACCAAGGGCCCGTTTGGACGCAGTTGCAGAGAACAATGCCGTTGCGGATGTGAAAGCGAGAATAATGTCATTGCGGATGTGAAAAGGTAGGTTAAAACGCGGATGCCAAAAATTACTTCAGCCACGCGGACCCGACGCACTTTAAAAATTGGCATTTGGAAATCGGCATGCGAGCCCGATATTCCAATTCCACCTTTTCAAGTGGAAGATGATATGCCCATTTTTTGGGTAAAATTGGAATATCAAAATTCCAATTCCATCCTTTGCTGTCGACCACAAACAATGGATAGCGTATTCGGAATACGGTATTCTGGAATATCGGCCGATATGCCTGCGTCCAAACGGGCCCTTAGGGTCTCATAGAGGTAGCTTGGTAATTTTATTTAGTAGATGATAAGTTGTAGAAGGATGGTGTCATCAAAATCATATATGATAACATATAATTTACTTCTTTACTAGAAATTAAGAAGAATTTATAATGAATATTCTATTGTTGAAAGTTAGTGGAAGTGCCTTGATACTTTTATATAGTTAATGAAAATGTGTTAATTTTTTTTTTATAATTATTATTATTTAAGCCTTTTAAGATTTCATTGTCATTGGGATCAACTAAAATTATAATTTTTTTACACAAACCTTTTATATGAGTCGTTTTGTAAAGTTTGTGTTGGAATTTAGTAATAAATAATATGAAAAATTAACCAGAATTCACTACAGAAAAATTCCAAAATATGCAGAGGGCTTGTAATATTGCCATGGGAACGAAAGCGGCGCCAGCCACATTTCACATGTAGATACAGTGACGCCATTAAAACACGATAAATTCTGTATTGAGAAAAAAATGAATTTAAATATAATCTTTAAGATAAATGTAATTACAAATATTTCAGCGTTTCTTCAAATTCCTCGACAAGGGCTTTCTGCAACCATTTCTCGGCGTCCGCCATGAAAGAAGGGCTGAGCCGAACCATCAGAACGCAAAATTCGTGCTCATTCAGAGCTCCGTCACGGTCCAAATCTCCTTCCTGCACCATCGCTTCTATTTCCGAATCTGTCAAAGATTCCACGCCTAAAATTGCAGAATTCTTCCTCAGACTTTCGACGGTAATCAAACCCCGTTGTGGATCCGCCAGTGAACGAAATCCTTTACACAGCTCTGCCATTAAACCGGCTCCGCCCAATTTCTCCGCCATAATTGGGAGGAAATCCTGAAATTCCGCCATTTAGGTTTTATAACAGGAATTCTGTTACTGAGAAAGGATTGGAGTATGAATTGCAAAAGAAATGAGGGAAGTTTATAATTGTAATGCTGAGAAAGGATTGGAGAATGAATTGCAAAAGAAATGGGGGAAATTGTAATTCTGATACTAAGAAAAGGTTGGAGTATGAATTGCAAAAGGAATGAGGGGAGTTGTAATCCTGAAAGTGAGAATGGATTGCAAAGAGAAATGAGGAAAGATGTTATAGCATGCATCACCGACTCCTCGAAGAAATCGTCGAGGGAAAGTAAAACAACAGAAATTAATAGGAAAGTGTGCATCACCGTCCAGCATTTGAAAGCCAGTTGGAAACTTGTTAAGAAATCGTCAAGAAAGGATGGGCGTTTTGATTTGAAAATTACAGACGGTTTTCAGCGTGCACATTTCGCAAGAGCTGGGAAATTCCTTAAAACCCCCAATCGAAGGCACTATAATATAATCTATGTCAATTGACGGATTTGTTTTCGTTGAGCCGTTTTGGATCTCGCCCTTTTCATATTTGAGCACGGGGTTCTTATTTTTTGGGAAAAAGTTGGCTTAACAACTTTTCTCCTTCGCCTATGATGGTAATTGTAAAAGTGAGCACAACTTTTGAGGAAAAGTTAAGCTTCATATAAATGGTTTAATGGTAAAGTTTTAATTTGGGAAGGATTTAGTTGAGTGCATTCTAATAATTGTAATAGTATTTGTTATTTTGATGTCTAATAATATTACTAATATTGTACCAATAATTGTGACTTTAAAATTGTTAATGTTGATGATTGAATGAAATGTATTTCATAGATCTAAAAAACAACTAATATGTGATGTCCTATTAGTGCACTGACAAAACTTAGTGCACAAGTATGAGGTCTCAATTTTTTTTGGCATCTTTTAGGACATCTTGGCAAAGTGCATGTTGAAATAACATCATGTTTGATTGTGTGGTCCTAAAACCTTAGTTATAAGCAAGGTATCTGTGAAGTAAGCTAGTGTAAAAAACTACGAGTGATTTGAAATTTCCACATAGGATTTTGAGAATCATGAAGTTAGGGTGCTTAACTAGTCGTCTCCAGTAGATGGTGTTGAGCTCAAATCTTCTATAATACCAAAAAAAGCTTCATATTAGACATATCTACTATCTATTATTTATTATTATTAAAATAATATTCAATATGATTCGTATTATCTATTAGTCTCTATCATGAATTAGTGTTGGCGAGACTAATTCATCCCGATTTGAATAGTTTTAACAATATCATAAGTAACATCTTATTTTCACTTGGTTCGTTGACAAGAATTTTCATTAGAATTTTTTGCAATCATGTTATCTTTTAGTGTCTAGAAATACATCTAGTCATTTAGAACAAAACACATTGTTTGTCATTTGTTGAATTTTTTATATAGACTAACCCCTTTGTCTTTCCCCATTGTTGAGTTCAATGAACAACATAGGGAAGCTTAAGTTGTAGACACACCAATAGGCTATATTTATCGTTCATTAATGAGCTTGAAGATGAATTTGTTTCCATTGTTAAGTAGGGTTTTGCCTTTGGTGTGGGTATAAAATTTGAAACATGTCAAGGAAATTTCAACAATATCATATGTTATGGCCACACCTCTTGTGCTCATCATTTTTAGTTGGGTGTTGTATACGACTTTCTATGGGTAGGGTACATTTGCTATTAAATACCGATTTTAATAATTGAAACCTAGGCTTTTAAATTGTGTTTAATTGAGGAAGTTGTATTTAATTGAGGTGAGTGCTACTCCATTCAAGCCTTTCTTCATTATTGGTCATTTATTGAAAAATATATCATGATACACATTGTATTTGATGTTCACCATTTACTCAAGTTAGTGCCTTCCAATCAACTATCAATATTTTCATGTTATCTCACACCTTAAACAATACATTCATGACAGTTTATATGGTGATTTAAGGTTTTGGTTGTTAAAGTCATATTTGGTAGGTTTTCTACTACTTTAAAGTTGGTCATACTCATTATCCATAGTTAATACAAATTATGAGATCGTTTTCCAAATTTACAAATAACTAATACCTTTTAAAAAGATCTAAGCATGTAATGTATAAATTATATATATTTTATAGTTAGAAATTCTATGCTTCAAGGGATCATCTACACTGTACATATATAATTCATATCCACCTCAATTGGAGCAACCTTTGAAGAACCTCTTATACCATAATGCTCAAATCATCCTAGATATGCAACACACTAACATATGTATTAGATTTGAGTAGGAATAATTTCACTTGCTTGTTTGTCAACTATTTACAAACCTAAGAACTATATAAAATTTGTATTGTAGTTTTGAAAAAGTGTTTTACAATAATTTTGTGAAAAAACTATTTTTAATACACAAGAATATCACAAATTTGTAATACTTTTAATTCCAATGCAAATTATGTCATATTGGACAATCAAATTTGGTACCTAATCATGATATGACTATGTAAAATTTGAACATATTTTATGAAGTTAGTCTATGATTGATTAGATTGATTTCTATTTTATTTAATGAGAATGAATCTAGTTTTTGATTATGTTTTATGTTTTAGATAATCATATGTAGCCCACATTTTCCCTGAACTTGACATAATTGCTCAGTCAACTGAAGACATTTAATATACAATTTAAGTGTTACACACAAATACACTTACTTAAAAAAACTTATATGGTAATCATTAGTTATTACGTACTAAACTTCAATTTGAGAATTTTGGTATATACAATAGAGTTAAAACTTTCTTCAAAATAACAAGTTATGAACATAATAAACTCACAGATTGGTTTTAGGTTTTTATAGTAGAAATTCATGTACAAATAGGTTTTCAAAAGGAAAAATTATGATACAACATTTGAACATGTCTTTGACAAAGTTAACACATGATCACTGCAATTTTCTATTTTTGTTTGAGGAGAGCATATATACTTTGTGATTTATCTTTACATCCTACCTCCTTTACACAATAAGCCATAAAATATGACATATTCTAACCATTATTTTGTAAAGCATTAGAAACATTTTCTCAAGTTTCATTTAGTGTGTTACAATTGTTAAATGTATCTTTTTGAGTACACTTGTTATATGGTTTAGGGTCTATATGTATGCTAACATGTTTTCTATCATATGCCAATATTTAACACGCTAATGTTAAGTGGAACAAACTACTCTCACAACATGCAATCATGGATACCAAATAAGGATATTAAAGTTTAAATTTTCAAGTATCACATGGAATAATATATCTAGCTTATGTGGGGAAGCTTGGATTGAAAGAGAAATAATAATTAAATAAGATCTAGCCATATTATAAAGTTCTTTAATAGTAATGTAAAAATCTATTTTTAATTAGTTTAAACAATCCTTAGTAAATAAGTTAAGGCTAGATCCATTATCAAATAAAGATCTTTAGTAGTTTATTTACAATATTGTAACATGATATGTTGATGTAATGATTCTTCAAATACTTTATCAAGTGTATTTCTTTATCCTTAAATTATATATCAAGAAAATTCATGTAACCAATAGAGGCCATCAAAGATGTTATTAATTATCAGCTCACTTGTATTATCGCAATAGATAATTACTGGGTCAAGAATATTCTCATTCATACCTTTTAGCAATTGCTTAATCCATACAATGTTAGAGAAATTTGCAACAACAACCACATATTCTGCTTCTGCAGTTGATTGAGATATGCATCCTTTCTTTTTACTTATCCATGTGACAAGTCTGTCACCCATAAGGAATTCTCCTCCTGTTGTGCTCTTCCTATCATCTATGTTTCCAGCCCAATCAACATCAGTATAAACTTGTAGCTCAAAGTTGCCTTCTTTATTGTACCACAAACCATAGTCTTCGGTATTCTTTAGATATCTCAAAATTCTTTTGACAACAATCATGTGTGATTCCTTAGGATTAGCAAAGAATCTTGCAACTATACCAACTGCATGTGTTATATCTGGTCTAGTGTGTACAACGTACATTAGTTTTCCAATCATAGATCTATATAAGGTCTGATTTACCTCGGTTGTCTTGTCTTCCTTTGTCAATTTGCATCTGGTTGCCATATGTGTTCCAACTGGTTTGGAGTCCTCCATCTTGAATATATTCAGAACTTCTTTGATGTATTTAGATTGTGTGATGTAGATGCCTTCATCCTGTTGTAGAATCTGTAGACCAAGAAAAAATTTGATCTCTCCAAGCATTGAAATTTAAAATTCTTTTCTCATTTCATCAGCAAATGACTTTCATAGTATATCATTACCTCCAAATATGATATCATCAACAAATATCTCAATAATCAAAACTTTATCATCAGTTTCTCCTTTCAAATACAGATTACTATTATCACTTGTTCTAATGAATCCAATACTAATGAGATAAGAGTGAATTCTTTCATACCATGTTCTCGGTGCTTGTTTCAATCCATACAAGGCTTTTTGTAGTTTACAAACCATTTTTCTCTTTTTAGGATCAACAAACCCTTTAGGTTGTTCAATGTATACCTCCTCTTCTAGTATTCCATTCAGAAATGCAGATTTAACATCCATTTGGTATACTTTGAATCCTTTAAAAGAAGCATAAGAAAGTATAATTCTTACTCCTTCTAGTCTAGCAATGGGTGCAAAGGTTTCTCCATAGTAAATACCTTCTTCTTGTGCATATCCTTTGCATACCAGTCTTGTTTTGTTCCTTGTGACTTCTCCATTCTCATTAAGTTTGTTTCTAAAAATCCATTTGGTGCCAATGAAATTTTTTTCACTCAGTCTAGGTACTAATGTCCATGTATTATTCTTTTCAATTTGTTCAATCTCTTCATTCATTTCATTAACCCATTCTCGATTCTCAAGTGTAGCATTAATAGATTTAGGCTCAAAATCACAAATCAAACATCTAGTGGTAAGTGACTTACTTCTTGTTCTCATTCCAACTCTTTTGTATCCAATGATTTAGTCCTGTGGATGGTGTCTTCTAACATATTTAGCAAGCATAGGTTCATATCTCTTTTCTTCATTTTGATCTTCATTGTCACTCGGTTCAACATTATGAGCTTTTTCTTGATTCTCGGTGTGTGCAGCCTGTTGCTCAGTTGCATTGTTTTATCGCTCAGGAAAGGTGTCAAGTTATTCAATGTAGAAAAATATGTTGTAATCTTCTAGTTCCTTTCTACTTTCCTCATCATTCTTCTAAGAAAATTCATCCACTTTAACATTTGCACTTTCAATGATTTTGTTAGAAGGTTTGTTCAGACATTTATAAGCTTTTCTTTTAGTAGAATATCCTAGAAATATTCCTTCATCCATTTTAGAGTCAAGTTTCCCATTTCTATCATCTTTCAATAGATAACATTGACTTCCAAAAATTCTAAAGTAACTCACATTTGTTGTGTATCCATACCATAGCTCATAAGGTGTCTTATTGGTGTCTTTCTTCAATTGAACTCGGTTTAGTGTATAGACAACATTACTTACAGCTTCTCTCCAGAATGTTTGTGTGATACATTTTTTGGTCATTAGTGTTCTGACACAATCAAAAATTAATCTATTCCTCCTTTCGACAATCCCATTTTTTTGTGGTGTTCTCAGTGCAGAAACCTGTCTTGTAATTCTATGCTTATTACAAAAGTTAGTGAATTCATCAGAAATAAATTATCCTCCTCTATCTGATCTTAAACATTTCAATTATTTTCCACTTTGCTTTTCAACTTTAGATCTATACCATTTGAACATCTTAAATGCTTTAGACTTTTCTTTTAAGAACATGGAAACCATCATTCAAGAATAGTCATCAACAAATAGAATGAAGTATCTATCACCATGATAGCTCTTTGTTCTCATTGGTCAACATAAGTCAGTATGGACTAACTCTAGAATAACATTAGATGTGTAGGTTTTTCTCTTGAAACTGGGATTTGTTATTTTTCCTTTTTGACAATTCTTGAACATAACATGGTCGGGTTTAGACATACTCGATAAGCCTCTTACCTTTCTTTTTTTGCTTATCTTAACCATGTTGTCAAAGTTTACATGACATAACCTTTTATGCCACAAACAAACATCTTCATTTATAGCCAATTAACAAGTGGTCTCAATGTTATCACGATAGAATAGATTACCTTTTGTTTGTTTACCAGTACCGATCAAATTTCATGTTCCATTATAGATCATTGCCTTTTTGTTCTCAAACGCAACTCAGTGTCCTGTGTTGTTCAGCTGTGAAACACTCAATAAATTATAGTTAAGTCCTTTCACCCAATATGCATTTTCACATCTGATCAGTTTATTCAACATGATGGTTCCTTTTCCTTCAACTGGGCAAGGTGAGTCGTTACCCATCCTAACTGATCCACCATTATAATATTCAAAAGTTTCAAACTTTTCTTTGTCTCTAGTCATGTGATGAGTACTGCCACTATCAATAATCCAGACATCATTTTTGCTAACTTTAGATATGAGTGTAGTTTCAACATACCTTTCTTCTTCGTCTGAATCATCCTTCATCGCAACAAATACTACCTCAAGTTCTTCATCAAAATCAGTAGTAGAATTTTCAGCTTTGTTCTCAACTAGGTAACAAGCCTTATTGCCTTTGTCCTTCTATTCTCGGTTATCTCTTCTGTCAAAGTGTCAGTTGCTTCTGTAGTCTCAGTCATCACTTTTGTCAAACTTATTTTCATAAGATCTGTCATTGTTTATTTTATCCTTTCTCTTGTTAGGGCATCTTGCATCAAAATGTCCAATTTCTTTGCAATTAAAATAGACCAATGGTTATTTACCTTTATATCTTCCTTTACCTCTATGCAATATTCTAGCCATTAGTGCTTCAATTTCATCAAGTTCTTCTTCATCACTATCACTGTCATTATCATTTCTCATAGTGTGTTTGTTACTAGATTTGCTTATTTTCAGAGAAGATTTGATGCAGACTCAATAGTAGGTAAGACACTGTTGTCATAGTTGTTCATCTCAAATGAAATAAGTCTACCAATCAAACTATCAAGAGTAACATTGTTATTTTATATTGCTCTCATTCCTTGAATTGTAGATACTCTAATAGCATAAACAAGCAGTAAGGTTCTCAGAACTTTACTTACCACTGTTTCTTCCTCAATTACTCCTCCTACTCCACGGATAGCATTAACAACTTCTTTGATTCTATCATTGTATGGAGTGATGTTCTCTCTTTCTTTCATTATTAGGTAATCAAACTTTCCTCTTAGGCTTTCAACTTTAGCTCCCAGGACATTTTCATCTCCTCCATGTACTAGCTTGAGTTTTTCCCACAATTGCTTTGCAAAGGTGCATGCTTTTATATCTTCAAATTCAACATCGGATAGTGAAGAATCAAGTTTTATCATCATAGAATTGTGTATATGTTTCTCTCTCAATTGATCAACAGTCAGAGGTCCAGTAGGTGAAACATATTTAGTATCTAAGTATTGTGTGACATCATTTCCAATACCTGATAGATGAAGTCTTACCCTACTTTTCCATGATGCAAAGTTGTCTTTTTTCAACTTAGGCACATCCCTTTTTCTCATCTTGTGATATTTTTCTTAAGTCCCTTTAAACTTTTCTTCCAAGCACCAAAGCTCTGATACCAATTGTTAGAAGAACTAAGAGGGGGGGGTGAATCAGTGGCCTTAAAAATAATTCCAAAAGATCCAACCAAAACTTATATCTCTAATATAATATCCTTAGTTATCTTTCAGTCCAACAAGATGTATGCCACAAGTAATTCTAACAAATATAAACTGCTTGGTAAGATATACTGTTTATCTTTTCTAGACTTTACTGAGTAGCAACAAATAAACTTAGATTTAACAAACCAACATAGTTTTAGTAATGTGTAAAGAAAATTATCAATGAAATGAAAGAAATGCACATTTGACACATAGATATTAATGTGGAAACCCTGTTAAGGGAAAAACCACTTGGGATGGTAACCCAAAATTTTTAGTCTTATGAAGTGAGCTCGGTGAAGAGCCAACCTTGTTAAAGGTTATAAACACACTGTTAAGTGTGACCTTGTTAGAGGATTCAAAACTAACAGTTTATCTTTTGAACTAGCAATCACTATGCTATCAAAAAGAAAACCTTTTGATACTCTTGAGTATCTCAATACAATAAGGATGGTTAAATCCCACTTGGTTAAGAGATTTTCTGAATCAATGGTTAAACTGATACAGTAAATGATCTGTTCACATACAAATTTATCTTGCAAATATTCAGATCTATTGTTAGTCCAATACTACCTCTCTGATCAATATGTTCTTTAGTTCCTTTGCTCTCTTTCTTTCTTTTGTTCTACTTGGTGAATGCTCTGTCCTTTGTTGCTCAGTGTCTACAGAATTTCTTAGCTTTGTTCTTCAGCCTGTATGATCAGATCTACATGAAGACTTCTACCTTCACTATAATATATTCAAAATTCCTCTCTTTGCTCATTAATTCCTTGTCTCTTTTTATAGACATGATTAGTCGCTCAATCTCCTTGTTTTTGTCGTAGATCACTTCTTGATCCGTAAAGCTCGGCATGCTTGCTTTAATCCGTAAAGATCTACTTTAGTTTTGTTCCACAAATCTCTCCATGATAGTTGTGAATACAAATTGCTTTAAATATCTTTCATTATTTAGTTTAACTGATCGTTAAGAATACAGAAAGTAATCAGTCAATCCCTAAATATAGCTCTTAACAGCTAAGTATTTTATCATTCTTTAACTTCAGTTCTGATCGGTCATCAACTCTAGTTAGCTCAATCATTGACTCCAGTTGTGCTCGGTGACAACTTTAGTTATGCTCAGTAACTCTTGCTCGGGTATGACTGCTCGTCAGTGTACACTATGAACTGCTCAGGGTTCACTGTCTGTCGGTGTGCACTGTTCGTAGGTGTTTACTCTCACTCAGTATATACTGAACTTTTATGTTTTTATACCGACCACATAAAATTTGTCTCTTCAGTCTCTTCAAGTTTATGACAATATGTATATGACCAATCATACCATATCAAGTTGAAATCAATGACAATACAATACATTAACTGATTTAATGTCTCACATTCACTTTTACAGCTTGGTGATCATCAACTTATCTTCTTCAAGCATTTAATCAGTTATAGTTCATCAGTTGAGACCTCCATTCACCACTCATGCAATCACCTATGTTCATTTTTATTCTCTTTTTAGGAGAGGGTTTTTTTTTCCCCACGAGGCTTTCTACCTTTCTTCATTTGTAAGAGATTAGTTGCATTGCATTGTACATGAGTAACTAACATGACTTAGTTGTTGTGACCCATCATCACATTATTTTTCATATTACATTCTTCTCCCTAATTCGCACTTAGGGGTGGGGGGGGGGGGGGTTAGNCACATTATTTTTCATATTACATTCTTCTCCCTAATTCGCACTTAGGGGTGGGGGGGGGGGGTGTTAGAGTAAATTATTTTTTACTCTTGCTTAAGTTCTACATAAGTAGATATTAGTTTTCATTATTTAATATTCCCTAGCTTGCATTAATATTTGCACTAAGTTATTTATCAATACCTACCCTATCCACTCCTGCATCTGATTGTGACAAATGGAATTTCTTATCCCCTTAATTATCTTACCTCTTGCCTATATATGAAAAGGCTTTATACATTTGTAGATATCTCAATATCATTTATCTTTCTTGGTGAAATATTTGTCTCTCTCTCTTTTTGTGGAAGTTGTTGCAGTTGTGATCATGGCTCGGGAGCATTTCTCCAACAACTTCATGGATAATCTCTCTCTCTCTCTCTCTCTCTCTCTCTCTACCATGTGTATAGTATTCTTATTCATACATCACGGCTATTGAAATTCATTCTTTTGCATTAACATGAATTTTGTATGTAGTGCATAATAAAATATATGCCATTGCATTATATGGGCTTTTTTAAGGTTTTGATAGCAAGTTATTTTTTCTAATTAATTTTGTAAAACATTGATTTAAACTCTTATATAGTGTCTTCTATGTCTAGCATTATGGTTAATTTGCATTGACTCTTAGGCATGATGATTGAATAGATTTTACATGAAAGGTTTAATGGTGATAATTTCATCAAGTTAAATGGATTTTATTTTAAGGTTGCATCATGCACCACAATTGAGTGATATTGACTCTTACAAATGATCATTTCATGATGTACATCAAGGATCTAGTGGCATTTGTCAAGTCAAGTTTTATGAACTTTATTTCAAGGATATAATGACATATATTTCATAGAGATATGATGGGTTTTCTTTAAGATTTCATCATTTTTTAATGCATCATGTTTGAGCAATAATAAGTCTTGTACATGAAAATATCAAATATTTGTAAAAAGTTTCTCATTCTTAGAAAAAGGTTCTTCAAGAGTCCAAAAATCATTTATGATAGGTAAAAAAAAATCTCCAAGGCAATAAATATGTTTGAAATCTTGAAACATGTGCCCATGTCCATATAAGGTTTCAATATGCTTTTGATTGAGGAACTTTGTTTTGGTTTTACGTTCCTTGGTTTACCTAATTTTTAGGATTTTAAGGAGTTGTTTTTATGGTCTTGTCTCATTTTATGATGGTAATAGTTATCTTAAGAATTATATAGTTGAGTGTTTTGTGATTTCTTTAGTACAAATAAGTTTGTATCAAGGGTTCGAGTATGATGAAGGGTGGCAAATTTCATATGGAATTTTTAAGTATTAGTTTTGTAAGATAAGTAAGTAAATGTTGATTTACTTTAAAGGACGATTTTCATATTCCATTGCTTTGTAAAGTAAGAAAGTGGTATAAATGTCTTTTTGGGGCCTAGGAGGAATCATTTTAGTTGTCATGCTTTATATTAGAATCTTGATTTACCCTCTAGAATTTTTATTATCTATAAAAACCTTTAAACAAGTCCTTGAATCATCCTAATAACTTTGAACAACCCTCAAATAAACATTTAGTGTCAAAATCATTTTTGTTCTTAGAAGGTAAGAGCTCCATATTCTATTCTTTTACCATAGTTTATCATAAATTTGATGGTCAAATTGTGAAGGAGAAACCTTCCTTTAATTGTATAGTTTGTCTAACAAGTAGTCTTTTCATTACTTTGACTTTACACTAGTTTTTGTTTTCTTAATCAATGCTCCCAAAATCTTCAAAAGAGTCCCAACATGTATCTATACATAAATACCAATTTTTAGAGGTAAATAATGTTATGAAAGATATAGATGTTGTTGTTTCTTATGGTAAAAGTCATTACCAATTTATAGAAAAAATGTCATACCCCATTTTTCATACCTAATGCCTCGTAAGAACTTTCCACGTGTTGATGTATGCTGAATTAAAAACTATAGTTTAAGGTAGACATGGATAGTCTAGGAAAGATTAGGATAAATTAGGGATGGATTCTATCTAGTGTAACATGAAAAACTACTTGGAAGGTAATTAATGAAATCTAGAATGTATAAGGAATGGTTAAGGATGGTTTGATGTAGATTATAGATAACTAGGGATGGTTAGACCTTAAATGACTCAAGGATTAAACTCAAAGTTTTAAGGATGATAGATAAGGTCCAGGACTAAACTAACATGAAAATGTAAATTAATTAGCAAGAATATTTATTCATGAACTTATATATATATATATATATATATACTTGACACTATTTTAACTTGTATACTTAGAGTTTGTACTTAAGTTGTTCAAATGGTTAAATCCTTTAATCCTAACAAACAATTCATATGGTACAAATGTACTCATTTTTTGATGTAACATACTTGAAAGAAATCTAGATATAATATGTAAACTAGTTGAATTTGAAACATAATAGTATCATGTAGTACAAATACACAAATTTTCAATACATTTATTGAACATATATCCTTTAATATTATTTCAAGCTATGTGACATTTTGTTCAAAACTTCTAAATTATGTCTCTAAATTGACCTCCCACTATCATTGCACATGATTGATTATTTTATACATTGAGTAATGTGTCTTAGGATTAATCTAGTAGTTTACGAAGGATAATATTTAAAATACAAGGACCATATTAAGGTTGTCATAACCTCTAAATGCATATATCATGTAGAGAATTATGTTCAACTTGAATCATATCATGCCATAAAAAATAGAAATTAAATTGTACCTACTATGCAACATGGTCAGTGAGAACTAGGTTATTTGAAAGGTTAGCATCATTGCAACCACTAAGATCAGATTTGCTAGAAATTGTAACCCAAGTTGGAAAGGAGATATAATAGATAGGGGTAACCTTGTCCTTTTTCAAAGGAAAATCAAATTTAGGCCAGAATAAATATGTTTGGGCCTGACTACAACTAATTTGTGCCATCAATCAGATTAGAGTATAATCAAATCAAGCCACTAGGGGTATGGAGCACATAATTTGACACTATATTACCTAATAAAGAGGTATATGTTTTTGAAAATGGAGAATTAGATATGGAAAGATATAATAAGATCTTAGATGAGGTCTTTAAGGCATAAACAAATTTCAATAAATTCATAACAGATGTCAAGAGAATTACAGATGCAAGGTGGGAAAGGAAAAAGACACAATTGGAGAACATTCAGAGCTTTGAATGGCTAGCAGAAGATGATGTCATAGCATGGGATGTATTAACAAATCCCAAGAAGAAAAATCCTACCACTGTTGACCTGGATATTATTGATGAAGAGTAGAAGAACACCTGGCACCTGCTCTTTGAGCACATAAAGGTTAGTCATCTTGAAGACTAGTGTAAATTAGCCTGTAATGGCGGTCACTAGGTCTCACTACAAATATCAAAGGTTATCCTGAACACATACAAACAAAGGTGCCAGTAATCACAAGAAGACAAGAATCAAATCAGATTTCATTCTTCATTTTTGGCCATCCACCGCTTGGTCTCTTCTTGTCTTTTGTCCTTTTCTATGTTTTTAGGCTTAGGTCTTAAACCATCTGAAGCTTGTTGCATCCTTACTTATTAAGGATTCCAAGATGGTTTTATCCTATATATAGAGCATATTGTAAATTTTTGAAAGAGAATGGAATATAATTACAAGGAAGACTACTATAATTTTGTCTGAGCCTCTATACTTTTGGTCTATTGAATCTATTTTGAAGTAGTTAGAAATTAATAAAATACATTGCAATATCTATTTTATATCTTGTGTTGTCTCTTTTATCTCTATTCAAAGATTTTATATGTTTAATTGTAAGGCATTTAAATATATCAATTACAAGGTAATTGTGCAATCATTTGTGAGGTCCTTCAAGGAAGGAGTATTTCTTTCAGATCATCCCAGAAAGTTGAATATTGGTATTAAGATATGATAACAAAGTTGTAGGAGTGAGTGGATAGTCTGTAAGGCATTCTATCTAGGTTGCATGTATTTTTAGTAGTTACCTAATTGTGGATTTTCATTTGAGATTGACTCTATTGCCCATAGGATCAGGCACTGGTTTATGGTTTTTCTAGTAATTGTTCATCATCCAATATTTAAGGACAATCAATAAATTACATTTCATTCATAAGAAAGCATATATTTACAAGTAATTGTATTCATAGAGTATACAATTCAGTTTTTTGATTCCTTCAAGAGAGAATCAATAGGTTAACCCTCCTAGGTTTAGAGAACTGTAAAAGGAAGAAGGATGAGAATCCTTATCACATTACTATTTTCTATTGTCAAGATAATAGTTTGGCTTATTAAGCTCTGTATCAGGTTAATCACAATCATTTTCATTATTTTTTATTTATTAATACAGTAAAAGGCATTCAACAAACTAGTAAGAAGACCTAATCCACTATAATTAATATTGCAAGTGAGTAATCATTCAAAGGTAATACTTGCCTGAGTCTATGGATCTCAAAAAAGGAGGATATTATCCAATCCTCATCAATTAGGCTTTTTCTTGCATATAATAAATTGGAAATATACAAGAGAAAGCATTCATACTATTTTAAAAGGTACTTGCAATAAAAATCCCTAACATGGAGAATGAAAATGTAGACTTGGGGAATGACAATGAGTGGAATGAAGATGAAAATGTATAGATGGAGATTGAAAATGTAGACTTGGGAAATTAAAATGTTGTACAAGAACCACATTAACGTTACACATCTCCAAATTATATGCAAAATGAAGTCCCTTGCAATAAAGATAACCAAACTTCAAATTTGGGGCTTTCAAGGACACCTAAATGGTTAATTAAAATTGAGGAGAAAATTATGAATAATTGGGAAGGAAAGAGATCACATAGAACCTTTAGGTTGTGGGCTTCAAGACTTTATGCTAATTTTTTTGGAAACAAGACATTGGTTGAGAAATGTCAAATTTTTGTGCTATTGTTAAAGATGCTAAAGATGAGACCTGTGCTTGTGAAATTGAAGATACATGTGAACAAGAAAATGGAGAGAAATGCCATTGTTGTGAAGAATATTTTCAATTCTCTCAATAGCACTAGGAAGACTAGAAGAGAAAAAGACAAGAGAGTTTCTCGGAGGGTTATTACAACCTCCTTAGTAAGTCATCAATTGAGAAAGGCTCGTTTGATGAGACAAACTTTTGTTGACTTCAATATAGACCGTAAAACTTTGGATAGAGCACTTATAAGAAGAGAAAGACTTGATGATCCACTTCAAATTGATACATGGGCTTATGGTGGGAGACTTCCATGTTTTGATAAGAAGCTAACAGATGTTGTCAAGGATGAAATTCAACAATTTTGGCATGCTAACTCAAGAGTGTCACCAAATGTGAAGGATGTCTTGAAGTTTAGAGTTGGAAATCGAGACCACATTCCACATCCTAAACATTATGTGGAGGTAAGTAAAACAATGTTGTATAAAAAATTTTGTGAGACACATCCAACATTGAAAATATCACAAAGGTCTTTTGATTTGTGAAGCCTTTTTATTGTGTACCCCTTAAGATTCGGAATACATGTTGCAAATATCATGTTGAGTTTTCAATGCATCATGAACTATTATGGTCCATTCGTTCTACTTTGCATACTAATGAAATGCTAGAGGATTTTGGTGCAAGTGGTCTTCCCAAATAATCAAGAGACTTGCTAGATCAATTTTTTATGTCGTAGAGATGATGGTTGTTTATTTCATAAAAAAAGATTGCTTAAATGCCAAGTGCTCAGAATGTGGTGGCTTGTCCAAGTTTAGGACATGTTTTCATGAGGGTTTGGAAAATGATTTTGGAAAGACAATCATCCAAAAAAGGTATATGAAACAGTGAAATATACATTGAAGAGTGGAGGTGAAGGCTCTAGATGTGAGTTAGTTGCAAAAGAATACAATGTTGCTGATTTTATTTCAGATTTCAAGACAAATATT
>MU223068.1:1862154-1895489 GCA_018584345.1 Thuja plicata | reverse complement strand
TTTTGTACACATCACATATAGACATTCCCCTGATAGCACAAAAGATGAGTAGAAGATAATCAGAGAGTACCATTTTTATATGAGCGATGATAGGTCTCACTCTCATGAGTTTGTCCAACATTGTTTCTAGAACTATTTTGACTTCATGCAGGAAAATGATATTTCTATGGATAGGCATCTCATTTGGTCAAATAATTGCACCGAGCAATTTAAGAATACCAGAATGTTTTATTGGTTGTGTAGAATGCATATGGAGAGAGGTGTACCTCATACTTGGATTTTTTTTGAGTTAGGGCATGGGAAAGGGGAGCATGATGGAGTAGGTGTGTGCGTGAAGAGAGCTCTAGTTAAGGAGCAATTGAGGATTTTAGATGTTGTACTTCTTGATGCTTGTTCTATTGTTGATTGGTGTACTTTAGCATTGTCAAAGGGGGGACTCTTGATTCTACAGTGCGTAGATACTTTTTTCTGGTTGAGGAGGGAACTATAGGAGATAGATTGGATTATCAAACAATGAGAGACTCTTAAAAAATGCATTCATTCCGAAGCTTCGATAGTAGTATATGGACCATTTGGACACGAGAGTTGGCTTGTTTTTTCCCCATGTTTTTTTAGTATGATTGGGATCATTGTGAGTCAAGTGAGTGGGTGGATACATGGGTTCCACAGTATCTAACTCCTTTATCTTTGATACTCTCTATAATAAATGATGACATGGACACTTTAGTTGAGTATGACCATCTTTCAGATCTTCTGTAGCCAGGAGATGTTTTTACATTGGTTACACCGTAGGGGAATGATGAGAGATCAAATTATTGGTTAGCACGTAGTGTACGAGGTAAAAAAGCTTGTACAACTGATGAAAGATGGTGATGGGTTCATGTATCCTACTAGTTCAGTTTTTGTTGCGAGAACATGGTTGTGAACATACATGGTTAGAAAGAATGGAATTCCTGCATTTGAAGACTATGATAAGCACAAAACTATTCTCATGTATTCACACCTTGTTATACCAAAAAATTTCAAGTTGTCAAAGTATCAAGTAAAACCAAAGACAAAAGAAAATTGGAACATTAGTACTATTGATCATGAAGCGCTATTGGAGACCCTGAAGCAAAGAGATGATCCTTTAGGAACACTTGACTACGTAATAAGTTAACTCAAAGCAAGGTTTTCTAAGTTCGTTAAGCTTAAATTAAATACGTTAATTTCACCTTTCTTAGATTCTATTTTGAATCAATAAAATTGGTTTTGTATGTGGATTGTAACTTGTGAAGGAGCACCTATGAAGACACCTAGGGTCACCATGGATCCAATTAGAGATAGAAGGACAAAAGAATCCTTAATGGTTAATTAGATCTTTTGAAGCCTATAATGGTAATTTGTAACAATCAATTTGATTTAAAAGTTAAATGTCCTAGAAGTCTTGATAAGGACTTAGGACCAAAATCATGTATGGGTGGCCAATAGTGCCAACAAGGGATCTAAGTATAGATTTTCTCAAAAATAGGCAATGAAAACTAATAATTTTTTATTATTTACTTATGTCATTTGCATGGTTTGAATTCTTACAAGTTTGATTGTTGTTTATAATGCTTTAAGGATATTATTTTCATCAATAGGTGTTGAATGGTCTTTGAAATTCATAGATTATGCACTTGTAACCTATCAAGACAAGTTGTTTGGAGTTTGTTGGGACCCTAGGAAGTCTTGTGGTTAGCCTTGTGTCATTTTGAAGTCATTTTACCTCTTGCAGCAAGTGGAATTGCTTGGGTACATGGTGAGACCTTAGGATTGTTTTACAAAGGTGTAGAGTCTTTTTGTCCAATTTGTGGAGTTCTCCAAGCCTTTGCATCATAAGTGCAGATGGATACATACATGATAGATGTAAATGATTCACTGTGTAGTGAGGGTCAGTTGAAAGTAGCTCCGTAATGTATCTTTTAAATTGTCCATCCTGGCATCGAAGCATCTACTCCATCGGCTTTGGTTGGCTGGTAAAATTCTAGTGACAACCACATTCCACCCACAGAGTCACTGGACCGCTCAAAACCACGCTCGACCCAAGTGTCCCCAAGATGCACTAAGCACGATTGGGCAGAAATATTCCAAGGCTCATATCTTAGACCTTGTGAGAGGTATCAACAAACCACTAGGGGATATAGGATTGTGTTTTTGATTTCTACAACAACCTCTCTCAGTTTTGGTCGATTCAAATTTGTTTGCATTTGGCAAGGCAATCTCAGTCGATGCCAAAACTTATAGTGAGGGTCAGTTGAAAGTAGCTCCGTAGTGTATCTTCCAAACCATCCATCTTGGAATCAAAGCATCTACTCCATTGTCTCTGGTTGGCCAAGTAAATACTAGTGACAACCCCATTCCACCCACGAAGTCACTAGAATGCTTGCGACCACTCTCGACCCAAGTATCCTGAAGGTGCACTAAGTAAAATTGGGCAGTGATCTTCCAAGGCTCATATCTCAGACCTCATAAGAGGTATTGACAAATTGTTAGGGGCTACAGGATTGTATTTCTGAGTTCTACAACAACCTCTCTTAGTTTTGGGCGATTCAACTTCGTTTGCATTTGGCAAGGCAATCTCAGTTGATGCCAAAACTTGCAGTGAGGGTCATTTGAAAGTAGCTCCATAGTGTATCTTTCAAACCGTCTGTCTTGGAATCAAAGCATCTTCTCCATATGTTTTGATTGGCTAGGTAAACTCTAGTGACAACCCCTTTCCACCCACAGAGTCATTGGAACGCTCGCGACCACGCTCAACCCAAGTGTCCCCAAGGTGCACTAAGCATGATTGGGCAGCGATCTTCCAAGTCTTGTATCTCAAAACTCATGAGAGTTATTCACAAAAAATTAAGGGCTACGAGATTATGTTTCCAAGGTCTACAACAACCTCTCTCAATTTTGGGTGATTCAACTTTGTTTGCATTTGGAAAAACAATCCCAGTCGATGCCAAAACTTGTAGTGAGGGTGAGTTGAAAGTAGCTCTGTAGTGTATCTTTCAAACCGTCCATCCTAGCATCAAAGCATCTACTCCATTGGCTCCGATTGACTGGGTAAACTCTAGTGACAATCTCATTCCACCCACGGAGTCACCGGAACACTCATGACCACGCTCGACCCAAGTGTCCCCAAGGTTCACTAAGCACGATTGGGTAATGATCTTCTAAGGATCGTATCTCAAACCTCGTGAGAGATATTGATAAAATGTCAAGGGCTACAAGATTGTGTTTTTGAGGTCTACAAAAACCTCTCTTAGTTTTGGGCATTTCGACTTTGTTTGCATTTGGCAAGGCAATCTCAGTCGATGCCAAAACTTGCAGTGAGGGTCAGTTGAAAGTAGCTTCGTAGTGTATTTTTCAAACCATCAATCCTAGCATCAAAGTGTCTACTCCATCAGCTTCGGTTGGCCAGGTAAACGCTATTGACAAACTCATTCCACCCATAGAGTCACTAAAATGCTCGCGACCACACTCGACCAATGTGTCCCTAAGGTGCACTAAGCACAATTGGGCAGTGATTTTCCAAGGCTCATATCTTGGACCTCGTGAGAGGTATTGAAAAACCATTAAGGTTTATGGGATCATGTTTTTGAGTTCTACAACAACCTCTCTTGATTTTGGGCGATTTGACTTTGTTTGCATTTGGCAAGGTAATCTCAGTTGATGCCAAAACTCATAGTGAGGGTGGGTTGAAAATAGCTCCATAGTGTATCTTTCAAACCGTCTGTCCTGACATCAAAGAATCTACTCCATAAGCTCTGGTTGGTCAGTTAAACACTAGTGACAACCCTATTCCACCCACGGAGTCACTAGAACGCTCGCGACCATGCTCGACCTAAGTATCCCCAAGATGTACTAAGCATGATTGGGAAGTGATCTTCTAAGGCTCGTATCTCAGACCTCATGAGAGGTATAAAAAAAATTTCAAGGGCTACGTGATCCTATTTCCCAGGTCTACAAAAACCTCTCTTTTTTTATGGAGATTCGCCTTCATTTGTATTTGGCAAGGCAATCTCAGTCAATGTCAAAACTTGTAGTGAGGGTCAGTTGAAAGTAGCTCCATAGTGTATCTTTCAAACCATCCGTCTTGGAATCAAAGTGTCTGCTCTATCAGCTCTGATTTTCTAGGTAAATGCTAGTGACAACCCCATTCCAACCACGGAGTCACTGGAACGCTCACGACTACGCTTGACCCAAGTGTCCCCAAGGTGCACTAAGCACAATTGGGTAGCGATCTTCCAAGGCTTGTATCTCTGACCTCGTGATAGGTATCGACAAACTGCCAAGGGCTATGAGATTGTGTTTCCAAGGTCTACAACAACCTCTCTCAGTTTTGAGCGATTCAACTTCATTTGCATTTGGCAAGGCAATCTCAGTCGATGCCAAAACTTGCAGTGATGGTCATTTGAAAGTAGCTCCATAGTGTATCTTTCAAACTGTGCTTCCTGGCATCAAACCATTTGTTCCATCAGCTCCGGTTAGCTGGATAAACACCAGTGACAAATCCATTCCATCCACATAGTCACTAGAACACTCACGACCACGCTCGACCCAAGTGTCCCCAAGGTGCACTAAGCATGATTGGGCAACGATCTTCCAAGGCTCGTATCTCAGACTTTGTGAGAGGTACCGACAAACCATCAGGGGCTTCAAGATTGTGTTGCTAAGGTCTATAACAAACTCTCCCATTTATTGGCAATTTGACTTCATTTGTGTTTGGCAAGGCAATCTCATTTGATGCCAAAACTTGTAGTGAGGGTCAGTTGAAAGTAGCTACGTAGTGTATCTTTCAAACTGTCCATCCTAGAATTGAACTGTCTATTCCATCGGCTCTGGTTGGCCGGGTAAACACCAGTGAAAAACCCATTCCACCCATAGAGACATTAGAACGCTCGCGACCACGCTCGACCCAAGTGTCTCCAAGGTATGTGACTGAGGACAACAAATTTTGAGCATGATCTTACAAAACAATGTGGGTTGAGTTTAAAATATGTTTTATAACTTGATAAAGGGTATCTAAAACACTTATTATTTGTGAAAGTCTTTTGGGACATTTTGGAGAAAACAACCAAAAATAGTCTAGAAGTTGATGTACTATTAAAGGAAGGATTTGGGTATTGTTACCAAACAAAGGAGAATTTGAGTGATCTCAGTAATTTATTACATCTATTATAACATATTTAAACAAATTGACATATAACTTCAACAAGATATAATCTAAATCATAATGATAATCAAATATAACTTCAAGATATAACAATCATAATCATAGTCAAGATATAACTTCACCATTCAATTCCATATACATGAATAATAAATGTGTATATAAAAGATGACACAAATATAACATAAAAATGAAAATGTTCTATATATAGAAAGTATCAAAAGTATCTCCATATACAAATATGGCACATGCCATTTCAAAATATCTACAAAATAAATGTTTTAAGGTGTACAATGTGGCACATATGCCATCTCAAAATGTGCCAAACGATATCTCTAAATGACCACAACTAAAACTACATCCTATCCCATAGGGGGATCATCAAAATGTAGCCTATTTGAAGAACTATTTGGTTCTGATTGATCCTGCATCAAAAATGAGTTCAATCCCAAGTTAGATTGCTTAGTTTATATGATTTGTAGATATATATAATTCATAATTCAAACACTAATTTAGTTATAAATTATAACTGAATACAAACATTTGTACCTGGCCACTAAGTTGCCTACTACAATCAGGTGTCCTAACATAAGCCTTTGGTAGTGAAGGGACAATACCACCAATACCAACTCTAACCTATAAATATATATTTGCAATAACGAGATTAGTAGAGTGGTGTAGGGGCCCAAAGTGAAACATAGAGTAATAAATTTACAAAATTGAATGATAACATAATAAAATTACAAATTGATTGAACTAAAATTAAAAATTACATCCACCGATCTCTCCTTTGGAATAGTGGGCTGGGTCAACAAAGATATGAAATATTCTTGTGGGGCTTCCCTCGCACTGGGAGTAGCCTATGATAGTAAAAAAGATAGTCAATTATATATAAATGTACTTCATCATAAAAACCCTAGTTACAAAATACAAATAACAATATGTAAATCTATGTACAATGGGCTATCACTCAGAATTGAGATGCCTGACAACCTAGGCTCCCAAACCTATGTCGGGACATCATCAAGAGCCACACCCTATACAATAAAGTGCATGTAAAGTATTTATTACTACACACAAGTGACATACATATGCATGCATAATTAATCTTAAACAATTAATTACCTTTCCTTTGTTGACACATGAAGAAGGAACCCCCTTGTACCCCCCACTGACATCAGTTGATACCTGCAAGAGTACAATAAGATGACAATATATTAGTAAATGTATGAATTTTATTGCTCTAATTGATAGAGATTTAAGCATGTACACCAAATGATATAAAAAAAAAAATGGGTACATAATTTATAATATACCGTATAGGTCTCAAGGCCAAATGAAATGGCTGAAACTGTGGAGTCATCCACCTATCTCAACTCCTCCTTTGTCATCAAATTAACATAAATGGACCAAATATATATACATAAGTGCATGCACTCATTAAAACTGATCTAAATAAATACATTATTTTTAAATTAAATAAGTCACGTGAAAAATTTATTTATAATGTTTACTCTTACCGTATCAACAGGACTCCATGGCTTTGCGTACCCTTCCTCAGCACTCTCATGAGACGCAGATGCTCCATGAGGTGTTTCAGCCTCTATAGCTGTGTCTCCTATGTCCTCCTCATCAATAAAATACTGATATGTATCAGCATTAGTAAGCAGTTTGAGGCACAAATTCTTGCACATAATGCAAGTACAGGGAATGCATCCATGTGAACTACTGCCAGATGTCGATGCGCTAGCATCATCCACACCAGGAGGCAACAATGACCTAGTCTACATGAGAAAATAATCACTCAGCATGTGAATGACCCTAATAGTTTGTGAGGCAGCCTTTGAAATGATATCAGGATGCTGCATTGGAGGAGGGGGTGCAACATCAGTGGGGGGGACAAAGGTAGTGGCCTTTTTGTGCTAGAAAAATGGCCTAGTCTGAGGAGCTCCTTTTCCTACGCCCGTGTTGGGCCTCATGCTCCAAAAATTTACACTGTGACCAAGCACAAACTCAACATACAATTTTTTTTATAAAATAGAAAGGGAGCTACAAATTTCTATGGGGTGGTGTATCAAAAACCATCCACTAGCGATCCCAAAAATATGTACGCATTGCATCGTTTGTGCACCATTTAATTGATAATTTGGGCTTTTGGGGTTAACTTTTAATCCGATTTTAGGATTCACAAAAAGGGAGGATATATCTTCTTTAGTTATATTATGGGCCGCAACCCCATCATGGTCAAGCACATCATCAAATTGGGCATGCATATCATCACACCAATGAAGAGCAGCATTATGTTGCCGTGTAAGTGTGTCAATGTTTTCAACAATAGTATTTAGGGTGGAAAACATGGGACCTAATGTAGGTATATTCTGATATGTGTTTTGGAACCCCCATATAGTGTTCAAATGATCTTGTATCAAATCCTCTAAAGATTAAGGGTTTTGAAGCGGTTTTGGATTGTTTTGGAGATTGTTATTTGATGGGGGAGGGTTATTTTCTTCATTATTGTCAGCCATGCCTGATTAAATAAAAAATAAAAATAAATTTCAATTTGATTTCATATATTATTAAAAAAATTTATAAAACCCTATTTCAACCAAAAAACTTTATTTAATATCAAAATAAAATAAATTAATCAAAATATACCAAGAATTTACTTACCGTATATACTGTAGAGTCAAATTTGTTGTTAGAGAAATCAGGTACCCAAAAAAATTGAGTATAGGATATATAGAGCTACTTTCCAATCCTAAAACAATGAGAGAAATGAGGAAAACAACTCGCGGGTTTTGATTTATGCCACAGGTTTTGGGTACCCGATTAGGCTTGTGCTTTGGTGCCAGGTTTGTCTAGGTGTACTGACACCTAGGCCTACTAAAAATTCAACAAAGGTTTTCATGCTCTTTTGGATGAGTGAAAAGTGGATTTTTGTCACATCGCCACTTTTTGGCCCCTCATGATCTTGCACATACCCAACTTCTAGGGAATTGCTAGTATTAGGATCGATAAAAAGGGCACATATGTCACATTTTTTATGCCTTTTCTTTTCACATCCTCATATGATAAACCATCAACATAATATGTACAACACCTATCCCTCCATGAACCCCATTTTTTCACCTCTTGAGACACCTCATTTGCACTATTGGGCATTTTTTCTAATGTAGTGGCGAGGGTAGAGTGATGCTGAAGACTGGAAGCCTTCAACCTATTGACTAATATATTAATTTTTTGACTATTTTGGTTAAGGCATTGCATGAGGTCCTCTCGTGTTGTATTTAAATGATCTAATGTAACATGTGGATGGTCGACAGGTGGCAGTGGTTGTGGATGAGGAATTTTGAGGAGGGTTTATAGGTGGTGACAGTGGTGAACGAGGAGAATTTTGAGGAGGGTGTATGGGTGGCGATGGTGGTGGATGAGGAGGGTTTACGGGGGGGTGGTCTTTCATTTCTTTTTGTTCTTCTTGGGTTGTTTGACGAATCTGATATAAAATTAATAAAAGAAAAAAAAAAATCAATATCATAACCTAATTTGATAAAAAAATGCAAAAAAATAAAACAAAACAACAAAAACAATAATACATACCTTTCTTACGGGGCCTCATTGCTTGAAAATGTGCAAATTATTGAAGATATCTTGTTTTCTTCAAAGTTCGATTGGGTTCTTAGGTGTTTTTTCCCTCCTCCACTCTGCTGCTCTTCGGTTTAGGCACTCAAAATGGCCTAAGCCATAGGATTTTAAAAATATTAAATGTCTCTAATAACCTGATCTGGTTATTAGAAACATCTTAGAACCTAATCATGTTATTACGAAATATAATATGACTAATAACCTGATCGGGTTATTAGAAACATCTCAGAACCTGATCGGGTTATTAGAAACATCTCAGAACCTGATCGAGTTCTGAGAAAGGTAAAGTATTTTAATAATATTGTATAGGCTTGGTTACCAAGCCTAGTACAATTTCAAAATTTCAATAACCCAATCGGGTTATATGAAATTTGAATTTTTTTAAAATATGTGTCCACTTTTTTGGTCCACAAAATGGTGCACACACCCCTAAATGAAAGTTTTCTATGCTCGGTGGAGAATCAATGAAAATTTCTCTACTAATAGGCCCACACTTTCAAACTCTTTGGTAGATTGTGTTGGAAAGTTGACACTCAGGGTTTATATGATTAATTTTGTGTTGTCATTATGGAAAAAAATTCATACGAAGTTTTTTCAAGTAAACTTGGAAGATAAAATTGGCTAAGTATAGAAAACAGAACAGAATAGAGATATACATCTGATCAATGCACAAGCACACATGCACACAATTGAATTAGACTATGCACCTACATACTTAAGATTTATGATAGGTCATTCAGCTTAGTCTATACATGCATGGTACGGTATGACAGTAAGGAGAAGTTACAACAAGATTAAGTGCCACTAGCAGTTCAAAAAATAGAGTATGAAGCTGACCTTAGATTTTGGATTAGCGTATAATATTTTATTTTGTAATGGCCATGCGCCTATTGTAATATGTTTGTAATTGTGTCTTTAACACTCACCTAAACATGCTTAAGACAAATTGTTTGGAAGCATTGTGTATGTTGTTTTTGGGCTGACTAAGGTCTTATTTTTGGTCGCGTCTATTCAAGCATGTATATATATACTTAACATGTAATTATGTATTAAGTGTAAGAGTGGACAATAAGCAGAGAAGATATCTAGAAGATTAGTATGAGAAAATCAGTATCAGGTAGAATTCTTCAAGAGATTAAAGCATTAGTGCATAAATGGAACTGATCAACCAATAGTGTCATTACAATAGTTCATCTTTTGATATAGTATATATCTATTATCTGAAGGTTGTAGCCTTCATCCTATTGGGAAGTGAGCTCTAGCAGTGAGTCATTCACCTTTAACAGGGTTTTGTAAAGAATCCTAATAGGGTCATTGTACTTGCATTGTAAAGACTTCTCCTAACAGGGCAAATGAACTCTAACAAGTTCATAAGACTAGTACAATCATTTGCAGGTACTAATTCCCATTGGGGTTTTCCTCTGATCAAGGTTTCCCCATAAACATATCTTGTGTTATGTGTTATGCTGCTATTTTTCATTTTTTATCTATTTGATTTAAGTTTCAAGTTGCTGAAATAAAGATAATTGACAAACACTGATTCACCCCCCCTCTCAATATTTCTAACAATTGGTATCAGAGCTCCAGTCCTCTGAAAGAAATTTTAACCACTTGAGGAGATCATGGATTCAACAACAAACAAACATCTAAAAAAGAATCTTGAAGCAACCCTTGATGATCTTGACAGATCTTAAAAAGAAAATGAAGAACTTAAACTAAAAGTTGATGGCTCCCAAATGCTTATCAAAAAATTAAGAAAAGATCTGAAAGATTGCTCTACAAATGATTTGGGAAAAATGGTAAAAAAGATGAATGAAGAAAACATGTCTCTGAAGGAAAAGATTGAAGATCTGAATGAACAACTTATAGATAGCCTAACAACTATTGAAGAAAAGACCAAAGAAAGTAAACAATTCAATGAAGAACTTATGCAAGCAAATATGAAGATCTTGGAGTTGGAAAACATCAAGAAAAAGATAGAATCTGAACTAACAGAAGCAAAAGAAAAAATTGATAAATTACACACAAGTTCTAATCTAATTCAATCACAACTTTATGGACAAAAGCTAAGAGGTGATACTACTAGTGTTGGATACAGTGTAGCTCAAATTGAAATCAATGTAATGCAAAAAGGAAAGAAAACACAAGAAGAATCTACAGAAGAAAAGAAAATTGAGAATCTTGCAGAGGGTAAAGTTGAACCTCCTAAAGATGAACTCAAGCTAGTTAACCGAACTTGCTATGCCTGTAACAAACATGGACACCTAGAAAGAGATTGTAAAGAGGTAAGACCTTTCAATGGTTATTGTTATTCCTATAATAAATTTGGTCACATGGCTATACATTGCAGAACAAGTCAAAGAAATCAGTCACAACAGAACCAAAGAAATATGACTCAATACAATCAGAGAAATCAACCCTAGAGAAACTATTAGAAAATTACATGTCAGATATGTAATTATAATGGACTCACAGCCAAGAAGTGCAGCATGATAAACAATATCAATAGACCTCCAACCATTTTTCACTCATGTAACAAAGCAGGACATATCTCAAGGTTTTGCAAGTCTAGAACACAAAAACAAGAAAAGCCTAAAGGATCATTGTTTGAAGAATCTAGAGAAGTCAAGTTTGTACAAGCTACAAAAGATTCAGGTAAAATATGGGTTGAAGTAAATAAATATGATGATGTTAACAAGGTGGCACATGCATCCACAATGGACGCAACTTCTACTTCTGGTTAGATGACTCTCAAGGTCTTAAGGGGAGATATTCTATCTCTAGACCCCTGCACGGCTGGTATACTCACCTCTGAGTATGTGGCTATGGATTCATGTATTTGGTAACAAATTGAGGAAGTATGCATGGACACATAACTTGTAATTTGACAAGAGAAAAGATTTAAATTCTTAGTGTAAACAACATTACAACATCAAGCATTAAATACAGTAACTCTTTATAAGTCAGTGAAAGATCTTTTATCTTCACTTTTGCATTTGAGATCAAAGCATTCAAAGAGCACAAGAGAATTTAGCATCAAAGCATTAAAATATAACCATTGGTTGGTTAGAGAAGTGAATCAAAGTTGAAATGGAACCCTAGTTGATATTTCATTTCAAAATCTCTGCGAAACCCTACTTAAGCAAGTTACAAGTAAGTAATTGCTACTCCTACAGTGTTTGACATCTATGAGAAAAAGAGATATGTATTTAAGAAGCATCCATTCAAGTCTATGCTAGATGATGTAGAAGGGAATTCTCCAAGACTCCGCTACGAGTCATGCATGTAGAGGACATACACGCTTACATCTACTATAGGAAGGAATCTGTGGGTGAAAACAACATAACAATGCTCATGGCATCAATGATGAAACTAGATTACTCATTCAAGGATGAATACTCACATCTCACTGATAACCCTATTTTTGAGTATACAAACGTGTTGGTAAATAGATTGTTCTTTTCAATTTAACTCTCAAATGCCCAAATATGTGAGAAACAATTTGATACCAACAGTTGGATAATATATCACTAGGTTGATATATTTCCTCTAAATTGAAAGGTACAGCTCCCTTATGAATGATATTAAATGAATTTGTTTTATTCCTAAACTAACTGGGTACATTCTTAACCTGAGAATGAAAGAGGAAAACCAAGCCAGCCCTTGAAAAAACCAACTCAGGCAGTAAATTCAACCTTAAACCTAGCCAACCCTAGAAATCCATACATCTTATGACTCCCTGACATTGGTAATGAAACTATGAATGCTAATTATACGAATGTAATGAAGGGATGAAGATTTAATATCCAGATTCTTGCAATAGGAATGTGTGTAAATGCTCTCATCTACATAATATTCATCATTTGACACAAGATGAAAGATACTGTCCAAAACCAAATACAAAAATGCTCTCATTGAATATTTAGAAAATAATACCCAAACTCTCTGATTCAAAGCAAAACTCTTCTTTGTTTTGAACAAAACAAATAAGAATACTTAGATTTTACTTGCTTACAACTTATTGCCAAATCTATTACAAAACTAGAACAAATATCTCAAATGCATAAAATGAAATGCAAGAATGAAATTTTCGTCTTCTCCCTACTCCAGCACTCTTACTTTTGTAGAAAAGAAGAACCCCTTCTCTTGGAAAAATTCTTACAATAAATAATGTCTTCAAAACTCTTCGGTTTCCTCTCTAGTGACTTTTCAGTTCCTGTAACTGCTTCTTTGATATAATACTTTATGTAAAATGTTAGCCTCCAAAAATCATTACAAAAGAATTCCCTTTTATATTTTAAAAGGCCATGCCTTTCCGTCTTTTGCAATTTCTACTTTTATCAAAAATCATATCGATTAGGCCTCTTCACTTTCCCCTAGGGATTTCTATTCTTATATTAGAAAATGGTGCTCCCAAAATACATTCTTTTACCGACATTAGATTTCTCCTTTACATTTTACTTTGTATTCATACCTATTTGCTTGACATATGATATAGAAGCGACCAATTATTTTATTATTATCCTACAATAAATCACTCTATATTGCATGAGAATCAATTTATTGAACTATCATATAGATGCCTCTGAAAGACAACACATAAGCCACGGTCTCAATGTTTGACACACCTTCAAGTGACTAACACTTGTTACTCAACCGAGATACCTTGCATATGAAAATGAGATGATTACCAATTTTGGGCACATTGTCAGTGAGACCAGTTGAAAAACTTGAATACTGTTGCTTTTTTAGATCCTTTGCATTTTACTGATGATCATAGATACAAGCTTTAGCTATTCCGGGATACCTGAGCTCGTGGTTTCCATGGAGTTGGGATCTGATGTTTTTAGGGGTCACCTTCGATGACTCTGAAAGACCATTGTTATTATTACTCAATCCTCACAAAGTCCCCAATTTACTATAAGTGCCAACATTCTTGTCATTTGATATTCCTCCCTGCTAGAGATATCTGTGATCCATTCGTATCAATGTCTTGTAATTTGTGTTGATCCGAACTTGATCTCGACTTCTCCTAATAAACATATGGTGTCACACCGTCAAGAAATTTAGGATTATCATCATGCTCAGTGCTTATGAAGAGGGGAAATGAGTAGATGAAGGGCTCGTCTATGTTTATGGAATTCACAATATATGCACTTTTGTGTTGGACCGATCATGGTGATGAGCACGCTGTATACATTCCCCAAATTACAACTCAGAGATGTATTTGTATCTGCAACTTGAACCATTATGAAATTGGACCATACTAGCCTCTGCCTCATTTTCATGGTGTCGAGTGGCTCCATTATATGACTATTAGCAAGATTTTCACTTCTGGCTGTGAATTGCAAAATGTCTGGACTTCAGTTGGATGACTTGAATGTAATTCCCATCTTCTCTCTTGGGCCTTGTGCATCAGAATAGAATGTATAGATAGAATCTCACATGGATTAACATCCTTTCTCTTAGCTTCTTCTGATGTTTAGGATGCACATCTTCATCAATCGTGTCATAAGTTCCTTTTCACTTGGTGGATTTTTCATCATTTGCTTCCATAATGCCTCTGTCAACATTTAAAGTGTCGTGTGCTTGGATTAGCAAAAAGCGGAGAAGCCATGTCTGGTAGAGGAAGCAGAGAATCCATATTTGGTGGAGGACTTCTAGTTAACTACTAGGACTTGGGGAAATTGGTCTCTAATGCAATTGGTAGAAAATCCCAAACTGAATGCTCCCGGGGGAAAATCCCAAACCCACCTCTCCATTGCGGAAAATCCCAAATGAAGGGTGAAAAGCGAAACAATTTTCCAATTTTATTCTTCACTGTATCAATTGATTCATAAATTGCATTGAAGGAGTAATCTTGATACTAAGAATCTGTACCTCTTCACTATGAATTGAGATTTTGTATTTTCTCTTCTCAGGCGGAAAATGAGACTTAAGCTTCTCCTTGGCGGAAAATGACCATGAGAGGTCATTTTCCGCTTTCTCTTTGTGAAAAAATCAAAAAGTGCTTCTACATCCCAATTCCAATTCTGTGTCCCAATTCTAATTCTACATTCCAATTCTGATTATGTATTCTTATTCTAATTCTGCATTGTGAATTGCAATTCCAATTCTGTTTTGTAGACTTCAAACTGAATTTGTAATGTTGAACCGAGGCAATGAACTTTGAATTCTAAACTCCTCAAACTTGGAGATTTGGAATTTTTCATTTGGATTTTTGAACAATTTCAACTTCATAGGAGACATGTTAGTAAAAATCAGAACACATTAAGGGATATTTTCACCATAAAAATCAACCCAAAAAGTTCAAAAATTGGGGGACTGGAAGTAGGCCTACAAAATGCGCATGAGTTCTATGAACCAGAATGGGTTAAAATTCTACTCAGTATGATTCATGATGATCTGTATTGGATTGGTGAAGTTCCTATCCACATTACTGCTAACCTCATTCATGAGATGACTAGACTCTCCAAGGTTGGACCTGTTCTTCCTATTGGAAAGGATGTAAAGAAACAGGTTGAGCAGGCTTGCTTATCTAGAAGTAATAGGCGCAGGATGACTGTTGATCCAATTGTGGAAGAAGACATCAAAATCCTCACCATGATACTTGGTTACAAGTTTTAGCACGCAAGTAGTCTGGATAGTGTATCTGTAGCTACAGTTCTGGCAGCAATAAGGATGGCAAGAGATAACACTCAGTATAATCTTTGTGAGATATTTCGCGCACAACTAATTGAGAACATTAGAGATATCAAGCATGAAAAGAGAAAAATATTCGGATTTGGCTCATTGATTATCTACCTATACTTCAAAATTTTTGGTAAAGTCTCTAATCTTTACCTAGACAGGAGAAAACCTACTATGTCACAAATTTCATTAAAAGCTACATCAGAAAGCAGTGTAAAGGAATCTATGGATATGGAGATCAAGACATTTAGGATCAATATGCAGAAGAGGTTCAAAATACTAGAAAAATATAGTTGAAAAGTACAAGGACACCATATGCTTCATGGTGGAAACTAACTGTGCTTGCATGGAAGCAGTTTAGCCAAGAACCAAGTGGATCCACCCACTTGGTTCTGAAGTTGAAGAACATGTGTTGAAAGGATATGCACAAGTTCTTTTTTCTACACCTAAAGATCCAAAAGAGCCTAGATGGGGCACATACAGAGAGAAGAAAAATCAAGTTGATTATGTCTTATACAGTGCAAATAATAAGAGGAAGGAATCAAGGATTACATCTAACATCCTAAAAGTTCATGGGGTCACACAAGAAGACCTAGATAAAGCTAGGGAAGATAAGATTGCAAGAGAGCTTAAACAAACACCTACAGAAGTAAAGAAAGAGAAATCAGATGATATCCACAAGAAAAAGAAGAAGTTTGATGAAGGTACATGTGTGCCCTCAACTACTATTGACTTGGAATCCTCTCCACCTTCAGTACCAAGCAAATTGACTAGAAGAAGGAAGCAAGTTCCCACAGGTCACCCATCTTCAAAGACAACACAGAGAAAAGTAAAGAATACTCAAGCCCCTCCTGAGGTAGGATTCAGACCTAGTCTTGAAGTCTTAAGGAAAAAAATCATTAATGAAGGAAGACTAGACTCAATTACAAATGTCTATGACAAGTACCGAGAGATAGATAAATCAGGAATACATTCTATGATTATCTCTCATATGATCAAGTTTAAAAGGTCAGTTTTGGAACTCAAGACAGTCATTCCAGACAAAGTATGGAATATACTAGACCTATTGAAAAGGAAATCAATTGAATAAGATATGAGGATAGAGAAGAAACATTAGATAGTCTTCTCCCTATTTTCTCACATGATGAGAAGGCAATACTGTTAGATTTGGTAAAATCTCATCTAAGAACCAAAACAAGAACTCTTCACATTATGAACAAAGATTATGAGTTGGTTGGAAAAGAGACTAAAAGAGAATTTGAGAAAGTGTTTTTGGATAGACACATGTATCCATCAATGACGCCTATAGTTAAAGTGAATCCAGTCCCTCCCAAACAAAACAAATAACTAGAGATTCTTAATGTACCTATGACAGGTCCACAAGATTCAGCGCCCAAAGTTACATCACCCTCTGATATAGTCAAGGATTCAGATGAAACCATTGTGATAAATGATGTTGAGATCACCATGTCATCCTCAGAAAATAACTTAAATAAGTTTGAGGAAGCATTTGTAAGTATTGAAGAATCTGAGAAGGTATGCACTGATAATAATTCTTTGCAGCAAGAACAAGTTCATGCATGAGAAACAACAGGACACGATGAAGAGAGAAAGGATGAACCTAATGAACCACCCTCTATGGAGATCCCAGTGAAAAGTGAATATATGGATAGCCAAAATGCTATATTCACTCCATCTATCAAACCATCAGTATCATTGTTGTCAAGCTTGACCCTTGACTCAACAAACCTAGATGCATGGGGAGAAGAAGACCTGATTAAAATCAGTGTATTAGCCATGGAGAAATCCAAAGAGAAATAATTTATGAGAAACCCTCTCTTTCTGGAATCAGTAAACATTCTGAATAACCTAGTGCCAACAGAAAATAAATTGGCAAATATTCAGTTAGTGGATGATGTTGACAGTGTCCTAACTTGCTTTAAAGCAAACTTCACAAGTTTAGTAGACTCGGCTACTAAAATTGTAGAGGATATGTACAAAAAGGAATGATTAGATGAACTTAAAAATAACTTCAAATTAGATCTAAACTCATTGAATATCGGTCAAACAATTTTGAAAGAGTTAGCAGAAAAAGGCGGGAAGGTGATAGAAAATTGTATGGACAGAGGCAAATTCACTTATGAGCACATTAAGAAGATTGAAAAAGTAGACATCTTAGTTTAAAACATCAAGAAATCAGTTGAAACATCCTCCCAAGACATCAACATCTGCAACAACATCTATCAAGGGTAGATAGAAAAGATTGAAAAAGCCAAGATAGAGATTAGAAAGATAAGGACCAGGCAGACCCAACTAAGAAATTCACTTGTGCCCTCCTTAGTTGTATTGAATGAGAACATCAAATAGATTGATACAAGCATTGTCACATATGATCAAGGCCCCTGCATAGATCTGAACAAAATGGAGAAGCTCACATATGCATTATGCACCCATCTTCAGACTATTGATGCACTCAAGTCATTCTAGCAGTAAGAGATCAAGAATCTTCAGATTGCTTACCCAAATGTGTACTTGGAGTAAGTACTCAGGTCTTTCATTTTTGGCACCTTTTCCATTAATGTCAAAGGGGGAGTAGTGTATAGAAAGGAGTTCAATATATATATCTGAAGTTATGATGTATAGTAGACTTACAATTTTTGTTGTTAAGTAAAAGATTAAGTAACTTGGCCACATTACTTTGTTTCCATTAATGACAAAGGGGGAGATTGTTGGCAAGTTGACACTCAGGGTGTATATGACTAATTTTGTGTTGTCATTATGGAAAAAAATTCATATGAAGTTTTGTCAAGTAAACTTGGAAGATAAAATTGGCTAAGTATAGAAAACAGAACAGAACAGAGATATACAACTGATCAGTGCACCAACGCACGTGCGTACGATCGAATCAAACTATGTGCCTCCATACTTAAGCTTTATGATATGTCATTAAGCTTAGTCTATACATGCATGGTACGGTATGACAGTACGAAAAAGTTACAGCAAGAATAAGTGCCACTAGTAGTTCATAAAACAGAGTATGAAGTCGACCTCAGATTTTGGATTAGCGTATAATATTTTATTTTGTAATGGCCATGTTCCTATTTTAATATGTTTTTAATTATGTCTTTAACACTCATGTAAACATGCTTAAGCCAAATTGTTTGGAAGCGTTGTGTATGTTGTTTTTGGGTCGACTAAGGTCTTGTTTTTGGTCGCGCCTATTCAGGCATGTATATATACTTGACATGCAATTCTATATTAAGTGTAAGAGTGGAAAATAAGTAGAGAAGATATCCAGAAGATTAGTATGAGAAAATTAGTATGAAGTAGAAGTATTCAAGAGATTAAAACATCAGTGCATAAAAGGAATTGATCAGACAATAGTGTCATTACAGTAGTTCATCTTTTGATATAGTATATATCTATTACTTGAAGGTTGTGGCCTTCATCCCATTGGGAAGTGAGCTCTGGCAGTGATCCATTCACCTTTAATAGGGTTTTTAAAAAAATCCTAATAGGGTCATTGTACATGCATTGTAAAGACTGATCCTAACAGGGCAAAGGAACTCTAACAAGTTCATAAGACTAGTACAATCATTTGTGGGTACTAATTCCCACCGGGGTTTTCCTTTGATCAAGGTTTCTCTGTAAACATATCTTATGTTATGTGTTATGGTGTTATATTTCATTTTTTATCTATTTGATTTAAGTTTCAAGTTGCTGAAATAAAGATAATTGGCAAACAGTGTTTATAACAGATTGCGAACTAGATAGATATCTGATCCTCCTCATTTCATAGTAGGAGGGATTCCAGCTGCAGTAGTGTGGCTCTTGCATTCCATAGAGTGGTAGGGGGGAATCTAGCTGGAGTAGTGCAGCTCTTGTTTTCCATAGAGTTTAGGCTTGATAATTTCATTGGTAGTGATTTATCGGGAAGTGATCTTCTGCTATGCAGTGATAAATTTTTTTTTGCGATATTACAATTATTTTTTTACAAATTTTATAAAGATTTTTTAGCAAATATATTTATTTAGGGTTATCTCTTTGATTGAGCATGTGAGTGGGTGTTTGTGAATATTTTCCTTGGGAAATATTATTCCACATTGCCCTTATGAAGGCTTTCTATAAGCTTTATATAGCTCACCTCTTCAATATGATATCATGAGCAAGACTGACTTAGGTTACGTTCTCTTATTTCGATGGTTGTTTCTCTTATTAATGTAGATGGTGACATTCTACACTTAGTGCTTGGTGTCTGCACACATGATTTGGAAATGTGGCAATTGGACTTGCAATGATGTTTTACCTTTATTTTTTAGTCTCATTAATTTTTTATGTGATGGCAAGGTATATTTGGTTTATCGAAGGATTATTGTAGTGGGGTTTTCTTTTCATCCATCTTCGATTATTTTGAAGAGGGGGAAGCACAAAAAATGATGAGACAACAATATCATTCATCTCAAATGGCTTCATTTTTTATTGAATTTGTATGATCTACTTCCTTTACCTAATGCGTTTCATAAAAGATTTGCTTGGAATTGCAAGAGAGATCATTTTCTAGGAGTTCTTACTAGTATGAACATAGTTGATGACATCTTAAAGTCTATTTTTCATTTTAAGTGTCCTCATGCTCTTTGTACATACATTTAGGAGCTATGGGGAGATTTTGATACTCAAACATTCCTCATTGATCCTTTTCCAAGTGCAATGTGCCTTTTCATCTCTCAAATAATATGCCCTATGATTATTATACTATTATAGATTTTGCTAGTTTGGAGCACTTTGAGACTTTAGATGAATATGAGGTTTCTTTCAAGGTTCCTAATTCATCTTTAGAGATATTCAATTTCCTTTCATTACATTCTTGATTAGTAGGAGTGTCATTGTCTTTTAGACTTTGCCAAAGGACACATTGTTAGTGCTTCATTGCACAAGGAATCTATTTGTCTTCCTTATTAGGATTCCTATTTGCCAGACATTGGTTCTTTATTTTTGGAATTTCACATTTTATATATATGGAGAGAATATTTGAGGGGTTACCTCTCTTCTTTGATGATATTTATTATATTTTTTGTATCACATCATCTTCATTTTTGGATCTTGCTCCATATCAATTTTCACATAGTTCCAATTTGTCACCTTCTCGCTTGTTTGTCCGGAGTGTGACATCATTATCTTTCATGGACAAGGAGACACATGAACAATTTTCAGAGACATCATCATTCTTCATTCTTCCATCTTATACAACATATCCATAATGGGAAGTATAGTTGCATTTATACATTGTTTTGTTTTTTTCCTAAGGAGAAACTAGATTTTTGCACGCATTGGATCAATTTTGTCTTCAAAAACTTACCATTCTTGCAAGAAATTATTCACTACAAGTGGCTACATACTCTCTCACCTTTCCTCCTATTAGGGAGACATCATTTATATCTTTATGATGGGTGTATTTCTTTGGGGGTATTTTTGTTGAGACCTCCATTCACCATTCTTGTAATCACCTATGTTCATTTGCATTATCTCCTTCTGGGAGAGGGTTTTTTTTCCCATGAGGCTTTCTAATTTTCTTCATTTGTAACAAATTAATTACATTTCCTTGTACATGAGTAACTAACATGACTTAGTTGTTGTGACCCATCATCACATTATTTTTCATATTACATTCTTGTTAGAGTAAATTATTGTTTACTCTTGCTTTAGTTCTACATAAGTATATATTAGCTTTAATTATTTAATATTTCATAGGTTGCATTAATATTTGCACTAAGGTATTTTTCAATACCTACCCTATCCACTCCTGCATCTGATTGTGACACATGGAATTTCTTATTCCCTTAATTATCTTACCTCTTGCCTATGCATGCAAAGGCTTTTTACATTTGTAGATATCTCAATATCATTTATCTTTCTTGGTGAAATATTTGTCTCTCTCTTTTTGTGGGAGTTGTTGCAGTTGTGATCGTGGCTTGGGAGCATTTCTAAAACAACTTCATGGATAATGCATCTCTCTTTCCCATGATCATGTGTATATTCTTCTTATTCATACATCATGGTTATTGAAATTCATTTTTTTGCATTAACATGAATTTTGTATGTAGTGTATAATAAAATATATGTCATTGCATTATATGGATTTTGTTTAAAGGTTTTGATAACAAGTTATTTTTTCTAATTAATTTTGTAAAACTTTGATTTAAACTCTTATATTGTGTCTTCTATGTCTAGCATTATGGTTAATTTGCATTGACTCGTAGGCATGATGATTGAATGGATTTTACATGAAAGGTTTAAAATGATGATCATTGCATCAAGTTAAATGGATTTTATTTTAAGGTTGCATAATGCACCACAATTGAGTGATATTGACTCTTACAAATGATGATTTCATGATGTACATAAAGGATCTATTGGCATTTGTCAAATTGAGTTTTATGAACTTTATTTCAAGGATATAATGACATTTATTTTGAATAGAGATAAGATGGTTTTTCTTTAATATTCCATCAAATTTCTATCATTTTAATGCATCATGTTTGAGCAATAATAAGTCTTGTAGATGAAAACATCCAATATTTGTAACAAGGTTCCCATTCTTAGAATAAGGTTCTTCAAGAGTCCAAACATCATTTTTGATATTTATTACATTTTTTCTATCACATCATCTTAATCTTTGGATCTTGCTCCATATATATTTTCACACAGTTCCAATTTGTCACCTTCTCGTTTGTTTATTCAGAGTGTGACATCATTATCTTTCATGGACAAGGAGACACATGACAAATTTTTAGAGACATCATCATTCTGCATGCTTCCATCTTATACAACATATCCATAATGAGAAGTATAGTTGCATCTATACATTGTTTTCTTTTTTTCCTAAGGAGAAACTAGTTTTTTTTCACGCATTGGATAAATTTTGTCTTCAAACAGTTACCATTCTTGCGGGAAATTATTCTTTGTAAGCGGCTACATACTCTCTCACCTTTCCTCCTATTAGGGAGACATAATTTATATCTTTGTTATGGGTGTATTTCTTTGGGGGTATTTTTGTTGAGACCTCCATTCACCACTCATGCAATCACCTATGTTCATTTGCATTATCTCTTTTTGGGGGAAGGTTTTAAATTCCCATGAAGCTTTCTACTTTTCTTCATTTATAAGAGATTAACTACATTGCATTGTACATGAGTAACTAATATGAATTAGTTTTTGTGACCCATCAACACATTATTTTTCACATTAAATTCTTCTCCCTAAGTTGCACTTAAGGGGGGATGTTAGAGTAAATTATTGTTTACTCTTTCTTAAGTTCTACATAAGTAGATATTAGCTTTAATTATTTAATAATCCCTAGGTTGCATTAATATTTGCACTAAGGTATTTTTCAATACCTACCCTATCTACTCGTGCATCTGGTTGTGACACATAGAATTTTTTATGCCCTTAATTATCTTACTGCTTGCCTATATATGCAAAGGCTTTATACATTTGTAGATATCTCAATATCATTTATCTTTCTTGGTGAAGTATTTGTCTCTCTTTTTGTGGAAGTTGTTGCAGTTGTGATCGTGGCTTGAGAGCATTTCTCAAGCAATTTCATGGACTCTCTCTCTCTCTCTCTCTCATGACCATGTGTATAGTCTTCTTATTCATACATGATGGTAATTGAAATTCATTCTTTTGCATTAACATCAATTTTGTATGTAGTGCATAATAAAACATATCTCATTGCATTATATGGATTTTTTAAAAGGTTTTGATCGCAATTTAGTTTTTCTAATTAATTTTATAAAATGTTGATTTAAACTCTTATATTGTGTCTTCTATGTCTAGCATTATGGTTAATTTGCATTGATTCTTAGGAATGATGATTGAATTGATTTTGCATGAATGGTTTAATGATGATCATTTCATCAAGTTAAATGGATTTTATTTTAAGGTTGCATCATGCACCACAATTGAGTGATATTTACTCTTACAAATGATTATTTCATGATGTACATCAAGGATCTAGTGGCATTTGTCAAATTGAGCTTTACGAAATTCATTTCAAGGATATAATGACATATATTTCACATAGATATGATGGTTTTTCTTTAAGATTCCATCAATTTTTTTTAATTTTTTAATGTATCATGTTTGAGAAATAATATGTCTTGTACATGAAAACATCAAATATTTGTAACACGTCTCCCATTCTTAGAAAAAGGGTTCTTCAAGAGTCCAAACATCATTTATGATAGGTGAAAAAAATCTCTAAGGCAATAAATATGCCTGAAATCTTGAAACATGTGCCCATGTCCATATAATGTTTCAGTATGCTTTTGATTGAGGATTTTTGTTTTGGTTTTACCTTCATTGGTTTACCTAATTTTGGGATTTTAAGGAGATATTTTTATGCTCTTGTCTCATTTTATCATGGTAATATTTATCTTAAGAATTATATGGTTGAGTGTTTTGTGATTTCTTTAGTACAAATGAGTTTGTATCAAGGGTTCAAGCATGATGGAGGTTGGCACATGTCATATGGAATTTTTAAGTATTAGTTTTGTAATATAAGAAAGTAAATGTTGATTTATTTTAAAGGACGATGTTCATATTTCATTTCTTTATAAAGTAAGAAAGTGGTATAAAATATCTTCTTGGGGCCTAGGAGGAGTCATTTTAGTTTCCATGCTTTATATTAGAATCTTGATTTACCCTCTAGATTTTTTATTATCTATAAAAACCTTTAAACAAGTCCTTGAATCATCCTAATAACTTTGAAAAACCCTCAAATAAATATCAAAATAATTTTTGGTCTTAGAAGGTGAGAGACACTTATAAGCCTCTAGTTATCTTCAGTCCTACAAGATGTATGCCTTGAAATAATCTTATCAAATAACGACTGCTTGGTGTTCACTGTTAAGCCTTATTCTTAATCTTTACCAAAATGTGTAAAACCAAACATCAAATCAATGACTCATAAACACATTTGACACATGGATTTTTAATGTGGAAACCCTATTAAGGGAAAAACCACTTGGGACTGGTAACCCAATTTTCACTCTTCTGAAGTGAGCTCGGTGAAGAACCAACCCTATTAAAGGTTACAGACACATTGTTAAGTGCGACCTTGTTAGAGGATTTATCACTAACAGTAAATCACTTCATATCTAGAATTTCACTATGCTATCTTCATGAATTAACCTTTTGATACTCCTTGGGATGTATCTCAATATATAAAGGATTCTTAGATCCTGCTCGGTTAAGAGAATTTTTGAATCAATGGTTAAGAGAATTTTATTTTTCTGTTCTTTGCTCCACTTCTTTCTGCTCGGTGATGCTATGCTTCTCTGTTGCTCGATGTCCACAGAAATCTTTAGCACTCTTCTTTAGCTTGATTGATTAGCACTGTATGAAGTCTTTCTTCACCAAGTATATCTTTAGCATGTTCTTCTCTATTCACCCCTAATTCATAATGAATTATATTGTCTCTTTATAGACATAATTTCACCATTTCTAAGTCCTTGACTTTCTTGTTCTTGGCATGATTTGCAATTCTCGTCATTCTTTCTTTAAAGCTTTACTTTAGTTTTATCCTGGAGATTTCTCTTAGACAACTGGAATAAAACAACTTTAAAACTCTCGCTTATCTCTAGCTTTTAACTTGTCGATGAAAATAATGTTATCAACTAGTTAACTCTTTTATTTCTTGCCAGATAAGTCTTTTATCATTTCTAAACTTAAGTTCTTTTCGGTGTTTAACTCCTTGTTAACTTCATTCTTGACTTCAGTTGTCCTCGGGCATATCTGTCCATCGGGGTTGTCTGTTAGTTAGGGTTGTTTTTCCATCGGGTAACATTGTGGTTCTTCTCATCTATAATGATTTCTTGGGTATCACTATGACTTTCCTCTTGGGGTTCTCTATACGTCAGGGTGCACTGTCTGTCGATGTTTGTTGTCACTTAGTGCATGCTGAACTTTTATGCATTACTGTTAACATAACCTTTATCTCTCTAGTTATTTGAAGTATTTGACACTATGTATATAATTAATCAGATTATATCAAGTCGAAATCAATGACAATACAATACATTAATTGGTTTAATGTCTTGTATTAAATTTTCACAGCTTGGTCATCATCAACTTAACATATTCAAACATTTAATCAGTTATAGTTCATCAATTTTTGCCTTTGGCATTGATGGAAACAAACTACATTACTACTAATATAATATAAAATATATCAGTTGTAGTTCATCAATCTACCAAAATTATCGTTCTATAACCAATACAAATGTCTAGCTCTTGGTAAGCTCTTGTAGCTTAGATTTTTTTCCTGCAGAGTAATCTTCTTCAATCTTCATTCCCTTTACTGAATAGATGTAGTAGCTTCTGATTCTGTCTCTCCATGTGTTATTGTAGAATCTCTTCTTTGATGGTGTCTCACCCTTTTACTATTCCTCTCCTTGATCATCTCTTTTTCCTTTGACAACAATAGATATACTCTCTCCCTCAACTCATCTCTCCCTTAGGATACTTCTCTCCTTTGGATGATTATGATGGATATTTCATATGTTTATATAATCTTTCTCTTTGGATCTTCTCTCCCTTACAGGTCACATCTCTCCCAAGTCATCTCAAGTCATCTCTCCCTTTGAAAACAATTCCAAAGTTATATCTTTTCTCCCTTTTATAATATACTCCTTGAATTTCCCTATCCATCAGTAATACAATGACTCTAGTGTTCGGTGTAGATAAGTACCTTTCTGTGTACTGATTTATCTTTTCATTCCATCTCTTTTCTTGCATCAACATGAATAATCTTCTAATTTTGTGTAGGCTGATGCAGCCTCCTAGTTAGCTTACTAACCAATAGACAAGGGTTGGACCCCTAGTCTCTTTCCAAATGTATCTTTAGGAAATGGCTTTGTGAATATGTCAAATAATTGTTCCTTTGATTGAACATATTCCAATATCTCCTCTTTCTCTTGCACTTGTTCTCTTAAGTAATGATACTTGATTGCAATATGCTTTGTCTTAGCATGCATGACTGGATCCTTTGATATGTTTATTGTACTGGTATTATCACAATAGATAATCACTAGTTCAAGAATTTTCATATTCATACCTTCCATTTGTTAGTAATAATTGGGGGGGGGGGGGGGGGGGGTGAATCAGTTGCCTCAAAAATTAATCCTTAAATCAACCCTTAAAACTTATAACCACAAATTATGCCTCTAGTTATCTTTAGTCCTGTAAGATGAATTCCTCCAATTACTTATATCAAATTACAACTTGTCAGAATGCTTTGTAAAACCTTCTTCTGTATGTTTACCAATAAGCAGTCTTTTATTTACCAAAACACTGTAAATAACTAGTGTATATCGATCAATCTAGAGTTAGCTATGTGAAATGAAAAATAGTAAAGTAATGAAACATAAACACATAACACATGTATTTTTAATGTGGCAACCCTGTTAAGAGAAAAACCACTGGGACCGGTACCCCAAAATTTCACTCTTCTTAAGTGAGCTCAGTTAAGAGCCATCCCTGTTAAAGGCTACAAACACACTGTTAGGTGTGACCTTGTTAGAGGATTTAAATAGATAGTTTGTCACTTAGTATCTAGCATCTAATGCTACCATCCTTGATCAAAGACTCACTTTTCCTATCAATAAGTATGGGGCATATCTAATGCTACTTTGTATGATCAAAATTTTTGATACTCCTTGGGATGTATCTTAATTATAGAAGACTGTTAAGTCCTACTTGGTTAAGAGACTTGATGCTTCAATGGTTAAACTGAAATAGTAAAGTGATCTATTCACACATACAACTTGAGTTGTAGATTTTCAGATCTATTGTAAGTGCATTACTTCTATGATAAATATAATCAATTCTATACCTTTGCTCCACATTGTTCTGCTTTGTGATGTTATTTCACTGTTCGTCAATATTTGTAGAATCTAGCTCTTTCCTCAGCTTGTTGATTAGGTCTAAATGAAGACTTTCTTCTCCTTCAAAATATCTTCAACATCCTTTTTCATGTCACTCCCCTTCACCTAATTTCATAATGAATTAGGCTATCTCTATATAGACATAATTTCATTGTTTCATAGATTTCTTGATTCTTGGCATGATCCACAATTCTTGCCAATTAGATTTAAAGAAAAACTCCAGTTTTATCTCATACATATTTTCTTTCCAACTAGACAAAGTAGCTTTAAATCCTTTACTTATCTCCAGATTTATCTTGTCGATTAAAATAATGATAAGTATCAATTAAGTCTCTACTTAGCTCTTGATAGCTAAGCATTTTTTCATTTCTAAACTCTCTATTCTGTTAGTCAATACTTTAGTTAGTCATCGGTGATAACTGTCTGTTCTGTCAGTGTGACTTCAGTTGTCATCAGGATCTCCATCCTTTACTTATCTGTCGGGCAACACTTTAATTCTCTCCATTGGGTTACACTGTGCTTTTCTCATCGGTCAACACTGTGACTTAGATCATTGGTAATGCTGTTCTTTTTCTCATCGGGTAACACTGTGACTTTTCTGCTTTACTCTGTCTGTCAGTGTGCACTCCGTCGGTGTATACAATCACTTTGTGAATACTTGACTTTTATGCATTACTGATAGCATAGCCTTTGATTCAATGGTTCTTTGAATTCTTTAGCAGTATATCCATGACCATACAGATTATATCAAGTTGACATCAATGAAAATATAATATATTAATTGATTTAATGCCTTGCATGATCATCAACTTAATATTTTCAAACACTCAATCAGTTATAGTTCATCAATATCTCCCTTTGGCATTGATGACAACTCACTACATTATCACACTATATTATCACTCATACAATATGAAATATAATAGTTGAAGTTAATTAAACTACCAATCTTAAGTACTATAACCGATACAAATATCTAGTCCTCGATAAGCTCTTATAGCTTAGATTTGATTCTTGTAGATTTTTGTCTGTCTTCAATCCCTTCACTGGATAGATGTAGAATCTTTCTGCTTCTAATGTGATGTTTTATCTTCCTGTGTTAAACTCTCTTTCTTTGACTGTTCTCTTTTCTTTTGATGTCTTTGTCAACAATCTCTCCCTTTGTATGTACTCTCCCTTTCTGGTTATATCTCTCCCTTTAGATACTATGATGGATATAATCTCTCCCTGAGGTGATAATGGATATAATCTCTCCCTTTGAAAGCAATGCCAAACAAATATTTGATAGTAATTTCAAGCAATCCTTTCCATCCATAATATACTCCTTTAATTTCCCTATCTATCGGTAATACAATAAATTTGGTGCTCGAAGTAGATAAATACCTTACTCTATATAGATGTATCTTTGAAGTCCATCTCTGTGCTTGCATCAACATGAATGATATTCTAATAATATGCAGGCTGATGTGGCCTTCTAGTCATTTTACTGACCAGTAGACAAGGGTCTGACCCTAGTCTTTTTGTCAAGTACTCAAATGCATCCTTGGGTAGTGGCTTGGTGAAGATATCGGCTAATTATTCTTTTGATTGCACATAATCAAGTATCACTTCTTTTGCTTGAACTTGTTCTCTCAAATAATGGTACTTGATGGCAATATGCTTTGTTTTAGCATGCATGACTAGGTTCTTGGAAATGTTTATTGCACTGGTATTATCATAGTAGATAATTACTGGTTCAAGAATTTGCATATGCATACCTTCTAGTAACTGTTTGATCCATGCAATATTTGAGCAGTTTGCAACAACAAAAACATACTCTACTTCTGGAGTAGACTGAGAGATGCATCCTTGCTTCTTGCTAATCCATGTGACAAGTCTATCACCCATAAAGAATGCTCCTCCTATTTTGCTCTTTCGATCATCAATGTTTCTAGCATAATCAGCATCGGTAAAGACCTTAAGTTCAAATTTGCCTTCTCTTCTATACCATAAGCCATATTCCTCTGTATTCTTTAGATATCTTAGGATTCTTTTCACAGTAGTCATATGTGATTCCTTGGGATTAGCATAAAATCTTGCAACTATTCCTACTACATGTGCAATATCTGGTCTAGTATGTACAACATACATGATTTTGCCAATCATTGATCTGTACAAAGTCTAATTTACCTCTGTTGACTTGTCCTCCTTTGTTAGCTTACATCCAGTATCCATCAATGTTCCAACTAATTTGGAATCTTCCACCTTGAATATTTTTAGTACTTCCTTTATGTACTTGGATTGTGTAATGAAAATACCTTCATCTTGTTGCATGATCTGTAGACCAAGAAAGAACTTGATCTCTCCAAACATAGAAATCTCAAATTCTTTGGTCATTTCATTTGCAAATGATTTGCATAGAATATCATTGCCTCTGAATATGATGTCATCAACAAATATTTCAGAGATCAAAATGTTAGCATCAGTATCTTCCTTCAAATAAAGATTATTGTTTTCAGTAGTCCTTACAAATCCAATACTTATGAGATAGGAATGAAGTCTTTCATACCAGGCTCAGGGTGCTTGTTTTAATCCATACAAGGCTTTGTGTAGCCTACATACCATGTTCCTCTTGTCTATATCAACAAACCCTTCTAGTTGCTCAATATATACCTCTTCCTCAAGTATTCCATTCAGGAATGCAGACTTGACATTCATTTGGTATACCTTGAACCCTTTATATGCAGCATAAGAAAGTAATATTCTAACTCCTTCTAGCCTAGAAACAGGTGCAAAGGTTTCTCCATACTCAATCCCTTCTTCTTGTGCATACCCCTTGCATACTAGTCTTGATTTATTTCTTGTGAATTCTCCATTCTCATTCAGTTTATTTCTGAATATCCATTTTGTATCAATGACATTCTTGTCATCTGGTCTTGGTACAAGTGTCCATGTCTTGTTTTTCTCAATCTGCTCAATTTCCTCATTCATAGCACTAATCCATTTTTCATTATCAAGTGCAACATTGACAGATTTTGGCTCAAAGTCACAAATTAGACATCTTGTGTTTAGAGACTTACTTCTGGTTCTCATACTAGCCTTCTTGTCTCAAGTGATCTAGTTCTGTGGATGGTTCCTTCTGACATATCTGGCAAGTATAGGTTCAATTCTTTGTCTATCATCTTGATCATTATTCTGTCCTTCATTCTATTCTTCATCACTTGGTACATCATCTTGAGCAATATCTTGATTGTCGGTATTAGCAGCCTGATGCTCAGGTGCAATGATCTATTTCTTGGGAGCTCTACATTGTTTGTCGGGTAGAGTGTCAGTTTCTTCATTGCAAAAACACCTATTGTAGTCCTCTGGTTGTTTTGTGCTTTTCTTTTCATTCTTCTCTGCAAATTCATCTATCTTTACATTTGCACTTTCAACAATTTTGTTAGAGGCTTTATTGAGACATTTATAAACCTTTCTCTTGGTGGAATACCCTAAAAATATTCCCTCATCATTTTTTCATTCAAGCTTTCCATTTCTATCATCTTTTAAGATATAACATTGACTACCAAAGATCTTGAAGTAACTTACATTGGGTGTGTGACCATACCAAAGCTCATAAGGTTTTTTCTTGGTGTCTTTCTTCAATTGTACTTTGTTCAATGTGTAAACAACAGTATTGCCAGCTTCCCTCCAGAAGGTTTGGTTGATTCCTTTCTCTATCATCAGTGTCCTTACACAATCAACAATGGATCTGTTCCTTCTTTCAGCAATTCCATTTTGTTGTGGTGTTCTCGGTGCAGAGACCTGCCTTTTGACACCATTCTCATTGCAAAATTTAGTGAATTCATTTGAAATAATTTCCCCTCCTCTATCTGATCTCAAGCATTTTAGTTCCTTACCACTTTGTTTTTCTACCATTTCTTTGTAACATTTAAACATCTTGAATGCTTCTGATTTATCTTTTAGAAACATAATTGTCATCATTCTAGAAAAATCATCAACAAAGAGATTAAAATATCTATCTCCATAGTAACTCTTTGTCCTCATGGGTCCACATAGACTAGTGTGGACTAATTCTAGAATTGCATCAGATGTATGGGTTTTGAAACTAGACTTTGTCATCTTACCTTTTTGACAATTTTTGCACATGATGTTGTCGAGCTTGGTCATCGTTGGCAAGCTTCTTACATTTCTCTTTTTGCTTATCTTTATCATGTTGTCAAAGTTCACATGACACAATATTTTGTACCACAACCACATGTCCTCATTTCTAGCCATCAAACAAGTGGTGTCAGTGTCATTTAGATAGAATAAGTTACCTTTTGTCTGCTCACTGGTACCAATCAGATTTCCTGATTCATTGAAAATTTTTGCCTTCTTATTTTCAAATGCTACTCTGTGACCTAAATTGTTCAACTGAGAAACACTTAAAAAATTATAATTCAGTCCTCAAACCCAGTAGGCATTCTCACATTTAATCAGGTTATTTAACATTATGGTTCCTTTACCTTCAACTAGACAAGGTGCATCATTACCCATTCTTATTAAACCACCATTATAGTACTCAAAAGTATTAAAATTTTCTTTGTCACCGGTCATGTGGTGAGTGCATCCACTGTCTATGATACAAATATCATTCTTGCTAAGTTTAGATATGAGTGCAATTTCTACATACCTTTCTTCATCTTCATCTGAATCATCTTTTACTGCCACAAACACCATCTTGATGTCTTCATCATATTCGGTGTCAGTATCTTCATCTTTGCATTTATCTAGGTAACTAGCCTTCTTTCCTTTGTCCTTGTAGTCTCAAGTATCTCTTCTTTCTAATTTTTGGTAGCTTCTGTAATCACCTCTGTCATACTTCTTTTCAAAAAATCTATCATTACTTCTATCATCTTTTCTTCTGTTAGGACATCTTGCAGCAAAGTATCCAATTTATTTACAATTAAAACACACAAGTGGTAATTTACCTTTGTATTTACCTTTAACTCTCCGCATTCTTCTAGCCACAAGTGCTTCAATTTCATCAAGATCTTCTTCTTCACTTTCACTTTGACTATCTTTTCTCATAGTATGTTTATGACTTGATTTACTTATTCTCATAGAATATTTGAATGTAGACTCTATATTTGGTAAGACACTATTATCAAAGTTATTCATCTCAAATGAAATCAGTCTTCCAATCAAACTATCTAGAGTAACATTGTTATTTGCTACATCTCTCATTTCTTGTATGGCAGATACTCTAATAGCATAAGTAGGAAGTAAGGTTCTTAGAATTTTACTTACCACTGTATCTTCTTCTAGTATATCTCCAACTCCTCAGATAGCAATGACTACCTCTTTGATTCTTGTGTTGTACTGTGTGATGTTTTCACCTTCTTCATTCTGAGATCATCAAACTTTCCTTTAAGGCTTTCTGCCTTGGCTCTCAAAACATTTTTATCACTACCATGTACAAGCATTAATTTATCCCACATCTAGTTTGCATTTTTTCAGGTTTTGACATCTTCAAATTCAGTATCGGAGAGTGAGGAAGAAAGCTCTATCATCATGCAGTTGTGCTCATGCTTCTCTCTCATTTGTTCAACTATGGGTGCTCTTGTGGGTAACACATATTTAGTATCTAAGTATTGAGTAACATCATTACCAATACCTAATAAGTGGAGTCTTATTCTACTTTTCCATGAAGAAAAATTGTCTTTGTTCATCTTGGGAACATCTCGTCTGTTCATCTTGTGATCTTTATCTTAGGTCTTGAAACCTTCCTTTTAAGCACACAAGCTCTGATACCAATTGTTAGTAATAACTGAGAGGGGGGGGGGGGGGGAATTAGTGGCCTCAAAAATTAATCCTTAAATGAAACCTTAAAACTTATAACCACAAATTACACC
>MU223068.1:1836093-1846722 GCA_018584345.1 Thuja plicata | reverse complement strand
GGTGTGAATCAGTGTTTAGCTTATTATTCAAATTCAACAACTTAAACATAAATAAAATATACATCCAATGAAGCTTAACACAAGAACACATAACATTTGATATCATTATGGGGAAACCTTGATTAGAGGAAAACCCCAGTGAGAATTAGTACCCACAAATATTGTACTCGTATAATGAACCTGTTAAAGTTCCTTTGCCTTGTTAGAAGGAGCCTTTACAATATGAGTACAATGACCTGGTTAAGGGTCTGACCCTTTTAGGATTCTTTTATAGTTAACCTTTTCAGGGGTGAGGACTCACTATCCAAGAGCTCACTTCTCAAAGAGAAAGAAGGCTACAACATCCTGAAGATAGATATGCACTATATCCAAATGAACTGCTGTAGTGACACAGATGTCTGATTAGTTCCAGTTATGTGCTTATGCTCTTAACTTATTTAAGGGCTCTCTCTCATACTAATATCTTCATACTGATCTGCTATACAACTTCTCTTACTATTTCGATGACACTTCAAATGTATCTTTGCATTACATATATATATCTTTACGCCTAAATAGACACGACTATAAACAAGACCTTAGTCGGCCCAAAAACATAATACACAATGCTTCCAAAAAAATTGTCTTAAGAATGTTTACAAAAATGTTTAATAGATGATTGAAAACTTAATATAATAGGTTCTTAGCGTTTACATGACAAAAGATTACACACTAATCAAAATGATGAAGTCGGCTTCATACTCTGTATTCTGGACTACTGGTGTACTTGATCTTTCTGTAACTTGTCCATACTACTATTACATACCATGCATGTATAGGGTAAGCTTAATTACATACCATAGAGCTTAAGTCTAAATGTGCATATCCTGAGATGATCGTACGCACATGCGTTGATGCCTTGATCGACTATAAGTCACTGTTTTGTTCTGTCTTCTACACTTAGTCAATTTTCACTTCATAGTTTACTGTCAAAACTTTATATGACTTTGTTGCCATAATGACAACAAAAAATAAGCCATATACTCCTTGGGAGTCAACTTGCCAACACACTATCTATCGGTGTTTGTTTTCACTTAGTGCATACTAAAATTTTATGCATTACTGATAGCATAATCTTTATCTCCCTGGTTCTTTGAAGTCTTTTACACTATGTATATAACCAAAATTATTATATCAATTTGACATCAATGGAAATAAAATACATTAACCGATTTAGTGTCTTGCATTAACTTTCTACAGCTTGGTGATCATCAACTTAACATATTCAAACATTCAATCAGTTATAGTTCATCAAAACCTTCCTTTAATTGTCTAGTTTGTCTAACAAGCAGTCTTTTAATTTCTTTGACTTTACACTAGTTTTTTTTCTTAATCAATGCTCCCAAAATCTTCAAAAGGGTCTCAACATGTACCTATACATAAATACCAATTTTCAGAGGTAAATAATATTGGAGTTGATGAAAACCTCAACCGCGCAGCTCCCAAGAATCACCTGCATGCAAACACCTATCACAGAAAGAGAGAATAAAAAGCTATGGAGGCTAGAAGCAAGAGATTTGTGAAAGAGGAAACATCTTCAATTGATTCAATAATAATAGAATTGGAATAACAAAAGAATTGATAATTACAAAGTGACCAATCCTAATAAAGGAGATCAAAACCCTAAGAAGGGTGGAGAAATTGAGGTTGCATGAATAATTAATAAAGAATTAATTATTGCATGCCTAAAGTTTAGCTTAAGTGAACTAGAGATAAAAGGTGACTAAATAATTAAATCAATAATGGTTTAATTATTAAGTGAAAAGGTGACTTAATAATTAAAACAATAATGATTTAATTAATAAGTGAAAATACCCTTTTACTTTAACACTCCCCTTAGGATAAACTTAGGGAGAAGCTAAAAACCTAGAAATAGATATTGAAAGTAGGAAAATGGGTCCTAACAACAAGGCCTTATCAGGTACCCAAGTATAAAAAAAATTTGAATAGAGGAGAAAAGGAGAAAACGCAGTGGGAAAAACCCCTCTCTAAAAAGAGATGAAGACTAGCAAAGGACTGAAGAATCCTCCAACTAGAGAATGTCCCAGAAGAATAAGAACATGTAAAACACCTCTGAAGCATGAAGATGCAAAAATTTTCAAAGAATAAATGCTGGAATCTCCACTATAATAGAACATGATCACGTAGAGAAGACTGTATATAAAGCCTGAAGAGATGATCAATCAAAGATAGAAGGATGCCTCCAAAACATGAATGAAAGAGTGTCGATATGGTAAATGATCCATCTCACCAAAATGCATAGGTACCTAGCCACTGCATCCACCTAATACATAGGAAAAAATATAGAATACATAGATCACTCCATCAAACCAAGGAAGCATTAGAACCAATAGGAGATACCCCCATAATGCTGAGAAGGGAGAGGAATGACAGGTACATTGAATCAGATTGCCATGAATAACTGCATGATGAAGAACGTATAAATAAATATAAAGGATGGTGTCATGGAAGGATCACTCTCTTCACACAAATCATGGACTAATGTCATGGAAGGAAGACTCACTTGACAAAGGTATATGGAAAAAAAAGAAAACATCAAACCCCCCATGAGACTTTATAATATACTGCGAGTACAATGTTGGTGTTTAAAACTGTTACGCTTTGAGAAGAAACCAATATGTCTTAAGAATGATATTAGGAGTGGTTAGATCCATGTATGAAGGCTCTAAAAGAAAATTTTACCAACTATAGGGACAAGACTTCCCTTTGCACTTCTAGCTCTGCAAAACCAAGGTGGATACACCTAATCCAGACAAAACTCAACTCTTTACAACACCTTCTACTTCTGGATTCAAACAACAAATGATGATAAGAAAGTACTAAATACCAACCAAGCATTCATTGACTCTCCATTACCATGGTGGAATAACAAAAAACAACTATAAATGTAAATAATTTTGTAATGAGTTTGATTAAATTAATGGACAGAATATAGCGAAACCTATCAGACATATATCTCCACAAGATATACTAGTTATGGATCAGTGGCTTATCCATTGGGTAAACTCCTAAATACAATACTAAAACTGAAACAAACTCTTGGTATAAACTCAAAGCTATAAAAATTAAATCTCTTAGACTACACACTACAAGATCCTCAAGTAGATAATCCAATATAACCAATGTAATATCCAAAGCATTTTAATTTGATCTAAGATCAAAGACTTATGGAATACACATATGTATAAGAAAGACTCATATAGTAAGCCAAAAAACTTACAACTCACACAAATAACACAACGGAGAGACTTAAATATGAGAACACATATATTAAGTATAAAAATATCATACAACTTTCTATTATGTTTTAACACAATCTGAAAAACATCTACTATATCCTAGACTAGAAACAAGTATAAGCCTAATTCTTTCTACTCTCCTAATTCTCGAGCCCTTTCTAAATGGTCTTGAAAATTCCTTTATAGAAATAGGAATGCAACAAGCATCTAACCATTTAGGGTTATGGTTACAACCAATTATGTCAATACATTAAATACATTCAATTTTGTAATCAAGTTGAAACCCTAACATTCTCTTCAATATGTGCAAATTTGACTTGAAACTAATATGCCCTTGTCCATGGATGTGAGCATGGTACCCTAAGGTGCAAGAATTTCCATGAAATGACACTAAGAGTAGCTCACATAAATGCAAAAATACCAGGCTTCTCTAATAACATTTATCCCTATGATATAAAACTCTTATCTGTCAAGGCTGGTCATGATTATATCTCGCCATTTCAAATTCCAGCCTCTACATCTTCAACAACTATGAAATATCAATCTAAAAGATTAGACCACAATAGTAATGACTCTGAGACAAGATCTGACTCCACCACTATGAAACCCTATGCAAATAGATTCAAATATTTAAAATATAGTTTACAACGGTCACAGGTGGCACTAAATAGGACATGGATGGTTGAGATAAAACCTCAAGGAAAGTTTAAAACATAGCTGTGGATTCCCTCATGTTACCCGGGCTCTTAGATCAAATCCTTCTAGGTGTCAATGGCACAATTCCTTAAAGTGTATCTCATTTGTATCTTTTCCTTAAGGCTTTATGTCATTCGTCAGATCTTTTCAAACTTGTCTGGACTTTACTTCATTTCCTTGGCACTCATCGGACCCACTAGTGACACGTGGCCTCCAGGAACAATGCCTTAAATAATAGATCTTGAGCATCTTTTCTTTGAGCCTTAGCACTGACCACAATATATTCTCAGACTTGATCGATCTTTACTTTACCTTTCATACTTCATCCCGACCCCACCATAGACATGTGGCACAACAACATAATGCCTTGAAAGTTAAAAACCTTCATCTTTGCCTTTAAGCCTTTACACCTATCATTTGATCTAAAGGAACTTTCTCAGAGATTAATCAACTGCAAACAAATCAGCCTCTAACTCATCTTTAACCTTGGTTAGTTGATTTATCTGTATCTCCAAGTCTCCATTTGAATTCCCTAACCTTGGTTCCATTCTGAGATAAAGTGCACACCACACGATCAAAAAAAGATCTACGGTTATGATTCTGTCTCAAAAAAACTATAATTGACCCTGAGTTGCCTCAGCCTGACTCAAATTCTATCTAGAGATTCAGTGATAACGTAGTCTCTGAATCGCTGAAAAAATTCTTTACCTTGGGTTACATTTGGGGATTAAGCACAAGCCCTCCAATTTATCTGTCCTTGGAAACACGTGGCAATATCTTGTCAAATCTCTTCAAACCTAACTCAGTCTTTGAACTAACCATGATCTCACCAGGGTATTTTTAGAGATTCAGTGATAACCGAGTCTCTAAATCGCTGAATAAAAACTTTAACTTGAGTCCCATTACGAGATTAAATGCAAGCCCTTTGATCCTTCTCAACACTGACAGTTCTGATTTAATCCTGGAAACTTTATCTTAACTTAACTTGAGTCAGGGTCCCATCTAGAGATTGTGTGACTGAAGGAAAATCCCAACCCTGGCAAGTTAACTTTAACCCTTGGTTAGATCTGGAGATTACGCGCAAAAAGCTTATCTCTGAATCGCTGAATGAAATTAATTTGACTCGGCTCAAACTCAGGTTCCATCATGAGATTATGAGATAACATAGTCGCCAGGTCACTAAATAGATCACTTAACTTGGGTTTGATATAGAGATCAAGCACAAACCATATGATTAGATCAAGGATAGAACAAGATCAGCAACCTTGTTGAATCGTTGGATAAAACTTGACTTTGACTATGATCTTGAGATTCAATGCCAGCCGTAAGATGAGATCAAGATAGATGATACACACGTAATCTCCAAATAGAAAGAGCATATTCTATCTCATTCCAAGATTAGGAGAGAAGTGCATGTGCCAAGTTACTGAACAATAAAGAATATTTGATCTCGACCACGATATTAGGAGACAAGGTAAAGACAAAAGTGCACATGGATTAAAATATTTAAGTGGCTTGGAAAAATTAACGAGACAATAGAACAAGTCTTGAGGGTTTTAGGGGTTTACTCAAATTTTGACTCAACAAGACAAAAGGCTCTAGGCCAGAGACCAAAGTAAATGCAGAGACATGAGGAAACAATAAGGAACCATGAAAATTTTACCAAGTGTTAACAGTGGCTTCGTCTGGGGATGTATGCCTCTTCTAGGCATAGCAAGGATTCAGGATTTATGGGATAAGAAGACCACATACTAGAAAAGAAACCTAACCTACAACATAAACTAAAAATAAAAATAATATGTATAAACTTGCAGAAAAAAAAGACTTAGTTCTGCCACCTTATTCATTGATTTGAAGGAATCAAATCAGTCCCGATGGTTTGAAACCATCACCAATTCTATGATCTAGTTTTCCCTTGTCATAGACAAATTTTTGTGCTCCTTGTTCTAGAAAAAAACTAAAATAACCACTTTCATTTGTCTGATCAGATCCATTTCCATGTACCATTAGCTCATCATACAGAAAAATATCATCATATCTATTAATAGATCTTGAAAGAAAATCAGATAGATGTTGAAAATGTAAAGCATGTGGCATATATGTCACATTAATTAGATACAGAAAAGTCATAAGAAATGCAACCCTCATCATGTTTTAACTCAATGCCACACCTTAGAGAGTCATCATCTAGCTGAAAAAGAAAGCACTTACACTCTGCCACATTGTTGGATCCCTTGTGTAATATTCTGTCATTTGTTTTGATACAAATAGCATAATTTCTTAAAAAAATTTCATGTAAATCAATAAAGTTATACAAACCAATATCTTGTATGTTGGAATGAGAGAACTCATCCACATATTCATTAGGTAACTGCACATGCTGGGAAGTTGAAGGACCATTCTTAAATGCTTTAATGAATGACTGAGAATCATTGGTTGGAAAGGAAGGTTTGGATTGAACTTCTATCTTAGAAATTCCTGCAAGTGTAGTATCCTCTAGCCTCCGAGCAATATCAGCCAGCAAGTGTGCCATTTTGTTATGACCCTTCCCTATCCAATCAATTCCAAATGCATCAAAATTCTCCACTTCATCCCAAACAACATTCCCATACTACTTGAAATTTTGATTCTTGGAAGTGTATTTGGCTCTTGTTTGAGAAATCACCAATTTAGAGTTTCCAACCACTCTGATATTTCTAATCTTGTGCCTTGAGCCTAACCTTAAACCTATCAGCAAGGCTTCATACTCTAAAACATCATTTATGCATGTGAATAGAAAAATAAATGAAAATTTAAAGGTTTTGCCACTAGGAGATACCAATAAAACTCCTGCACCAGCTCCATCTTTTGAGTTGACACCATTAAAGTACATAGTCCAAAAATCACTTTGTCCTACCAGATTCTCTTTGTCCTCAGATAAAAGTAAATGTTGGGCCTCATTTTCAACCTTAATGCCTTGGTCCTGCAAGGATCCAATATTAGTATCCAAGAAATAATTCATAGTTTCATCTTCACTTTCCTCAATCATATGAGGGGTTCTAGTCTCTCTGGATACTTTGAGATTTTCACCAGCAATATTAAAGGTTGCAAATGACAAGTCACATTAGATACTTCCCCCCATTGATGTACTATATTGTTTGGACAATAGCATACCATATTGGCAAGGGCTGTCAACCACAAGGACATTCATAGTTATTAGCTTCTATGGAAATGTTGAAAGTCTATAAGGCAGAACCTTAATAGTACCTATGACATGCACTTCCCTTGAGTCCATTTCTTGACATCTTCTATGAGGAATATCTACCTAAAAACCCACTGCCTTCATTATTTCTACAGGCATAACAATATTGGATGCTCCCGAATCAATCATACAATTTTTCAGCATCTTACCATTAATAACTAAAGTCAAGAAAAAAGGATTCACAGCTACCAAAGGAGTGTTGACATGATTTGTATATAAGAAAATATGAGGGATCTTAGAGATGATCTCTTCTGATTCCTTTTCCCTTTTATCAGATTTGTCCTTAATATTCCCCATTTCTGTATCCACTTTGGGCTTCAAGCTATTTGTATAAGAAACAATATTTATCCATGAGAGGACTTTCTCCTTATGTTCCTTTATTCTCGTCATTTCTAAAAGTGGGAATTTGACAAAGGTTTGTGAAATAAATTATCCCATATCAATAGGGGAGTATATGATGTTAGATATATCCTTCTTAATAGTGACAACACCTTTACCTTCAGCTTAAGTACCCAAATTTGGCTCAATTCCTTTATTATCCTTTTGCAAAGGAGAGGCATTTATTTCTGGCATTTTTGTTTTTATCTTATGGACATTATTTGAACTATATAACTTCACCTCTTTTCTAACCTTTATTTTCTTTACACACTCAGAAATATTTTCTTTCTCTGATGCCTGTTAAGGGCTTCCTTTTGTCTCTTTGATAGACATACCAGTTGGTCTACCATCTGCATTACCAATTGTCCTATTTCTTAAATTATAGTTACTCTATGCTTGAGTAATCAGGTTTTCAGTGATTTGAGCCCTCTCTGCATCTGAAGTTCTTCCTACTAGAAAAGGTTCTTTACCTCTTCATTATTGCACCTTACATTATAAATTTCTGCTTCCTTTTCATAAGATGAAAGAATATCCTGATCTTTAGCCTGATTGTAAGATTCATCTTCCTCTTATGAAGAAAACTCTTGACGTTGACCTTGGTCACTAGATTCTTCACTTCTCAAGTCTACATAAGCCATTGCATTCCCAACATTATCATATAGTTTTTATTTCTCTTCTCTTTCTTGTTGGGTCTGACTTGGATTTTTTTTAAAGCAATAACACAATTGTCTGGATTGTGCGGAGATCGACATACTTCACACTAGTAATCTTGACTACACACGTTAGCTGAATTTCTTTGAAGAGGATCAGGAGTTCCTTTATCAAGCTTGTCCTTCCCTTGTGGGAGAATAGGCATTCACTAATACAATTTTTCTCAATTTTTGACAATCATAGGTCGATTTTGCAACTATCAAAGGTAGATCAATAGACCAAAAGTGTCATGGAAGTTATTTTGTCAAAACTTGTGATGACTGGCATATTTGTCATAAAACCGATGACTAAAAGTTCAAAAAAAAGGTCCTTGTGAGAGATGTTGTGTGCATCTTTCACCCTAAGACCTTTTCACAGCCGGTCACTTTTTCAACAACCCTATGATGCAAAAATTGAAAAAGAATGATGAGAATCCTATATAAATGATGAATTGATCAAAAAATTGTCATCGATAATTAGTCAAAACATCGATGACAATTCATTGATCAATTCATCATTTATATAGGATTCTTGTCGACTTTGAATCTAACAAAGGTCAAAAAAATGACGAGATGTTTTTAAAAAAATAAAAAAATTTCACTGGCACTTTATATTAACCACTTTGATTATACAATCCAACAATTTGTATAACCATTAATTCTCATTTTACTAGCCTCATATGGGACACATGGTGTTATCACAACCCGACCTCTACTTGCATCATCAAACCTTGTAAAGTTTCACTTTCCTTCTTTCTCCTAACTTTGTGGGTTAAGGTATAGCACATGATAACACCTCACTCAATCATAACCCTTTCGCTATGACATCACTTCTCCTTCTGAATTGGTGACAAGTGGAAACCTCTCACTAATTTTTAGGTTGAACTTCTACTATTATTATCAATCCATGAAGATGCAACTTGACATTTCTTTTTAACTATTTATGGCTTAGCGCAAGATTATTGGTATTGAAACAACCCCACCCTTTTTCAAAAATTGGAGTCCCACAAATAAAATAAGCAAAGAATAACACCTAAGCTAAAAAAAACTAAACAAGTACATCTAAGCTAAATAAAACTAAACAAATAAGTGACCAAACTACTTGAGTGAAATGAATCAAGGTGGATCTCTAACATGACCTACTTAATAAAAATAAAAAATAACAACAAAAAATGAGCCCCTCAAAAGTCCTATGTCAAATGAATCAATGAAAATTAATCACTAGGCTCCACAAAACCACTAAACTAAAAAAAATAGAAAGAAAAACTAACCTGATTTCTATAACCAAATGGTTCAAGATAGAACTATTCTAACTATGTACAGCACACTTGAGCAGATAAAACTTAAAAGACCTATATATACACATGACCTAACTTGGTTTCTCAAAATGTTTAACAACAATAAGGCATTGGTAATAGTCCATTAAAAACATACCTATATCCACTCCTCCAATGTCCTTATATGTTTCCTACTCATACACATTAATTAGTCATTTCCATACTCATGGTTATGATTCCCAATATCAACAAACAAATTACAAGAATATAAACTTAATTTAGTCAAATTACCTGGCTTCAAATATAGCCAAACCACTCATAGATGCCTTCTTCCAGCAATGTTGTTGAAGACAAATTAGTGAAGTTGTCAATGGATCTGATGATGTCAATTATGACTTGAAGCTTTGGATGCCCGAAAGATAGGAAAAGAGAGACAATGTTTGTTTGTATTTCTCTCTTCCTATCTTTGGGCATCCAATGCTCGAAGTCATACTTGAAGGATGTTCATTTGTATATCTCCCTGTCTTCCTGTCATTGGGGCATCTGATGCTTCAAGTGATTTTAGGGTGCACTTTTTAGTCTTTTGATGGTCTACATTTCTTATCTCTTGTTTTCTGATGAGGTTAGTGTCTCACATGTTGAGTTGGTACTTTGAATTTGGACTATGTTAGTGTCTCTCATTCTTTGCTGAAGCTATGTCGAGATAAACAAGAAATTAGTCTTTACTATAAAAAGATTCTTCAAACCATAACTATGATGAGTTAAATATTTTGATTTGGAAGGTACAAGAAAATTACCAAGGATATAGAAGGATTACATGTGAAAGGAATTCTAAAATATGTAACTCAATGTGGAATTCAATAAACTAAACTATTAAGAGGGTTTACATAAAACAAAATTTGAGTATTGATTCCTCTTATGATATCTTGGAAAATGAGTAATTTAACTTGTAAGAATTATAAATATGATCCTATAGTGAGGGTTGTGACATCTTGATAGCCTTTTATCATTCATAGTATCTATTACTTTGAATTATCTTGTTTTGAAAA
>MU223068.1:1803905-1814471 GCA_018584345.1 Thuja plicata | reverse complement strand
GGTTTTAGGGTTTGTTCACCTTTATAAGGTCAAACTTTGTAATTAATTTTCATTAATTCAGATTATAATTTCGCTCTCATTTTCTGAGCAACTTCTGAGTTCTTCAGCTTTTTCATTTTTTGCTTCTTTGTATCAGGTTCTTGCATGCAGGTGTATTCAGGGTCTGTGGATTTGCATGTTTGCAAAATCCTACAACTACAGTAGTTCATTTTTGATATAGTGTATATCAACATTCAGAGGTTTGTAGCCTTCATATTATTTGGGCAGTGAGCCATACACCCCTAACAGGGTTTTGTAAAAGACTCCTAACAGGGTCTGACCTTTAACCAGGTCATTGTACTCAAATTGTAAAGACTACTTCTAACAAGGCAAAGGAACTTTAACAGGTTCATTACACCTAGTACAATATTTTGTGGGTACTAATCCCCACCAAAGTTTTCCTCTGATCAAGGTTCTTCGTAATCATATCATGTGTTATGTGTTCTTGTATTATGTTTCTTTGGATGCACATTTGATATATGTTTAATTGGCTGAAATATAATAAGTAGATAAACACTAATTCACCCCCCCCTCTTAGTGTTTCTAACACCTTCCTCAAGATCATCAAGCTGAGACATTTAATCTATTCCACTCTGAGCTTGAGGAACCCCAAGTTGCAGCCATAGAAGTTGAAGAACCATTTGAGAAAGTATTTGCTGATGCATTTGATCAATTACTATCATCTGACGAATCCTTGCAATTAGACAAACTATTTGCTGAACTATAAGATCTCTTGCAGCAGCCAAGGCCTCCTCCAAGGATGGCTCAACCAACCTTTCCCTTCCCAATTCTGCCTCAGCAGGGAAATGAAAATTTGAAGAACATACCCTCTGTAGCTTTGCCCAAGTTCTATGGCCTCATCACCGAAGACCCTGAGACTTTCCTTTTTGAGTTTGACATCCTTTGTAGGAGCTACGACTATACAACTGATGCACATAAGCTCAAGTTGTTCCCATCCACTCTGAAGGAAGCCGTACTGAGATGGTTTATGGGCCTTGGTGCTAACTTCATAGCATATTGGACTACCACGAGCAACATGTTCCTTTCCAAATACAAAGATTATTTTTGAGGGCCAGATTTAAAAGGTGATGACATCTTCAGGATGGCCCAGAAAGAGGATGAGACCCTAGAAGATTATGTCTCCAGGTTCATGTTCAACCTGCAGTGTAACACTCAGCATCAACTGAACGAGGACTCTCAAAAACACCTTTTTATTAAAGGTGTCAATGAAGGGAGCATTGAGGCTCTAGACCTGATGGCTGGAGGCACTGTTACACAAAAGAAATTGGGATGATATCAAAAATATCTTCCTAAACTACTCTCGGGCCACTGTCAAGAAGGGTAGGGGAATCCAAGAGCTACCACACAAGTCTGGTAGCTCTGGGGTATCCAAGATAGAACTTTCTAATCTTCTATTAGACTTTAAGCAGGACATCATTAATGATGTCGCTACTCATCTAGATACCATGCAAGCTAGAAAGAAGGAGGATGTTGATGCTATGCTTGCTGAATACTGCCCGCATTGCAAGGAGAAGAAGAGGAGTTGCAAATGCAAGACCATTGCAAATGTGGAGTCCTAGCCGATGCCTACGGAGTTCAAAGCTATAGATGAAAATAGAGAGGTGCTGTATGTCACTCAGCGTAGGCCATGGGCCCCATGACCAGGTATGCCCCAAGATCCTCCTTAAACTCCTAGTAATAATAATCTATGGCAGAGTTTCCCAAATTTAGGTCCCCATAATTTTAGAGGATATATTAATTGGTAGCAACCTCAGCAGGGGTGGCACTAGCCCTAGCAGGGTTGGCAACAACCCTAGCAGGGTTGGCAGCAATCCCAGCAGGGTTGGCATCAATCCCAGCAAGGCTGAAAACAACCTTAGTAAGGGTGGCAATAGCCCAGCAGGGTTGGAAGCAATCCCAACAAGGCTGGAAACAACTGTAGCAAGGGTGGCAACAGCCCCAGCAAGGGTGGCAACAACCTAATCAATGGACTAATCAGCCCAATCAGCAAGCCATAATGCCCCCTCCATAGAAAAAAGCTCTAATGCCTCCACTTGCAGCCATTAATAATCCTCCTAAGCCACCACAGCTACCCGCACAACCTAATCCTAATCCCAATAACAAACCGCCTTCTCAATAGCAAAGCTATACCTTACATGACATTCATCTCAGGTCAGGAACTAATCTTGCTTCACCGCAACCCCCTATCATAACCAAAGTGGAGGAGCCTCCTGTTGACCACAAAGATGTGTCAGCTCCTGTAGCCAAAGAGCCTCCATTTCCTCAGAGATTAGCTACACAAGCTGAACCCATAGTAAACCACGCTATAGCAGACTTACTTGACCAATTAATGCATATAAGGGTAAAGATTCCTTTCCTAGATGATATCAAGGAAGTCCCTGCCTATACTAGAGCTATCTGGGAGGCTTGCATTAAACAACCTAGAAGAAAGAAAAAGGATCCCAAGACCATTCATGTCATCGAACAACTCTCTGATCTTATGTTAGACAAGTTGTCTATACCCAAGTATGCTGATCTAGGAAGTCCTATAGTTACAGTTACCATCCAAGGTATACAAGTTCCAAATGCCTTAGTGGATTTAGGTGCATCTATAAATGTTATGACCAAAAAAGTCCTATCCAATCTGAACATTTTTGGTCTTTGAGACACACCAACCATTTTGCAACTGGCTGATAGTTCTACTGTTAAACCTGATGGGGTAATTGAAGATGTTATAGTCACCCTACATTCCTGGGAGTATCCCGTAGACATTGTGGTTCTCTCCCCTAAAGCTGATATGGGTGGGTACCCTCTGATTTTATGATGACCATGGTTGGCCACTGCTAATGCCTTCATAGCTTGCTATTCAGCGAAGATGACCATCTCTAATGGCATCAATACCAAAAACTTGACACTCTACTCCCCTACTCAACCCATGTTGTAGGACGAGGATGCCATATGGCTAGAATTAGATGAACTTGATCTAGAAACCAACTCAATCTAGAAACTCATGGTAATAGGAAGAGAGTCATTTGTAGCCTCTAGGGAAGAAGATGAGATCATTTCATCTATCCTCACCAATAACTATGACATAGATTCCCAGTTGTGTCCGCAATCGAACTGTATCTTAGAGACTATTTTGACCACTCCAAATGCATCTCCATATTCACTGTCCTCCAACTATCTTCATCTCTTATTACCCCATGAAATAGCTTCACCTCCAATTGTTGAGTTGGCCATGATGGATAAGGTCATCAAAATGGAAATTAGTCCTGGCAAAGAATTGAATATCAGCTCTAACCTGTCGTTACCATGTCAAAAAGCTATCCTTCAGTTGCTACAGGAAAACCAGAAGAATTTTTCTTGGGATTACACTGACATGAAAGGAATAGATCCCAAACTTTGTACCCATCAGATCTATATAAGTTCAAATTATAAACTTGTCAGGCAGCCCCAACGAAGAGTCAATCCTATCTTAAGGGATATAGTCAAAACTGAGCTCCAAAAGCTACTTAATGCCAGGTTTATCTACCCAATTTTTGACAGCCAATGGGTGTCACCTCTTGTCATAGTGCCCAAAAAAGGAGGTAAATGACATGTTTGTGTGGATTACTGGGAGCTCAATATAGCCACTAAAAAGGACCATTTTCCACTACCATTCATAGACCAAGTCCTTGATAACCTAGCAGGTAAGAAGTAATTTTCCTTCTTGGATGGGTTCAATGGTTACAATTGAATTCAAATAGCTCCCGAGGATCAGGAGAAAACTACCTTCACCTATCCTTGGGGAACTTTTGCATATTTTGTCCTCCCTTTTGGCTTATGTAATGCTCTTGCCACTTTTCAGTGAGTAGTCATCAGTATCTTTTCAGACATATCTTTTGATTGTAATGAAATCTACATGGATGACTTCACTACCTATGGGAACACCTTTGATGAAGCCAAGGAAAATCTGGAAAAGGTCCTCTGAAGATGCCAGGACTATAATCTCTCTCTCAATAGTGAGAAGTGTTTTATGATGATGGAAGAAGGTGTCGTGTTGGGACATTTTATTTCCTCACATGGCATCCAGGTAGACCCTACCAAGATTTTAGTCATCAGTACTCTTACCACACCAGAGAAGCAGAAAGATGTCCAGAGTTTTCTCGGCCATGCTGGGTATTACAGATGGTTTATCAAGGATTTTAGCCAAATTGTAGCTCCCCTCTATAATCTGTTAAAAATGGACTCTGATTTTACTTGGAATTCTGAGTGTGATAAGGCTTTCCTACAGCTGAAGGAAGTTCTAACAACTACACTCGTATTGCGTGGACCAAATTGGGGTTTGCCCTTCCATATTCATATAGATGCTTCCAATTATGCTATCAGGGCAGTATTGGGCCAGCAACAGGATGCAATTGAACATGCCATTTATTTTATCAGCAAGAATCTGCAGGGAGCCGAATTCAATTATACAGTGAAAGAAAAAGAGTTTCTTATAGTAATTTATGCTCTGAACAAGTTCAGGCATTATATTACTGGTTACCATATTTTTGTCCACACTGACCATTCTGTGATCTGGTACCTGATGAATAAACCAGCTATCTCAGGAAGATTGGCTTGTTGGTTACTACTCATGCAAGAATTTGACATCACAATCATCATGAAGCCCAGGAAAGCCAATGTTGTCGCTGAATTTCTCTCTCGCTTGCACGTACTTGATGATCCTGCAGCCATAGACGACAATTTTCTGGATGAACATTTGTTCATGTTGCAAGCACAAAATCCACAGTACACTGACCTTGCCAATTATCTCACAACTGGTCAAACATTGGCCCACTTTTCTTCCAAGGAACGTCGACTGCTAGCTGAGAAAAGTTTTAACTTTTCTTGGATTGTTGGTTTTATGTTTTACACTGGCCCAGACCAAGTTATGAGATGATGCCTCTGTGAGGATGAAACTTATGACATCCTCTGAGCATGTCATGATGAGCCATGCAGGTGCCACTTTGCAGCCAAAAGGACAGCCTTCAACATCTTGATTACTGGGTATTATTGGCTGACTCTCCACAAAGATGTCGCTCAATACACCAAGAAATGTGATCAGTGCTAGCAAATGGGGAGGCCTACTAAGACTGATGAGATGCCCCTGGAGCCATAGGTGGTGGTCACACCCTTTGATAAGTGGGGCATAGATTTTGTGGGTCCAATTGACCCTTCTTCTCAAGGTAAGTCTTACATTTTAGTCAGTAATGAGTATGCTACTAAGTGGGCCAAGGCTAAACCAATGAAGCATCTCCGGGACAACAATGTTGCTAAATTCTTGTATGAGGCCATTTTTACCCACTTTGGTGTTCCAAGGGAAATCGTCTCTGATCAAGGGGCACAATTCACTTCCAACCTCATTGATGCTCTAATGGAAGAATACCACATTCATCATGCTAAGTAATCTCCCTACCATCCATAGGCCAATGGTCAGGTCGAAGTCACTAACCGTGAATTGGAGGCCATGCTTACCAAAACCATTGTTGTTCATAAGAAGGATTGGGTAGCCAGGCTTCCTAAAGCACTATGGGCTTACCGCACTACTTGGAAGTCTACTATAGGATTCACCCTGTTCTAGTTAGTCTATGGCAATTTGGACATGATGCCTGTTGATTTTGAACATAAGACATTGCAGACAACATTAGAGCTCGCCCTTGATCTCACTATAGCTTAGCAGGAATGAGTTTTCACCTTGAATAGTTTGGATGAATGGAGGAAGTCTACCCTAGCTAACACCAAACTGATCCAACAATAGTGCAAGCAATGGCATGAAAATTTTATTAAAGATAAAACATTTTCCATCGATGACTAGGCTCTCTTGTATGACTCCAGATATCACCACACTCCTAGTAAGTTCCAAACCCACTGGTTAGGGCCTTATGAAATTATTGTTGTATTTTCCAATGGTGCTGTGCAGTTGTCGATCATTGACCCTGTTTGATTCAAGTTACTATTAATGGCCAGTGTCTCAAGCTGTACCATAAACCCCAGAGCAAGACTGAGTTCCTATAGTAATTTGTGAGCACTGAAGTCCACGATCTTCCTATAGTGCAAGAATGTGAGCCCCTCGCTCATATTCATTCTTTGCTTTGAGAATAATGTTCACTTCACTCTATAATAAATACTTTCTTCCCAAAAGTACCTTCTCCATAATAAAAACCTCACCTCACATTTTTCTCTCTTCCATCTCTTTCATTTCACCGTATCACTCCATTCAAGCATATCTTGTCATTAGCCGCTCTTCCTGAAGCTCTTTCTAGGTTCATGGCATGATCTCTCGTACATATTTTATTTTTATTTGCTTTATTTAGGAGTTTAGTGTTTTTTAATTTAATGCTCTTGTGAGACATGGCACGGTGGGACCCGTGCCTTCACCTTAGTTGGGGGGGAGGTTTATTTATTGTTTGTTTATTATTTCAGTCATTTCAGTGCTTCATGATATTTACTTCCTGTCTTGTCAAAACCCTTTTTCACATGACTGCTGATAAATGTTTTAATAAGAGTCTGTAACCTGTGATTATGTCATCAATTATCAATGAATTAAAATCTATTAAGGGTTGAGTTAAAACAATAATTATTTGGGTGCGACATGTTTGGGTTGCACATACCTTAACAGGCGTGAAAAAATTATGAAAACCAATAAGCTCTACTTCTTGATACGAGTGTTCTTCAGTACTCTTTCATCTCTAAATTTTTGCACCATCAATACGCAAAAGCTTTGAGTCTGTAAAATGAATTCTCCATTATGAGGTTCGGCATACATCCTGCGGGGTAGCATTTTGACAGTAGCAGCTATGGGTGGGGATCTCCAAAGGTGCGAGCTGACTGATCACAGTGTTCTTTTAGCATCAGTAGCCAGTTGTGAAAAATTCCACAGAAGAGGATGGTTGGACTACTGCCTGAGCCTCAATGGATTTGATGAAGAAATCTCTCATGAATTTCTGAAGAATTTACAAGGTGGCTTTGCAGTAGTAAAAGGGTTGAGAGTTGAATTCTCAGAGGAGATAGTAGTAGAAGTCACAAAGTTACCGCAAGAAGGCAAAAAATGGTCAAAGAATATTGATGTGCATTTGGCTAGGGCACAGTTTAAAATTCATGGTGACCCTCCTCTAGACATTAGAAAGAAGCAGGGTACCTCAAGGATCTCACTGCCTAAAGATTACATGTAGCTAGCCACCTTCATCATTCAGTATTTCACTTGCGAAGGCCAATATAAGTACCTTCATGGAATACATTTCAAGATTCTGAGTTCCCTATGCCACGACAATCAACCGGTGATTCTACCTAGTTTTTTGTTCAATATTATTCAAAAACAAGCTGGTATGGTTCAAATAGGAAAAGTTCAGGTTGTTTTGCATCACTGTTTAATTAAAACTATCATAGAAAGAGAATTGAATAAACAGTCCATAGGAACATGGGAGGATTTTTTACAAATGGATAATTTAGCACTTAGGGTAGTAGGCCCTAGAGGCCAAGGTGTCAGGAGAAGGGAAAAATATGAAACAGGAGTTCGTAAGGTTATCTCAAGAATTAATCCTAAAGCCTCCTCCTCAAACCCAAGATAGCCTAAAAGGAAGGCTTGTATAAAAGAAACTCCTGTTGCCACTAAGAAAAGAAGAAAACGTGGTAAAGCCACTATTTCCCTGATACCTCTCCTACTGAGGAAACCCAGTCACCTTCTAAGGAGTCTAAAAGCAAAACCCTAGGAGAAGAGGCAATAAATTATGAACCACAATCTAGTAGGGAAAAGGAGAATGGTGCATCTGATGAAACCCTACCTGAAGCTGAAGAAGATACCATGAGAGAAACCCCTATAGCCATTAAGAAAAAGAAATGCATGAGCCCTCAAAGTTCTATTCAAACCCCCGTGAGGTGAAGTCCTCGATTTATCACCACTTTTGACAAAAATGTTGAGCCACCTACTCATACCATAGAAATTGAATCTTCCCAATCCATTGAACAACCTTTCCTTGAACATATAAACTAGGAGTCAATAGAAATTGAAGGAATAGGTAATATTTTAGAGAAGGATCCTAAAACAGAAAAGGATGTTTCCAGTGTTGATTATATTCTTGTGGGAAGTGATAAAGAATTAGAAAATGAGGAAGGATTTGTTAATAGCCCTGGTATGCAAGATAACCTTGAGGATTCCATGGAAGAAGATTCAGATGACTCAAGGGGTTTTCCTTCTGATGAATTCCCCATGCTTAACCAGGAAGGGATTAGGAACATAATAGGATAGGTTAGTAAGGAGAATTTAGATGTGTTGGCAAATACAGCTGAAACTTGCCAAGAGAATGATTCAATCAGAACTGTTGCTGTAATTAAAGGTAATCTTTTTCCACATTGAGATAAGAAAGAACAACCACATACCACATCTTCTCATCCTAGGGCATCCGAACCTGTACCTAAAACTTCCACTGAATGGATTGACATCCTTCATCAGCGACCAATGCCACCAGCAGATTTTTCCACCCCCATTACTACAGGGTTACACTTATATCAGCAATTCCTATGGGAAAAGGCTCAGTGGGGTTTGGAAAAAGAAAGATTACAGAGAACCATTGATGAGCAGGCTCATCAACTTAAACAAAAAATAGATTAGGTAGCAGTATTGGAGGAAAGGATTCAAAAGATAACTGAACTAATTCCTCAGGCAATGGCATGTAGATCACCATCCCCAGTTTATACCTTGTTTTTAAGAGAACAATTTGTCAATTTTTAGATGACCAGGGTTGTAGAGGGGTTGAATCCTTCTGTAGAAACTCCACATGAATTTTATGATGCTTTCCAGTCGGCCCCAATGGCCATCAAAAAATTTCTATGTGAGTTGTACTTGCACAATTTTGTAGTACCTAATAATCATGAGTGGAATCCTCTTTTGTATATAGGGGATGTTCAGTTAAGGGTAGTAATGTCCTAGGTACAAAGTGAAACAAGCAGAGAACATTAGGCTCTACCATATAGAAATAAGGAAATATATATTCCGTTAATGATTAGACTTGAGGTACAGGATTCTAGGAGGACTTATCTTGATTGGATTTCGATTACCCTAAATCCAAGTGGAGCTCAAAAGGTTAAGCCAGTTAGGGAGCAAGCATATTCAGATTGGGAATAGCATTCAACACAAAGTATTGATGATGCAATTTTAGCATGTAGGAAAAGGTGGATGGGAATGTCACATGATCTAAGAATCAGGGAACCACATTCCCCTCAGAACTTAATCCTTTCTGCTCAAAGGGTTCCACAATATAAATCAATGGGAAGAACACTCTAGAATTATTGGATTCCACTAAGGTTCCAGCCACCTTTGTTCCTGCAGCCTTTAATGGCAGTAAATGAATCGGCAGAGGATTATAGAAGAACCCAGGATTATAGCAGAACCTAGGAAGAACAGCGGTGGGAAAGGCTGTGAGATACTCATGGATACTTCAACCATGTGTTTAATGAATCAGGAGTCAAAATTGCCAGTGACTTGAGGGTACATGTAATGCCCCACCAGGGAACCTAGGAGAACTAACCTAAACTTGACACTGAGTTACCAGGATAATTTTTTTTTAAATGTTTACAAACAACAATGATAACAATGTGGAAGCAATGAAATGAGATACACGACATACACATAAGAACAACTCATACACAGATAACAATTGTCGAGGGTTCCTTGATGTAGAATCACTTAAGCAAGATGATCTACGAATAACAACTATAAAGAACTAACACAAAGGATACATCAAATGAATCCAATAATATACATCTCATAACTCACATCCTCTGCACATGTCGCAGGGTATGTAGTAATCACTCTAATACAAGTATGATACAACAACTAATACAGGTATCACATTCGATACACTACTACAAGATTACAACTGATATGATAAGATATAAACCTCCTAAGATAAACATGATGAATACACATGATACAACTCATGAAACTTTACAAGTCTCCAAAAGAATCAGAAGATATAACTGCAACAAGGATCATCCAAGCAAGAAGAAGAACCATCGGATCTCAATGGTAATAAGAATCACTACCAACCAACCGCGTGGAACCAAAGGTCCACTTCCACCGTGCTGAGGAGATAACAACATGCCCACTCACATGGGTATACAACATGAAGATAATGAAAGGTATACAAGCCATCATAAAGAACACATAGGAAGATCCTAGAAGCTTTCTGATCACAACGAGAAAGACTAAAGCAAAATCATAAGGATGGAAAGACCAAGACAACTAAAAATCCAAGATCATATAAGGTACATCATCCAAAGATAAAAAGAACATACATAAGATATCCAAAACACCAACATAACCAAATACTGACTTAAAGAGCCAAGTGTCCAAGACACAACCATAAAAGGTACAACATGAACTATGGAGGAGACTTAGGCTACATGCTATGGGAGTGTCATCATATGGTAATATACTCGAGTTACCTGGGACTGGTCTCTATGGACCCCAGACCCTCAAGCATCATCTAGTTGAGTTTACCCTGGTCT
>MU223068.1:1771146-1794612 GCA_018584345.1 Thuja plicata | reverse complement strand
AATGAATGGTTCCCTTTTCTATGCTATGTTTGAGGGTAGTGTCCTTCCTGTAGCTTATGTCCTACAAGAGCATTAATTAAGTTGAAATACTTTCTTCTAAATTTTAGTGATGAAAATATATATGTGTTGAAGATGGTATGTGTGCGATAATCCTTTTTGCAAGAATTAGTGGAGCAGTTCTAGAATCTAGCAGAGTGTCGCTGAAGAAGTCAAGGTCAGGTTCTTTCACCATAGGCCTCGGGTTGAACCAGTCAAGAGCATGTGAACCAAGATAAGTGTCATTAAAAGATCTTCGTAGGAAGGCTGGGTCAATACAGTTTCTTGTTTTATGCCATGCGCTGATCTAGAACCATCGTGTGCTACATTCTGGGACAATTTATTGAATATCTGCCATATTGTGTTATGAGATATTTTGTATTGATTACAATCCTCATCTAATGGAGTAATCCTAGATTTTAGTTGTAAGTTTTAGTTTCCCTTTTAAATAAGATGATTGCTGAACTTTGAGCAGCACGGTGATAGAGATAGAGTTAGTATTCCAGTAGTCTGTTGTAATTCAGCAAAGAGAAAATACAATCTTGTTTTCTACATCTTTTGTAATCCATGTTTTATGAATAAGTAATGAGAGCTTCAATTTATAGTATCTAAGTTCTTGTTCATTCAAGCTTTCATGGGGGCCCACACGGGAGGTGAATCTAATTCGTAGTTAAGTAGGTTGCAAGTTATTTTAAATAAGTAGGTTGCAAGTTATTTGAAGCAAGTAAGACTCTATTGCTCCTGCAACCATTAGTAACAACACTAACAGTTTTTCCTACAACAAAGACAGTTAGCTAGTTTATTGTTCCTTCAGCATAGAGTTAAACTTCCTATCCCAACTTGTTCCTTGATCTTTAGATTACGCTGTTGATATTTTAGTTCCTAGTTTAGTCCCATTTCAAGTATTTTGCATTTACTATAATGATGGCTTTTAGAATGGATGAGAGCATATACTTTGCAGTCACCATTTCAAGTTTATGCTTCCTGGTCAATAATTTAGTGAGTTCAATGTATTGTTTCTAGTGGAAAGGATGCATAATCCTTAACTACAGAGGTATTATAAAGAGCAGTCACCTATATTCTCTAGAACGGTGGCTCCTCCAATGTAGTAGTCATGTCTACCGGTGCCATGATGATTTCTCCCATTGCAGCTGGACTTCAACTTTCTTCTTTTAATGTTGTCGACCACTCTCAAGATGCTCCTTCCTGGAAAGTTAGTTATCATGCAAAAATATGCATACAAGTAAACTTAATCAAAATAATCCAAATATTAGAATACACATTCTGATAGCTATATGAAATACTGTGATATATATATATATATAATATTAGAAAAACATGACATAACTATCTACCCATAGGTTTGACAGTTGTAACTGTACTTTAACACAAGTTCAACTGGTTATAAGTCCACAAATGTCTTGTTAATACTTTAAAATAGAGTATTATGATCAATATAAAATAGAGACAATAAATTGTCTCATCATTTGCCCCCTGGTAAATTGAAGGCTTGACCTCAAGCATTGCATCTCTTGGTAGTTCCTTGGAATTCATGAGCTTCTGTCTTCCCTCTCCACTGGCTCTTGAAAGTGTAGTAGAAACCTCTTATCCTTTCCTAGACATCCACTCTGTGATCCTCCTGTAGTTGGTCAAGCCTTGCAGTGTTGATTTCATAAAGGGGACAAAGGAGCATAGGTGGCTGCGTGGTAAGTGGACACCAAAGTTCTTGTCTAATCTTCTTACCCAGCTGGATGTATTTTGGTGCTCTGTGAATGGCTGCCTCAAGGTTGATAGGGTTGTGTGGCTCTAACTTTTTAAATGCTTTAGGAAATCTACTCCATTTGCTTCTGGCACCAGCCAGGGCTTCTGAAAAATGAAGTAATACATTACCTCATACTCTACATAAACCTCTATTCTAATACCAAAGAGTTTCTCCCTCATTTCCTCTTTTACTTTTCCATAGGTCAGATTAAACCAATCCCTAAGGAGTACATCTAGTTTGCTGCTCTCTTCCCTCAATGACAAGGGTTCTGATTTCTCTTGGTATCTATAATTTTCCAGTTGTCTATCATAATTTTCCTCATTATGCATCTAGGATAATAATTCCCTTAGGTGTATATTCCCTATGTAAGGTAGAGGATTCCACTCAATTTCTTTAGGGATAATGAAGTTATGTAGGTACAGCTCACAAAGTAAGTTCTGTTGTCATGAGGGAAGAGTCTAGTATAGGCCATTAAATGCTTAGGTTGTTTTAAACTCAGATTCTATATGTTTTAGGGTCATCATTAATTGGAATGAGAGGGATTGTTCTTTCAAACAGATAGCATAAACCCTAGGAGGTGGCCTACAAGTGATTATTTGATCAGCCAACTTCAGGGCATGATCCATATTTTTATTTTGTCTTGCCAATTGTTCTTATAGATTTTTAATCTCTTCACTTTTCCCTGTTATTACTTTCTTCATTTCCTTCTTCTCTTCTCCCCATAAGGTTGTTGCAAGAACATATTTATTATACAATCCAAAGAGAAGTGGCTGCAAAGTGATTGGGCCACAATCTTCTATCTGATCATTTTGCCTCCACTGTTCTTTCCATGCTTGCTCTAATTAGCTGGTAAACCAAGTTCTTTTATAAGGAACTAGGGTAGCCTCTGAGTAGGGTGATTGATGAGGTATTGAGACTTCTCCCTCATTTTTTTTTGAGATATTATGATGGATTTCTTGGGGGTTATTTTGACATACATCAGGTTCAATTTCATATTTCTCTTTTGGAATTTGATAAATGTCTAGGGTTTCAAGCTGATTTGGGGAATCATCCACATCAATTCACACATGAGATTCTCCGTCAGATTTCTTGGGAAAAAAAAATTGTCTTCCTAAGGGTTCTTTAGGAAGTTTTCCTCTCATTCTAGGGCTTCTTTGCACATGGGTTTCTTCAACCTCCACAGCCTTCTTCTTAATAACCTTCTTCGGTCTCTCTACTGTAGGAGCTGACTTCCTTTTCTTCCCCTTTGAAGCTGTGGGGTTTTTCAGTTTGGCTATAGGAACACAAGTTTCTTCTTTTAATTTCTGCTTTCCTTTCTTTCAAGTAGAATTAGGTACAACTATCATATGAGCAGGAAAAGGCATGCTTTCTTGAATATTTTTTAGTTTCTATCTCTTGGGTGTCCTGTTCAACAGCTGGTTCAATGGGTACTACATTATCATTGCTAGGTTTCTCGATAGGGTGAACTTGAGGTTGCGGGGTTTTATGTTGGACAAATTATGAACATGATAAGGGAGAGACATCCCTAAGAGATTTTTCTACTAGCAATTTGATTAGGGCATGGTGGGTGACAGAATTTACATTTCTCTTTTTGGTTTCCTCAGTACTGATACTTAGCATATTATACAAGAAATTAGGAACATTCACTAGAAGATTATGCCTTATGTAGCTAAGTAACTTGAAATGATGTGCATGTGAATTTGAAAATATTCCTTCGCAGGTAAAATACCTGATAATTTCTATGGCCAATTCATTAAACGACGGAGAGAGAGACATTCTTTTGCACCCTTGCTTAGTAATCTCCAGAGGAGGGTCACTTGGTAGGGTAAATTGGGCCCTAGCTGATCTAGTGTCATGCACATTAGGGTAGTGTTCCCTAACTACTGGTAAGCTAGTTACCTCTTCTATCTATTCTTATGTGGCGACTACTGTTAATCCCCATATTGTTGCTTGCCCCTTCCTTAAATGTATTTGCAAATTCAACTGCTGCTTCTTCATCAAACTCTATTAATTTCAAGAAATATCCTAACCAACCACATGCATTGAACCTCCTTCCTGCTTCAATGTTTGAAATAAAAACACCATGGACTACTGGCTCATGTCGCTGCATCTGTCCTCCCATTTTTTTCTTGTCAATTTTCAACTTCTTGCTCTGTAATTGTCAATTACCTTATTCCTTTTGAGTTTCAGATTACTTCTTGTAAAGCTTTGGACCTTGTTTTGCCCTCTTCTATTGTTCTTTACATAAAAAATGATGATGTGTTTTAACAAAATAAATTATAACTCTTACTGTGAGTTGCCACACAATTTAATTATAGGTCACATCAAATCTGAAAATTAGGGATAATTTGGAAATAACAGTGTGACACTTGTGCGATATAGTAACGGGATTTTAATGAGACAAGGCCAAGTACAGATTTGAGGTGATGGGAGATCTATACGAGTAAATAGAAATGACATTTAGGACTTAATAAACTTCCCTACCCCCTATGAGACAATGATAAGTGCCCACACTTGTCAAAGTTGGTAGGAGGTACAAAACTAGTGTAATGTCATAATCATACATTTATTGCAGTACTAGATATAATTACCGAAATCTATGTGCTAAAAGTGGAAAAAATTTGAAAATTTTATACTTGTCATTCGATCATAGCCCATGCCAGAAAAAGGTGGCGAGAGTGGAATGATTTTTGTGGCTACATGGGTCAGCTGACTTGGCTCGTACTTGAAATAGAGAAATGGAAAGTGGTGATGACATGGAAGGTGGGTGGGTGGAAGATAAATAAATGAAATGAGCTAGAATGAAGAATGTAGAAACTAAGTGGAGAATTGAACTTCATGTAAACATGAAGTGTTTATTATGGACATGCTCGAAGGAATGCTATTGAAGAGCTGCAGGAAGAAGGTTTGCACCCTTTGTTGTAGGAATTTTTACCTATGGGAAATTTGGAACTGGTTGTGTGAATTATTGCACGAAGTCTTCTTTGGTTTGGGGCTGGTGATACAAACATAGCTGATATCCATTGACTAATAACTTCAAGTACAAAGGGTCAATTGTTGTCAACTAGACTGCTCCATTGGTGAAGACAAGGCTTATTTTATATGGAACCAACCATCTTGTCTGATATTTATTTGAATCTGGAATCATACAGTAATGCCCAATCACCAACTTGAAACTTCTTGCTCTTAATATGGGAGTCGTGCCACTTTTTCCTTTGTTTATGTACTATTTTAGTCCACTCCAAGGAAAATTTGCGTATTTTATCCAAGGAATTGAGATGCAGCAATCGCTCTTTCTAAACTACAGGAAGATCAATATTTAACTCCATTATTGTGCACAAAGTTTTGTGTTCAAATTAAATTAGTAGCATTTCTATTTTTCCATATAATAATTCAAATGGAGTGATCCCTGTGGTGGTCTTGAGTGATCCCTGTGGTGGTCTTCTAGGTTGTTTTGTATGCCCATATGGCTTCTGATAGTCTGCTGGTCCAATCTTGATGGTGTAGATGAACTATTTTTGTTAAGATGGCTTCAATCTCCCTGTTTGTGAAATCTACCTATCCATTGGCCTAAGGATGATAGGGACTTGAATTATGATGTATGATATTGTATTCTTTCATGAGCTCTGTTATCAGATTGGAAGTGATTGAGATCCCTGATTTGTTACAAGTTCTCTTGGAACTCCATAACTGGTGAAGATTTCTTCATACAAAAACTCTGCTACCTTATGATCCCTTGTGTGTTTCATGGCTTTTACTTTGACCCATTTCATCAGATAATTAGTACACACCAAGATGTAGGATTTCCCATTGGATGGAGGATCTATGCGACCAATGAAATCCATGCCCCATTTGTCAAATTGTGTTACCGCCACTTATGGAGTTAAGGAAATTTCATCTGATCTTGTTGGTCGGCCCATCCTCTAACATTTGTCACATTTCCTTGTATAACTAGATACATCCTTGTGAAGTGTAGGCCAGTAGTAGCTGGTTATTAAGATATTTAGGGTTGTCCTCTTTTCTACAAAGTGTCCTCTACATGGCCCATTATGACAAGCATGGAGAATGTCATATGTCTCATCTTCCTGCATGCATCTCCTCATGAATTGGTCTGGACCAGTGTAGAATAGCGTATTATCAATCCAACAGAATTGGAAGCTTTTCTCTACAAAAATTATCCTGTCCTTATAAGATAAATGTGTGCACATTTTGTTAGTTGCAAGGTAATTAGCTATATTAGCATACCATGAGTTTTTTAAGCAATATGAAATAAATGCTCATCAGGGAATGCATCATCTATATGAGTAGTATCTCTATCAACTTGCTAAATTCTGGATAGATATTCAACTACTACATTCGCCTTCCCTGGCTTGTCAATGATGGTTATGTCAAATTCCTACAAAAGTAGAAGTCATCTTTCTAACCTGTTGGTGATGACAGGTTTGTTCGTGAGATATTTAATTGTTGCATGGTCAATATGAACAAAAATGGGATAGCTTGTTACATAATGGAAATTTTTTTTTAGAGCATAAATTATTGCTAGTATTCTTTTTCAATCACTGTATAGTTTAACTCTGGTCCATGTAAGCTCTTACTGATATAGTAAATTGTATTTTCAAGGTTACTAGAATTTTGTCCTAGGACAACACCTATTGCATAGTATAAAGCATATGTATGTATGTGGAATGACAAAGATCAGTCAGGGCCCCTAAGTACTGGTGTAGTTGTCAACAGTGACTTGAGCTGCAAGAAGGATTCATCACAGTCTTTTGTCCATTCAAATTTGACCTCTTTTGTAATCAAAGTATATAGAGGACTAGCTATTTGGCTAAAGTTTTGAATAAATCGAATATAATATCCAAAGTGTCCTAAGAAAGATCTAACATATTTTTTATTTGTAGGTGTAGGCAATGTGAGAATTACCTCTATTTTTGTAGGGTCTACCTAGATTCCAGATTCTAAGATGAAATGTCCCAGCATTACTCCTTCATGCATCGTCATAAAGCATTTCTCTCTTTTGAGAGACAGGTTGTGCTCTTGACATCAGATCAACACTTTTTCCAAGTTCTTCAGGGCTTCCTCAAAGGTGACACCAAATGTAGTGAAGTCATCCATGTATATTTCCATGCAATCATATGATATGTTAGCAAAAATGCTGATTACAGCTCTCTGGAAAGTACCTGGTGCATTAAATAAGCCAAATGGTAATACAGAGTAATAATATGTCCCCGAAGGGCATGTGAAGGTGGTCTTCTCTTGATCCTTTGGAGCAATGCTGATCTGGTTGTAACCGTTGTATTTGTCTAGAAAGGAGAAGTACTTCTTTCTAGCCAAAGTGTTCAGAACTTGATCAATAAATGATAGGGGAAAATGGTCTTTCTTTGTGGCATTGTTCAATTACTTGTAATTCACACATATTCTCCATCTTCCTCCCTTCTTAGGTACTATTAAAAAAGGTGATACCCACTTGCCATCAGAGATTGGATATATGAAACCAGCATCCAACAACTTTTTCAGTTCAGTTTTGTCTATTTCTTGTAATGCTGGGTTTATTCTTCTCTGAGGTTGGCAGAGTTGTAAACTGCCTTCATTGATGTAGATCCTATATGTGTAGAGTTTGGGGTTCAGTCCTTCCATGTATTTATAATCCCAAGAAAATTCTTTTTCATACTTACGCAGGAGGTTGGTTAAAAATGTCAATTGTGGTGGTGGCAGCTTGTTGTTAACATGAAGATTGTGGCCAGGGGAAAGTTCTGATGTGGTTGTTAGCTCTATCATTGACACTTTAGGTATTTGCCTTGCAGTTACTTCAAATGGCAGTAATTGATTGATTATTTTAGGGCTTTCTAGAAAGACACAGTCCTCATAGGCTCATAATTGTAAAACAGAGCTTCCAGAAACGTCCTTAGCTACTACACATTCATTGGTAAGAATACTTTGTATCACATCATCTTCTTCTTGCATTTTCTAAAAAGATTGTCTATGTAGCATCATGAGATCAGCAATATAATCTACTTCTTCTTCCTCATCTCCCAAATTTGGCCAAATAGGATCTCTCAAATATGGTAGAGGTTGGGGAGGAGGATATAATGCTAGTTTTTTTATTGCTTGGCCATTTGAAATCGTCATGCTTCCTGATCTATAACTAATTTTGGCATTAGTGGTGGCTAAACAGGGTCTCCCTAGGATGACTAGATAGCCAAAAAAGTTTACTTTAGGTGATAATACAAGAAATCAGTAGGGTATTCCCATGAATCCAAGGTGACTATGATATCTTCAATGATACCATCTGGGGTGACAGTTGAACTATCAGCAAGTTGTAACACTGTTGGAGTGGTTCTTAGGCCCCCTATACTCAACTTATGCATTGAATCATTGGTTATTACATTTACAATTGCTCTCAAATCAACTAAAGCATTTATCACAGACTGTCCATTGATTATCAAATCAACAACTAGGCTTCCAGGGTCAGAATACTTTGGTATAACTACCTTTCCTAACATGATATCTGCAAGCTATCCTATAACATGAACTATTTGAGGGTATTTTTTCTTTCATCCAGGATTTTTAAGGCATGCTTCCTTAATAGCTTTTCCATAAAGTGGAACATCTTTGATAGCTTGGAATAGAGGAATCTGGATGTGCATGTTTTTCACCTGCTCAAGAATATGAAATGGTGTTTCTTCTTGGGATATAGGTTTTTCCATGCTAAGCCTATGTGGAAAGGGAGGATTAACTGAGGTGTGAACATCAGTTTTGCTGTATATATCAATTTGTTGGAATGTATTTTGCAACGTAGCTCCTGGAAGTGGTACCGATGCTGCAGGAATATCTACAACTTATGTAATAATAGGATGTTTGGGTGTAGGCAGAGTGGTACCAGATCTTAAATGGATATCAGATATCTCTAGTGCATAGGCAGGGTACTATTGAGTATTATTAGTATACATTGGCTCCTGTTGTTTTTTGTTGTTAGGATTAGGCTGCGGCTGAGCAGGTAATTGGGTTGGCTTTGGATTAGGACTTGTGGCTACAGGAGGTGGAATTATTGTAGGTGGTGGCATTGGAGGTGGTAAATGTGGATAAACAATATTTTGGTTAGGCCACTATGGAGGCCCCCTCTATTGGTTATTTTGCTACCAATTCCCCTGTGGTGGTTGCCACTGATTTTGAGGTTGAGGACACTGGTTATTTTGTTGGTTTGGCCACTGGTTATTCTGTTGGTTAGGCCACTAGTTATTCTGTTGGTTAGGCCACTTTTTATTCCAAATAGGTTGGGAGTACTTAGAGGGGTTATGATAATTTTGGTTTTGTCATCTCCTTCTATCTTCATGTACTCAGTAGGCAAATGTTGATTCTCTAGGTTCGCCACTCGCTCACATCCACAGTCTTTCTTTTGTTTATGGTAGTGAGGACAATACTCAGCTAACTGAGATTCAGCATATGCATGCTTTTTCTTGGCAATCATGTTGTCCAGATGTGTAGAAACATCATTAATGATGCCTTTCTTGAAATTTGCCTGTAGGTTAGATATTTCCAGCTTGGAAATGCCTGAACTAATCCCTTTAGTGGCCATAGACCAAAATCCTCTGCCCTTCTTTACAGTTGATCATGACTAGTTGAGACAAATTTTCTTGAGGTCATCCCAGGAAGATTAGGATATGTCTCCTCCATCCATGAGGTCTAGAACTTCCAGGCAGCTATCATTCACCCCTTTAAGAAGACTAGTTTCTGTGAATCCTCTGCCAACACATGTTGGGGATTCTTCTGCATGGTGTACAAGAAGTGTGAAACATAGTCCTCCAAAGTTTCATCCTCCTTTTGTGATATTCAAAAAATTTCATCTCCTCTTGGGTCACCCCCCTTGCAATACTCTTTATATTTTTGTAGATATAGACTCTGCATATCATCCCAAGTAGCTTCTTCATTAGCTCCTAAGCCCATGAGCCATCGCAAAGTGGACTCCTTTAGTGTTGTTGGAAACAACTTGAGTTTGTTGGAATCATTGTTATAGTCAAAGCTATGACAAAGATTATCAAAAAAAAAAAGGTATTAGGATCTTCAGTTACCAGGTCATAGACCTTCAGAAGTGCATATGTGGGTATGTTTTTGAGATTAGCATTGTTCATAAGGCTTGGAAGAGGGAATGGAAAGGTAGGTTATGCCATTATTGGAGGTATTTTAAAATGGAGTTGCTTCTGGAAAGGAATGTTAGCTATAGGATTGTTAACAACAGGTGCATCTGGGTCAAAATTATCAAGGAAGCTAGCCAATATTTCTGCAAAAGGCTGCAGGCCAACTATATCAAAAGGTTATGCTCTAGAGGAAGATGATGCAAGAAACTTGGGGCTTGTGTCAAAAAAAGGTAACTCAACTTCTTCAACTTCTTCATTAAAATTCACAGACTCTCTTGGAAGAAATCTGCCATATTCATCTTGTCTTCTTCCTCTTTCATGCATGCAAGAGAATTCTTCATGCTTGTGAAGCAAATTTAGGACTAAAAGCCACTATCTAAAAAAAAGGAATCTATCTGGAAATAAAAAAAATGACTCAATGAGATTCTTTTCTTGACACCATCCCTGACAATGACACCAAAAATGAACCGCCTCACAATAGGTGCTAGAAATCATGCCAAAGCCTCTCCTAGAAATAGTACATTCAAAATAAGGATTACTTTCCCCACCATGAGATGCATCTAAATTATCAACCTAGGGACATATACTTGAAATGGGACAACACGATATGTTCACTAAATCTCTCAAAGAGTCATACTACTTAGGCTATAGGAAGATAAAATGCAGGAAAGAAATCTACACTATTTTTGTAGGAAAGTAAACACACTTAAGTCCTTAATGAAATTAATGCCAAAAACTGTAAACTTAACTTAAACCTATTCTTTCAACCTAGAGCATCCACTATAACTACCCTTGCAGGTGTTGCAGGAATATTCACAAAGTATAATGTTGTAGGAAGAAACAATAAACTCCTATTCGAAATGCTAGAAATACTGAAAGCAAATATACTCTAATCTAATATAATCCACCTCCCAAGTGGGCCCCCTTGGTTGGCTTCTTCTATCTACTAACATAGAAGATAAACCAAAACTACTTCATTATCTTTTAGAAACTGATTACATAGGAACAATACATAAAACTGGAAAAGTAACTTGTGCAAGATGCAAAAATGTATTCCCAAAAACTCCAAACTTACAAACTAACAGTCAAATCCATATAAATAGAGGATTGACACTTATTCAAAACAAAAGGAAAATTTCTAACTGGAATTACGCCAGAGAAGAAAAAGAGAACGTAGCAGCCCACGACATATGCAATAAAGTCTAGGTGACCGATTCAACAAGATAATGAGTGTACAAGAACTATAGCAGAGCTATATTCCTATATTCTCTGGAACAGTGGCTCCTCCAATGTAGTAGCCATGTCTGTTGGTACCATGATGATTTCCCCCATCACAGATGGACTTCAACATTCTTCTTTTAATGCTATCAACCACTCTCAAGCTTCTCCTTCTTCATGGAAAGTTAGTTATCATTGAGAAATATGCATACAAGTAAACTTAATCAAATTAATCCAAATATTAGAACACACATTCTAATAGCTATATGAAATACTGCAATATATATAATATTAGCAAAACATGACATAACTATCTACCCATCAATTTGATGGTTCTAATTGTACTTTAACACAAGTTCAACTGGTTATAAGACCACAAATGTCTTGGTAATACTTTAAAATAGAGTATTATGATAATTATAAAATAGAGACAATAAATTGTCTCATCAGCCCTAAGTAGAAATATCTTAAAAACAAGATGTTAAGGGAAAAGTAATGTAATTCCAAGAGAGATGAACAAATGAGAGACGTGATGTTTTTAAAACCACTATTTAATTTTTGGATAATGGTGAATTGGTGCTCTAAAGTTGGTGAGCAGAATATTATGGTAGGACATTTTTGTTATGTTGAAAAATAGGCGATAGTTTGCCAATTAATATTACTATTTTAAGGCAATGGGCAAGGTGGATGATGGAGTGATAGTGGATGGAATAATTTTAGAAAATAATAGAGGAGGTCCCAAATTAGTGTGAGGAAAATATGGGTTTGAAAAAAAGTTATATACAACATAAATATATCTAAAAGATTTATGTCTCAAATCTATAAGCTAGTCTGTTTAAGCTTTCAAGCTCTTACTAAATAGTTGGAATGACATTAAACTTACCAATAAATGAATTACCTTTCCTCCCCATCCATTAGTGGAACTAAAATAGTATCAATCCATAATCTAATATTGATCACATTCAACACTAGTGTTTATCTTCATTATTTCATTCCTTTATTATACATAAGATACCATAGATTAAAACATAAACTCAATCACATGAAAATGGATTCAAAACAAATATTCTCATCATACGTGTACTAAAAAATTATTACAACAAAATACACAACACTTCACAATACATTATTTCCCGCATGAAATACTAGTAGGACCAATATAAAATAGTCCAACTATGAATATCCTTAGACCATGAAGACACTTTTACTATTGTATAACAAATATTTCCATTGATAAGTAGGAGATATTTTTCCACAAGTCAAATTGTGATATGGCTATCAAGATTCAAATATGTAATTTTTCGAGTCAAGCTCATTGACCCATGTTTCATGAGTAGTGGTTCACTTGAACCCATATCTCATGAGAATGAATGGAACACTTAGCACTCATTGCATCTAGGTGATTCTCACAGAGGTGAAGCACTATGACTTCCTGGGAGGTTACCCACTCTGCCTACAACCCCATATTTCCATGGTAGAGAAAATACTACACCTTTATGAACAATGGTTAGACAAAAAGTCTTCTTGCGCCAATTGAGAAGGAAATATAAGTATGCATTAATGCCAAAGATGGGTACTTGTGGATGGTAAAAAATCATTCAATGGTTTAAAGCATGAAAACTATAGTCCATAATAATAATGATGTATGCAATAGAATGTCTAGAAGATAATGGCTTGTAATATGGATCTTAAAGTGGTTGAAAATGTATCATAAATGTTTGTTACTACTTTAAAATTTAACAACACAACAAGATTGTGCTATGTAGTTGGAGTAGATCAGGTGAGTGAGAGAAAGTATTCATTTAGTACAAGAGATGCACTTCTTCCTAGTCAACAGAGATCTTATATCAATTACAATGAATTGTCTCAATATTTTCATACGCTGAGGGTTTGTAATTCCTAGATGGTCATACCGCAAGATTAAAGTACAATGTTGTTTGTAATTTTAAAATTTTGAAATGAAACATCTGAAAATTTCATCAGACTTTCAAGACTCATTTGAAATAATATCACTTTTATAATTCATCTTCTTTGATTTCAATATTCTTTTAAAAGAAATAATATTTTGTGGGATCTGTGAAGTGAAACCCCAAAAATGCCAATGTTGTTCAGTGAACAAATAAGGGAGGTTTTTTTTTTAAACTTGAAGTTTTTATCTTTGAAAAAATGCTCTAAGTGCAAAATGGATTGGAAGAACCTATTCCCTTACATATTAGCTCTTTTATATTTCATCTAATCTTTTCATCTGTCCACATGGTAGTCAACAATTTTTTCAAAGTTTTCAGGAGCAATGGAGGGGTTGACAAATGCAGTAGAGATTGATGGATGAAGAGACTAAAAGGCTTTGACAGACATGTTTTAAGGTCAATTACATCATATACAGTAGAGACATTATCAAATAAAAACTATATTAGCTGTAGTTCCATTAAGATCATATACAACAAAGACATTATCTGCATATTCTTTTATTCATTTTCAAGAGAAATTAAAAGCCTCATTGTTTTTAAGAATTGATGAATTGTTTTCTATAGTATGAGGAAATAGAGGAAACAATAGTATATTCTATTTTGTGATGATAATATTTGTGTAACAAGTCTGTAATCATAGCCCAATATCATTGTAAGTGAGTATAGAGGCAGGGGACATAAATTGCTACATTTTTATTATACTGGAGTGAAGAGAGGAGAATAACTTAAAATTAAAATTTGATGTAATTGTGATACTGTAATTATAGTTTGGTCATTTGCAATATGAAAGCATTTTTGAACAACTGTAAATATTTAAGATTGACTGTGATGATGATGTTATGGTGGAATGAATGTTGTATTAGTTGAATAAAATCTGTACCATTGTCATTGTTGATGATGAATAAAGGATGTTGTAATGTTGTACTTATGATTTCATGGCAAAGAAAACTATTTATATTGGTATTATACTATGAGCTTGGTGAAATGGGTCCTTTTCTACTGATGGTCTTGTTATCATGTGGTCATGACTGGTGTAAGATCCTTGCAATCATAGTTTCAATCCTAAAGACATAAAATCTTCTCAGATAAAATGTTTTGATCCACCTTCAACCAGCGCAAGATTTTATGTTGCAGGCCCTATACCTGTTACCTTAATACTATTTTGTTTCATTCATGGACCGCTCATTGGCCATTTCAATGAGGATTGCAAGATTAACATAATCTAGGAAGGTAAAATCCTAAGGGAAATGAATGAAATTATTTCTAAGAAAATAGAATAGCAATTATGAATGATAGGTTAAAGAAAGAGAACTTATACTTACAACAACATAAGTTAAAATTTATGACGGTAAATTTAAAGTAGGACCAAAAGTAAGGAGTAAAGTGAAAGTTGAAATGATAAAGTAAACACTTTTAATTCCTATGATTTGAAATTCTTTTAGAAAAACTTTAATCTTTCTTAGATTAACATCTTGGATCACTCTCTCTTTACAATAGATCAGAGAGTATGATCCAAAATGTTGATCTAAAAGCTATCAATTATTTTTAAAAATATTTGAAAACACATCACAATGAAATATCATATTTGGATTTTATTTCTAACACAAACCTATTATTACAAAACTTAAAAATTATATATATATAGACATACACACATAGGATCTTCAATTAAAATCTGTATAGTCAGAAAATAGAAGCACTTCCATTATAGAATAGTTTAGCACTCTGAGTAAGTGGTTTGGGGTCATGTCAAGCGCCTTGAATGGGTTTTTGACTTGGATCTGGCTTTCTCCCCTTTTCTACCCCATCTCCCACTTTTCTCTAGCCTATTTCTGGCATCCTAAACTACAATCTTGAGATTTTTGACCTCAGGGTCATAGTCAACCTTTCTAGGTCAAGCTCAACCTCGACCCTAACCTAGGTCAAGGTTGACCTTGACCCTAATCCTAGGTCAGAATTGACCTTTTTCTGACCTAGGGTCCAGATTTCATAATTTTTGGATTTCTAGATCTCAGGCTTCAAAAAATTTTAATTCCCTCTTTCGGGTTGGTTGTTTCGGTCTTTGAAGCAATGATTCTTAAATTATATTTAATATATGTCCACTTCTAAGGGTATATGTATAATGGTAATTTAATTCTCCTATGTAGGCCTCTCTAGAGGATTGTGCCTTAGATTGGTATATAAGGAAGCCTTCTCCTCTCATTTTATCTAACCATCATCAAGCATAATCACAAGCGCTGAAGACTTGAAAAAAAGACAAGCTAAGGAGAAATATTTGAAGCAAGACAAGTAGCCATTGAAGGATTCATCTATTCTCAAGAATTCAAGCACTTCTCAATCATCCAATTCATCAAGGAGATCCATTGGTATCCATTGAAGGATTCAAGCTCTATGGAGCCCTCTTGTTGAAGATTTCTCCATCAACATTCCTCCAAGCCTCTTCCTATTCCAAGATCCATTCAAGATTGGTGTTGAAGATCTACATGCAATTGATTTGAGGCATCCTACATTCTACATCCATTTGGTGCATACATACTTGTGGATCCAAGGATTTGAATCCACCACAAGGGCTTCTATATAAGCAAGGTGAATTTTTTTATTTACTTTGTTTACTTATGCAATTTAAATTTGATTTTAAAGTTAATTCCAAAATCGGGGTTTGACCAAGCCAAACCCCTCCCCTCAAAAAACAAACCATTTTCCTTGCAAGTATAGGTTTGGGACAGCGAATTAAAGTGCAAATCTAGATACCCTTTTTGGCAAACTTTCAGGATCCGTGAATAGATTTTCCGTCAGAGCTTTGCAGGTCAAGATTGACATTTTAGGGTCAAGGGTGACATTTCAAGGTCAAGGTCAACATTCTATTCAAGGTCAGAATTGAAGGCCAATTCTTCCCTAGGTCAGAATCATAAATTTTGGGGCAAGGTTGACATTGACTTGAGGGTCAAAATTGACGTTTCTCAGAAAAGAAAATGATTTCTGGGTTTTGTAGATCTCGTATTTTTGGTTTTAGGAATGTAGAAATCAACAGTTTCTGAGAACATTTGATAGGGTTTTTAGTATATTTTTTTTAGAGGTATGTATTTTACTCAACTATTCTTTGCAAACATTTCCAGATTTACACCCCTTGGGTCTGTGCAGGATCATGCTATGCCAAAAAGTGGTGATGTGAAAAAATCAAATTTTCACTCGTCCAAAAGTGCATCCAAAAGTTTGTTGACTTTTGAGTAGGCCTAGGTGTCAGTACACCCGGCCAATCCAAAAGCCAAAGCTAAAGCATTATCGGATGTCCGATAATATATGATGTATGATATTATTGGACATTCGATAATATCTGATGTCCAATATATATCAGTCATAATATATTGTTTCCTGTGGCTGCGTTCAACATTGTCATATTGAAAACGTTGAAGCAGCGAGAAGCCGAGCCCCTAAGATCGCATATTAGATACCTATCTGATATTATATTTGCTACAGTACTCAAGGTAAGTGAAATTTTGTAGTTTCACTCTTTTTTTTGGTTTTTGCATTGAAATTTATTGTTTTTTTTTTAAAAACTAGGTTTTATATGATATTTTGTATTGTTTTTTAAAAATGATTATAAACTAGAGTTGAAATTTATATTGTTTATTCTATTCTATTTTTGAATCAGACATGGATTCAGACCAATCCAAAAACCCTCCCTCTCAGTCTGTGAATAATCTAGACATACCTCAAAACAATCCCCTTCCTTCAGAAGACCAACCATTCTCAAACCCTTGACCAATACCGAATCTCATAGGAGATAATCTAAATCAGCTTAGAGGATATCAGAACACATATGTGAATATCCCCACCTTGCATCCCATGTTTTCCATGCTAAACTCCATTATTGAGAGCATGGAGAAACTCATAGAACAACACAATGCTGCACTTCTTTGGCGTGAATCCATGCACGCCCAATATGATGATGGGCTTGAATACGATCAAGTTATGGATCTAAACATAACAAAACATGACATATGTAACATTTTTGTTGATCCCAAAACTGGTTTAAAAGTGGACCCTAAAAAAACCAAGTTGTCAATTAAATGGTGTACAAATGATGCAATATGTGACAACTTTTGGGATCGTTGGTGGATGGTTTTTGATAGACCACCCCGCAACAATTTGGATATCCCTTTCTATTTCATTATATTGAAATTATTTCTATTTCAAAGGGGTGAAATCCCACACATATGTCCCCCCTCCCAAGATTTCACCACCTCCCACTATACAACATCCTAACATTATTGCTGAGGTTGGCTCACAGACTATTCAAGCCATTCACGCCTTGAGTGATCTACTCGTTAGGCAGAGTGCGACATTGTTGCCTCCTCATAATGATGCTTCTAGCCCTTCCACATCCTCCATGAGCTCACATGTTTGTGTGCCTCATACTTGTGTTATGTGCAAGAATATGTTCTTGGGTCCCTTGAATGATAGTGATGCATATAATATGTGTTGGAGGTGGATGATACTACACAGCACACTACAGGAACTGAAGCACCCCATGGAGATGTGCATTAGGGGCATATAGAGCCATGGACTCCTATTGGTACAGTAAGAGTAAACAATTAACTTGTTACATTGTATTTAATTTTAAACATTCATATTTTTAATAGAATTTTCTTATCATGATTGCCCACTTATGTTTTTTATACATGTTTCATTTATATCTAGTTGATAATAGATGAGGAGATGGCACAGGTGGAGGGGTCCATGCTTTCGGCCATTTCATTTGGCCATGACACTTCCACGGTACATAAGTTTTAATGTACTCATTGGTTTCCTTTTATTATAATATTGTATACATGTATTTTCTAATTTTTATGATCATCTTATTACATACTGATGCAAGTTTCACCAGTTGCCACTAGAGGGCAATGTGAGGGGGTTCAGGTGTCTAGTGTTGACAAGGGGAAGGTAATTAAGTATTTTAGATTGATTAAGCATACATGTATACTTGTCACTTGTGCGTACTCATTTTAAATTACATGTTTTATTTGACAGAGGGTGGTGTCTGATGATGTCGTGAGACCGATTCGCCATGATAAAGTCATAGGAATCTCAATTCATAGTGATATCCCCACAGTATGTATATTTCTAAATTTATTTGTGTGTAGTTTACTATCAAGTATATATTTAATATGATCAAGTCATGATTATATGAAACTTATCTATTTGACTTTGTAGGTCACCCCTAGTTTGAGGGAGGTACCACACGAAGGGTGTGCATCACTGATGACCCAACTGGCATTTCCTGAAGAAAGTTCAATAGAGGTAAGTTTTGACGTTAATTGAGTTATATTTAAAACATGTATTTGCTACCAAGTATTTAACATTAAATAGTCTAAGTCTTACATCAATCTCATGTTCACAAACATATTTATAGGTCGGAGTCAACATTGGTGGCATTGTCCCTTCACAACTAAAAACATATATTAGGTCTCTTGACCGCATGAGGAGACCGAGAGGCGAGGTACATGAGAGTTCAATTTAAAAAAAATATTTATTATTGTTGACTATGATTTATCATTTTTATTTATTATTTGTAGAAACCATATAAATTAAGTAATCTAACTTGGTGTTTCACTTTTGTGTTTGAATGCAGGATCCATCAAAGCCAAAGAATAGTTTGAAGAGACTTCACTTTGATCATCCACCAGTAGAATAGAATGTCCTAGAAACATTTGTAGTTGAACTTCTTATGTTGAGATTCCATATGGCACATTTTGAGATGGCGTATGCCATATTGTATCTAGACATGAACTGATTTTGTAAATTTTTGGAGATGGCATGTGCCACATTTTGTACAAAAATATTTCATATATACATATCTACATGTTCATTTCTGATTATTTTATCTTTTTCATGTGTACTATGTATGTATCATTTCCATATTATATCTTTGGAATTTGTTGTATGTATGTATTATTTCCATATTATGTCTTTACATCATGCATTGTATTTAAATGTATGTATGTTCATTTTTATATTATATATTTTTCATGTGTTGTATGTATGTATTATTTTCATACTACAGATATTCATTCTCCATTAACCATCTGGTGCACTATACTTTTGAAAGCACCGAAATGTTGATTGCAAAATTCATGGTAGATAAGAGTGCAATTGATTAATATTTTGTCAAATGCATTATGTTATTTAACATTTATTTTACATGTGTTTATTTTAAAGACTCCATTTTTGTGATGTTGGGATAACTAAACCTCTGATTTGGTTTTCAATCTCCTTCATTCATACATGTGGCATGCCCACTGAGACAACCTTTGATCCTTTATAGATTTGGTTTTCATTTTATTAATGTTATTATTTTGTTGTTACACCATGTTTGAATAGATCTAAAAGTACTTTTCCTACTTTATTTGTAACCCTTGCAGTCAATGTAATGTGCTTCTTCATACTTCTTCATACTCCTACCATTCAATCATTCTCCAAACTCCATGTTATGCATCCTTCATTCAATAGGCTTCTGCAACCACAACCATAAAACTTACTTTCATAGGTGATCCTAACTCCTCTAAGGACCCCAACACACTTTTTTCACCCATATACCAAGCCACAAACTCTTCCTTCAAGACATTCTTTCTCCTTCACAAATCTGTCGAGTCATACATTGTCCTAGTAGAACAACAACAAGGGTTTTTAAATATTTTCTCAAAATAGTTCCAAACAACTCTTAAAACCAATCACATATCTGAATACCCTTTTTCAATCTCATTAACATATCTTAGAACTGTCCCCTTGTGTTTTGGACCATCCTACTCAACTTTTCCACTATCAGTGAACTAAGAGGGCTAATTGGACCCCTTTTCCAAAGCAACTACTAATGCATCTTCACCCTAGGACTTGAGACTTTCAACAGATTCATAAAATAACCCCAAACTATGGATTCTACAACTAATTTGATTATAAGACCTCTCTAAGTGCAAAAGCCCTAATTTGCTTCTCAACAACCCCTAAAATCTAGGGCTTGGTCAATGTACAACCTCACAACACCATAGCCTCAAATAAATGGATGATTAACCATCCTTGTACCACCCTAACATGGATTCAAACACAAAATCACCCCCTCTAATGGCCAAATCCTCTACTTCTTTAACCATGCACCATGCATGCAACCCTTCAATACTGTCAAACTCACTCATTCATCCATAATTTGGGTCTTTTGATGTTCCCAAGGGCCTGAGACTAATTCATTTCATATTTGGGTGTTTTAGGACATAATTAACTACTTCCCAAGAGGGGGAGTCTTTGGGTTAAGTTTATGATCTAGTTCCTTTGTAATTTTGCCTATTTTTGTGTATTTTTGAGGTCTCAAAGTTGTAACAGCAGGGTATGGTACAAAATAACCTACCTCTTTCTTTGCATATGTTAGAAATATTGATAATTTTTTTTTGAAAACCCTATTTTCTCACCAAGTGATTCAGAACTTTTTGGAGCTAGGGGTTTTGTAAGGTCGTTGATGTCCTAAAACAGTGAACTAGGTCTCCTAGGAAATTTCAAGCATTTTGTGCATAATCCATAGAATCTGACTCCATAATCAGTTGATTCCTTTTGAATATGGTTTAATTAGGTCTCTTGTGGAATTAGAAACCTTGATTCGAGTTGTTGGGTTGAAATCTCATTTTTAGTTAGTGCACCTTGGGAACACTTCGGTCTAACATGCGCCAGAATGTTCTTGGCGCTATGCAAGGAAAGCAAGGTCTCCCCTAGCATTTAACTAGCCAAATAGAGCCGATGGAGCTGAAGGTTTGGTCCCATGGTGAACGGTTTGAAAGATGCACCATTGAGAAACTTTCAACTGAGCAACAATGTCACTCTTTGCACCAACCGAGATCTGGTCGCCAAATGGAATCAGAGTGGAATCTCCCAGAACTGAGCCATGTTCCTATAGGCCTTCCCAAGATAGTCCTTGTGCACTTCATAGATCTTTGATATCTCTCATGAGGTCTGAGATATGGATCTCCAAAAATTTATTCCAAATTTGGCTTAGTGCACCTTGGGAACACTTTGGTCTGACATGCACCGGAACGTTCTTGGTGCTATGCAAGCAAAGAAAGGTCTCCCTTAGCTTTTACCCACCCAACTCGAGCTGATGGAATTGACAGCTTGGTCCCGCGAGGAACGGTTTGAAAGATGCACCATTGAGCAACTTTCAACTGAGCAACAATGTCACTTTTTGCACCAACTGAGATTTGGTCACAAAATGGAATCAGAGTGGAATCTCCTAGAACCAAGCCACATGATTTTAAGCCTTCCCAAGATGGTCCTTGTGCACTTCATGGATCTTTTATATCTCTCACAAGGTCTGAGATATGGATCTCTAAAAATCATTGCCAAATTTGTGTTAGTGCACCTTGGGAACACTTTGGTCTGACATGCACCGGAATGTTCTTGGTGCTACGCGAGTGAATAAATGTCTCCCCTAGCATTTAACCAGCCAACTAGAGCTGATGGAGCTAATGGATTGGTCCCACAATGAATGGTTTGAAAGATGCACCATTGAGCAACTTTCAACTAAGCAACAATGTCACTTTTTGCACCAACCAAGATCTGGTCACCAAATGGAATCAGAGTGTAATCTCCCAGAACTGAGCCACATGCTTGTAGGCCTTCCCAAGATGGTCCTTGTGCACTTCATGGATCTTTGATATCTCTCATGAGGTCCGATATATGGATCTCTAAAAATTTCTACCAAATTTGGCTTAGTGCACCTTGGGAACACTTCGGTCTGACATGCATCAGAACATTCTTGGTGCTATGCAAGAGAAGAAAGGTCTCCCTTAGCGTTTACCCAGCCAACTGGAGCTAATGGAGCTGAAATTTTGGTCCCACAATGAATGGTTGAAAGATGCACCATTGAGCAACTTTCAATTGAGCAAAAATGTCACTTTTTTCACCAACCGAGATCTTGTCGCCAAAAGAAACATCCATCATCTCTAGGACATAAAAAATTATCTAGTCTATAAAAGAAACATCCATCATCTCTAGGACATAAAAAATGATCTAGCAAGTCTCTTGATGATTTTGGAAGAGCACTTGCACCATACTCCTCCAACATTTCACTAGTATGTAAAGTAAAATGAATGGATCATAACAATTCATGATGCATTCAAAACTCCACATGATATTTGCAACAACAAGTATTTCGAATCTTAAGAGGCACACAAAAAAAAGGCTTCAATTCTTCAAAAGCTCTTTGTGATATTTGTAATGTTGGATGTGTCTCACAAAATTTTTTAAACAACATTGTTTGACTCACCTCCAGAAAATGTTTTGGATGCGGGGTGCGGTCTCGAATGCCAATTCTCAACTTCAAGACATCCTTCACATTTGGTGACACTCTTGAGTTAGATTGCCAAAATAGTTGAATTTTACCCTTCAAATCATCGATAAGCTTCTTATTACAACGTGGAAGTCTCCCACCATAAGCCCATGTATCATTTTGAAGAGGATCATCAAGTCTTTCTCTTCTTGCAAGTGCTCTATCCAAAGTTTTATGATTTAGGTTCAAGTCAACACAAGTTTGTCTCATCAAACGAGCCTTTCTCAAATGATGACTTACTAAGGAGGTTGTAATAAACCTCTTGACAGCTCTCTTTTCCTTTTCCTTGGTAGTCTTCCCAATAGAATTGAGAGCACTAAAAATATTTCTCACAATAATAGAATTCCTCTCCTTTTTCTTGTTCACACAAATCTTCAATTTTCTTAGAATAGGTCTCATCTTCTGCATCTTTAAAAACTACATAAACAATTGACATTTCTCAACCAATGTCTTGTGGCTAAAAAATTGATCAAAAATTTTTGAAACCCACAACCGAATAGTTCTTTCTGATCGCTTGTCATCGAAATTTCTCATTATGTTCTCATCAATTTCAAGTAATCATTTTGTTGTTCTTGAAGGTCTCAAATTTGAAGTTTATATTTCTTCCTCACAAGGGACTTCATTTCTCATATAATTTGGAGATGTGTAACACTGATTTGGTTCTTGTGCACCATTATCATTGTCAATTACTTCATATTAAAATAGTGGATTGTCATTTTCAATGTCCACACTTCCATTGTCCACATCTACATGTTCATTTTCAAAACCTAAATTTTCATCTTCAATCCCTACATTCTCATTTTCAATATTATTGTCATAAATCATTTCAAATTCATGTTCTTCTTCACTTCAAACCGCATTTAAGGGTGGGCCTATGCCCACATCTTCATTAAAATTTAACATACCTTGTCTCTTATTCTGATGGGAAACCCTATCCATTTCTCTATACACTTCAATCTCTTCATTTGTGAGCTTCCT
>MU223068.1:1732226-1767094 GCA_018584345.1 Thuja plicata | reverse complement strand
GGGGTCATGGGGTCTTCGTAGGGGTCCTAGTATGCCTTACCATGTGCTAGGAACCCTAGAAAGACCCCATGACCCATTTTGACCCATTTGAATGCTCAAGTGTATCCCAAGGTGTCGTACGACCCTTAATACACACTTGAGCATTCAAATGTGTTGAAAGGGGTCTTCCTAGGGGTCTTAGTATGTGTTATCACATACTAGGACCCCTAGGAAGACCTTATGACCCCTTTCAACCATTTGAATGCTCAAGTGTGACCCAAGGGGTCCTACGACCCCTTAGGACACACTTGAGCATTCAAATGTGTCGAAAGGGGTCATGAGGTCTTCCTAGGGGTCCTAGTATGTGATAAGGCATACTAGGACCCCTAGGAATACCCCATGACCCCTTTTGACACATTTGAATGCTCAAGTGTGTCCCAAGGGGTCCTACGACACTTTTGAAGGGGTTGTAAGGGGTCCTATGACACATTAGAATAGTCAAGTGTTTCATACGGGGTCGTAGGACCACTTTCAACACACTTGAGCATTCTAATGTGTGGAAAGGGGTCACGGGGACACACTTGATCATTCCAATGTGTCCTATGACCCCTTGGGACACACTTGACCCTTAGGAATGTTAAAACTAGGGAAAAATGAAAAGAGCACTCAGAAGAATGAGAGAATGCACTTGAAATGTTGAACCATTAGAAGCAGAGAGTGTGACATTTGGATTAGCCAATGCTTCACCTAAGATTTTCTGAAGAAACCCAATCTCCTCTTTTGTACTCTCACTTTTTTTTGCTTCCTCTGCACACAAGATTATAATCTCTTTTTGCAATCTTTGAATTATTCCCAATTGTTGTCTTAGGGCTTGGATAATTTGACCCAATTGATTTTCCCCCTCTTCTCTTCTCGCAGATTTTTTGTAATTCCAAATTGTTTCTCACCCTCTGCCCTAAGTATTTCATTTTCTTCCTTCACCCCACAAAGTTCATATAAAAGACATTTACATTGTAATCTTCACAGTATTTAGGAGGCACAAATTGGTAACAATTGGAGCAGTAGGAGTAGGACCCCTTCAGACACACTTGATTGTTCCAATGTGTCAAAAGGGGTCATAGGGACTTCCTAGCGGTCCTAACGCATAATAAAGTGTACTAAGACCCCTAGGAAGTCCCCATGACCCCTTTCAACACATTATAACACTCAAGTGTATCCTAAGGGATCCTACAACCTCTTGGGACACACTTGAGTGTTGAAATGTGTCGAAAGGGGTCATGGGGACTTCCTAGGGGTCCTAACGCGTGATAAGGCATACTAGGACCCCTAGGAAGTTCCCATGACCCCTTTCGACACATTAGAACACTCAAGTGTGTCCTATGGGGTCCTACGACCCCTTTGCACACACTGAATTATTCCAATGTGTCGAAAGGGGTCATAGGAAGTTGCATGATAGACCTTCCTGTAGACATGTCCACAAAATTCAAACTTCTTCATACATCGGGCCTTGCAAATCCAATTCTCACATGTCCTCTGTGATGACATTTCCTGGGACAAAGATGACCACAAATTAATTTTTCTTTGTACATTTCTTGGTAGAAAAGCTCATACTTCCATCGCCATACCTCCATAAATCATGAGATTTGGTAACAACATGTCTAGCATCATCTGGATGTTTAGGACAGTATAGTGGTATTCCATTACCAAGATACCCATTATATGTGAAATGATTTATGATATCACTCCACACTGGAGAATTTTCTGAGACTAGCTTGGCATTTCCAAAGACATACAGACCAATTCTAGCCTTGAAAAGGGCAACACATGTTCTATTTGGAATGGTAAGAAATCCTATTTTTTTTTATGTTTTTACATTCAAATTAGGAATTCAATCTTTCTTGTACCAAAAATAATAATATGATACCAACTCTCTTGTCCTTGGTCAAGAGTACATTTGCTAAGAATTGAGCTCTGAGTTCTAGATACTAACCTTGCTAGAATTTTCTTGTATTCATATATTCCCTCCAAAAATTGATCTAGAGCTTTGTTAGTAAAGCACACTATGAGAATGGGACTAGAGGAATTTTAAATCTTATGAAGCAAAGCCTTTATAATTTTCAACCCGGTAAATGTTTTTCCAATGCCAGGAGGGCCATGAATAATGGCCGCCTCCTGACTATCATCAACAAAATCACATTTCCAGACTTGTTTCCAATCAAAATTACATTGAAGCTGAGTTGTTTTGGCTTCCAGATGAACTAACTAATCTATAAAAAAATATTAAATGAAAGACCAAATTCTAAACCATCTTTACCTCCTCTCATCCCCACATATTCAACAGAATTATAAACCTAGAAATCAGAGGACCCTTTCTGCTCAACAAACTCCCATTTTTTCTTGTAACTCCCTCTAATTTGGTTCACACACTCCCTATAAGCTTTAGGTAAATCTTCTCTTATAACCCTGAACTAGGCGTGTAAATAATTACATATACATTCTCATATGGCTCTGTAGTTCTCTATTTATAGGAATACAAGACTCTCCATCTGCGCCATCATTTTGCAAGAGTTCCATGGCAGGAGGTAATATATGGGTTGAGAGAGAGAGAGAGAGAGAGAGAGAGAGAATTCCTACTCCCTCTCTCTCTACAGTTCCTATTCTCTCTCCTAGGTATTATTGTTATACTATAAATATTAATAAATAATTAATACTAATATTAAATACTATCATAAAATAGAGAAATAAATAATAATATAATACTAATATTTAAATAATTATATAATACTAATGCTATTACCATTTAATACTAATATTAAAACAAATGAAACTATAATATATAAACTAAAACTCATAAAATTGAAAATTTGAAAAAACTTGAATCATACAATTTTGAAAATGTTGTATTTGGGCGAGAGATATTGGATATATGATAATATCAGACATATGATAATATCGGATATACGATTAGGCTTGGTAGTTGCTTTGGGTTTTGGATTTCCAATTCCAAACGTGGTTGGTCAACCGAAATGACGTGTTCACCATATTTCCTCTGATCTATAGACTTAGACAATGTAGCTGACGACCTTTTCTTCAACCAAAATTGATGAAACAAAAAGGGTTTCTTAAAGACGTTATCAACTTTCCATAAATATAATTGCTGTCAGAATTTGATTTCAGTAAGTAATTATTACTTATTTTCTAGTTGAGATATCTCTAAAGTCCTGATTGACATACTGATTAAAAAATAACCATAACTTTCAAACGGTTTAACTTTTTTGAAATTTGAAACATGCGTCACATTCTATGCTTTGCCTACTATAAGAAAAAAAAAGTTTTCAATTTTGTAAAGTTTAGAATTAGTTAAGGTGGTAAGAACATGAGAGTTTTTTTTTATTTTGAATAAGTTGTAGCAGAAAACTCATAATTAATTATTTAATTGGTAAAAAATTACACAAGAATATGCTCCACATCCGGGCATGAGTCTACTACTTATATTTAGAATCTTGTGAAAATATATCATCATTTGATTGTGATTAAGGTGGTCAGACATACACGTACTTTTTATCTTTTTCCTAAAAATTTTGTACTACTGCATTGAAATCTAAAATATTGAACAACTAGATTTTTTTTTTTTTCAGAAAAGGGTTAGTATTTTAGAAACTAAATTCAATTTCCTACAAATTCTGTTTTTACAACTTTTTCACATAAGGTTGATAAGATATTCAACTTTTTACGTCAAGTTGACTAACCCTGATTTTTTGAATTTTCATTGCCACTTAAGGCCATAGCTTGGTATACCATGATCCTGCACATACCCCCTTATCATAAAAATTAAATGTAAGTGGATAATATGTGCATAGGGTCACTTTTATGATCAAACCAACATTGTTCTAAACCCGATCCATATTTTTCATATTACATTTTGGTGAACCCGTGATAGACAACTCTTTCTTTTTGGTGTTAGATTTGCATTTTGTGTTAGATCTTACATGCATTTAAAAATAGATTTCTTTTATGCTCTTGCATTTATATATCAAAAATAAAAATCACAAATTTCTTTAAAAATACAAAAAACATTTACCATTTTCATGCTTATAGATTTCATTTGAATGCATTTGGATATATCTAGATCTATTTTCTATGCATTTCTTTATTCGTTATTATGTTGCACAAGTTATTTCAAATATTTTCCAAAAATTTTACAACATGCCTTATTGATAGGGATGATAATCCTCCTATTTGGGATGAACCTTTTAATTTGGATATTGATTACTCTCTTCCTCATGAAGCCATTGTGGATGATTCTACTTTTTCGGATGGACCCTTGGATAAAGACATTTATTTATCCCTTCCTTGTGAAGATGCCTTGATACAAGAGGGTGATTTATTAATGGATGACATATTCATACATGATGGTGACTCTTTTTCTAAAACACACTCCCCTTATGTAGACATTTTAGAGAAATAAGAAAACATTATAGATGCTTTACCTCCATTTGGGATTCCTTCTAGTGATGAGGCATTAGCAGAGAATGATATGAATTACCTTAATGCTCTCCCTCTTAGTGATGATCTTATGGAGAATCAAGATCCTACCTCATCTCCTCCTATGATGTATTCTTTGCTTCCTTCTTGTGAACATGTTTGTAGTATTGAGAAAACTAACATGGTTTATCCAAAATCCTTGTTGACTATCAAAGGTTGTCCTTGCATTACTATCAAAGGTAAACCTATGGAATCTTTATAATATGTCAATGATCAAGATTTGATAGCTCACACCTATCATACAAGGAATAACCCTCAACCTAATTCAGTGGTTCCTACTTCTTTACCACCTTCTCAACCCATTCTTCCTCCTCCACCCCATCTTCCTAGCATGGAGTATGATATGATAAACCAATTGTGCAATACCCCTGCCAAGATTTCTTTATGGGAGCTTCTTCAGACTTCACCTACCTACCATGAATACTTACAAAATCTCTAGAAACTCTTCCCACTCCACCTCCTAATCAAGAGAACATCAATGCCTTCTTACAGTGCATGCATGTTACCCCGGGTCTTTCTGACATTGTATTTACTCAAAAGGATTTACCTTATAAAGAAATATAGAATCAATATGATGCCCTTATTGTTGTTGTTACTATTAATAAGAGTGTCATTCGTAGGACCTTGATTGATAATGGATATTGGATTAATATTTATAGCATGGACATGCTCAAAGTGATTAAAGCCGATCTTTCAACTATTCAACTGGATAATATCCCTATTTGTGGATTTGATAATATCACAAAGAAAACTTTGGGCACCATTACCTTACCTATAAAAGTAGGTATGGTCATCCTGAACACTCCTATTCATGTTATGCCTAGACCCCTCAATTATAACCTTCTTTTAGGAAGACCTTGGTTACACACTATGCATGATGTTCCTTCTACTCTTCATCACAAGGTTAGGTTCATCTATAACAATTTTATGTATATGTCACATGCGGATGATGTGCCAAATCCTTGCTTAAATGTGGAATATGCTAAGGTTTCTAAACCTTTATAACCCAGTAAGGAACATGAGAAACCACCTGAGGTTAAACAAAGGAACCTGAGAAACCACCTAAGGTTAAACAACTAAAACTCCATCTTTTTCTTTGACTGGGGATGATTGGGGAACCTTGGATTTTAATCCTACCTTTATTGGAGAGTATAAAGTTTCAAATCTTGATTTTATGAAGCAAAAAAGAGAGTTTGAAGAATGAGCTTTTGCTTCTACTTCTAATGCCCTTCGTAATAACTTTGTCATTGCTTCTACCCACTATGAATCTGTCAAACCTACTAGTAATGAAATAGTGACTACTAAAGTTCCATTGACTCCTTCTGATATGGCTTCTTGTTATGGTCCTAGTTATCATTTACTAGTTAAACAAGGATCCCATGGTCAAGGATGTGGTAAGCATAAATAGGGAATTCAAATGACCTTACAGAATGGGGGGCATGAGCATTCTTATGGATTGGGATTTAATCCTCAACAACACATCAATGTTAACAACATATCAAATAACACTTCAAAACATGATGACCCTATGAAGAAATTTGACCAAGAAGATCTTTTGCCTAAACTCCATGCTAAGATGATTACCAGACCTAAACACAAAAAGAAACGTAGTCCACACTTGAAGACTCTTCCTTTTTGTTTGTATCATAGATTTCATGATCACTCTACTAATTAATTTCAAGATTTATATTATAAGATTAGGCAGCTCATTGATAATAAATTTATTTCTATATCATGTGGCAATGAGTTGTATTTCCATCCTATTTTCTCTGAGTAACATTTATGTTCCTACTATGGAGCTCCAAATTATGTAAACAGTGTTAGCCTAATTCTTGGGGGCTTGTTGTCTTGCATAGTGTTGTGAGTGATATAGTAGGTCCCCTTTCATCCTTGTTCCTACGCTTGGGGTGAAAAGATGCCATCTCCTTCTTTTTTGTCTTTCCAGGATTCACTCTTCCCATTGTTAAGCAGTATCTATCTATTGTGTGATATTCAATCATACATGAAAATTTTGGTTTGCATTGAGGATCTATGTCATTGATTATAACCTATTTTGTTGTTTGATTTTGGGTTTCCATGGTGGATAAATCTCTCACCTTGGAAATTGAATAGTGTGCTATCACTCACAAGGGTTACTTTTTCACTTCTTGCATGATATCTCATTGCATTCATACCTTCGATGGCCTCATAAGAGTTGTGACCTTCTTGGCTTGGACTAGGTGTTATCTATGGATATTGTCTTGTTGTTGAAGAAGGCTTTATCCTTTTTCTTTTCTTTCCTTAACATGTCAAAATAGTATGTATTTTTCCATCTTAAGGAGGGGGGCATATATACTGCCTCCCTCATTCTATATTATTGCATTTTTGTTCTAACCTTTTGTTTTGCAGCATGCTAAATCCTCTTAAGGTAATGCACATAAGTTGCTAAATACTGAAGAGATACACATTCAATTACAATTCAATATGCTAAATCCTCTTAAGGTAACACACATAAGTTGCTAAATCCTAAAGAGATACACATTCAATCACAATTCAATATTCTAAATCCTCGAAAGGTAACGCACATAAGTTGCTAAATCCTGAAGAGATATGCATTTTACAAATGTATTCCATGGTGATATGAGGATATGGATCCATGGGTACTTCAAAAAAGCCATCAGAAGATGTACTACATACATGCACAAAGTCGCTATAAGACGCACAAATTTATGGTGTGACTATCAAGTACTTTCTTGGTGGGCCATCCTATCCTTTTTGTGGTTCACAGTGAGATACACACATCTTACAGGGAAATTTAATCACACCCTCTCTCTTTTTCTCTTTGACCAGTGATGTCTCTTTTATCATGATCTTACGGTTGATAAAGACTTGAGTCCCTGGGGGATTGGGGATTCCTTTGTCCCTTTTGATTTCAATAAGATTATCTTTTCTTCATGATCTCCTTTACCAAGAGTTTGCATTGAGTCCATACTCTTGCTAAAGTGGGGGCTAAATGTATAGTTAGAAAATGGAATCACTTCCATTGTAGACTGGTTGAGCCTTTCGAGTAAGTGGTTTGGGGTCATGTTAAGCGCCTTGAATGGGTTTCTGACTTGGATTTGGATTTCTCCCCTGTTCTGCCCCATTTCACATTTTTCTCCAGCCTGTTTCTGGCATCCTAAACTGCAAACCTGAGATTTTTGACCTCAAGGTAAAAGTCAACCTTTCTGGGTCAAGGTCAACCTCAACCCTAACCTAGGTTAGAATCGATCATTTTCTGACTTGGGGTCCATATTTCATAATTCTGGGATTTCTGGATCGCAGTTTTTTGAAAATTTTAATTCCCGCTTCTGGGTCGACTGTTTCGGTCTTTGAAGCAACGATTCTTATATTATATTTAATATCATTCCACTTCTAAGGGTATAGGTATAATGGGAATTTATTTCTCCTATGTAGGCCTCTCTAGAGGATTGTGCCCTAGATTGGTATATAAGGAATCCTTCTCCTCTCATTTTCTCTAACCATCATCAAACATAATCACAAGCGCTGAAGACTTGAAAAAAAGACAAGCTAAGGAAAAAGATTTGAATCAAGCCAAGTAGCCATTGAATAATTCATCTATTCTCAAGCATTCAAGCACTTCTCAAGAATCCAATTCATCAAGGAGATCCATTGAACGATTCAAGCTTTACAGAGCCCTCTTGTTGAATATTTCTCCATCCATATTCCTCCAAGCCTCTTCCTATTCCAAGATCCATTCAAGATTGGTTTTGAAGATCTACATGCAATTGATTTGAGGCATCCTACATTCTAAATTCTACATTCTACGTCCATTTGGTGCATACATACTTGTGGATCCAAGGATTGGAATCCACCACAAGGGATTCTATACAAGCAAGGTGAATTTGTTTATTTACTTTGTTTACTTATGCAATTTCAATTCGATTTTAAGGTTAATTCAAAAACTAGGGTTTGACCAAGGAAAACCCCTCCCCCCAACAAACAAACCATTTTTCTTGCAGGTACAGGTTTGGGATAGCATATTAAAGTGCAGATCTGGATACCCTTTTTGACAAACTATTGGGATCCACGAATACATTTTCCATTGGAGTTGTGTAGGTCAAGGTTGACATTTTGGGGTTGAGGGTGACATTTTGGGGTCAAGGGTGACATTTTGGGGTTAAGGTCGACATTCTATTCAGGGTCAGAATCGGAGGTCGATTCTGCCCTAGATCAAAATCAAAAATTCTGGGTCAAGGTCGACATTGACTTGAGGGTCAGAATTGCTCAGAAAAGAAAATGATTTTTGGGTTTTGTAGATCTCGTAGTTTCCATTCAAGCATGGAAATCAACAGTTTCTGAGACCATTTGACAGGGTTTTCAGTAGATTCTTTTTCAGAGGCTTGTATTTTACTCCACTATTCTTTACAAACATTTCCATATTTACACCCCTTATCATAACAATTAAATATAAGTAGATAATATGTGCATAGGGTCACTTTTATGAGCAAATCAACATTTTTCTAAACTTGATCCATATTTTTCATACTGCAAAAACATTTTCCAAAAAAATATTTGCATAGACCTTCCTCATACACACATTAAATATAAAATATAGTGTGCCTTCTGTTAAGATACCTAACAAATATTCTAACTTAGGAATAGACAAGAGCACTAGGGGACATTTTTTGCTAATCTCTTTTTCAATGGTTATACATATAATCTATTATTTTACCCCCACCATTTATTTACTGCAACACCCTCTTCTCTAAGACACTATACAAGACATGTGCAGACAACAAAATTAAGGATAAATATGGGTATCATAATTTGCTCATCTGTAGATAATTTTCTTTAACGTTACTGGATAAAGATCAAGGAATTGCATGAGATCATTCTCTCACTAAATTGATATGACTAATTTATATAATGTTTGATCTTATCCCTAGCCCTAAAATATTTGGAAACTATGAGACCTAGAGGATGGTAGGTATCTCCTATCTGTTGGACATATGTCTGGTAGGTAGGGGTGTTTTTTGATGTCTCTTGTTGCTTCAATGTACATCTCTCACACCAATAAAAACCAAATAGAATTAATTAAATTAAAAAGTAAACGAAATGCCCAAGGTCCTAATAGGTTAGAATTGAGAAGACTTAAACCACTTCGTTTGTAGAGTCATGTAATTTCCATGGTCCATATTGTTATATTTGTTAGACTTCTAGATTAAATATCATACACAACTCAATCCAGAAGTTTAACAAATCTAACACTTAGTTTGTAATTTTTTCAAAGAACCAAATTAGCATTAAATTCTGAGAGTGTGCAAAACATGACAACGGGATATAGGAAAAAAGGACAATATTGTTTTAAAAAAATTGTAGGCTTGATCAGCATGACTTATATGGAATAACCTTATATATTCTTATTATTATAGATGTTTTTTTGATAAGTTAAGAGAAGGTATTATTAATCATATTGGTAAAAGAATAAATTAAAAGTTTAGAATGGAATTATTTCAAGTGTGATCCTATTTCTGATAGTTGCAGCTTGCATTTGCATCCTAAAAGTTCTTAGTAATCATAGAAAGGCCTGCTAGAAGGCATCCTACATAGACCCAAATAAATCTATTAAATACATTCCATGTCATTAATACAAAAAATCATATAGTAGGCCTTTTGTAATTTCCCCTTCTAGAATTTACCTTAAATTGTACCCTACAACATAATTTCAATGAATAGCGTTAGAGAGGTGGCTTACTGAGTAGGATATTTTGTCCATTGTACTTTGAAGATGAGTCCTGCAATCAAAAAGGAAACAAGTGTACATGTATACATACATAAAATGATTGTTAGTATGATATAATCTATCTTAAGCCTTATGAATTGATAAAGAGATATACAAATCCTAACCTAGAGATTCAGATAACAAGGCATATGAAGAAGTTCACATATAGAATTTAACACATAGAGTGCATATAAATACATATAAGACATTAAGCTGATTACTTATCACTCAAACAAAATGAATTGAACACTTATCAATTAATCATAGCTAGATATAGGAAAGCATAATAGAGCTCATTAACAGGAAGACCTTTACAAAGTTGATGGCCAAATTTGGATGCTAGATGGAATTACAAGCTAGTTGAGGTTATAATGTAACATGAAGATTACACTTCAGGAGTAGCCATTGACATATTAATAAGTGTTCAATGGTGATATACTAATCTAAAGGTTGTTGATGAAAATGGAACTATGTTTTTCATAAAGTGCAAAGATGGATTTATTTTGGAGGTAGAGAAGCTCATTACTTCTAAGATGTTTTTTTTTTTTTTCTAAAGGCCTATTTGAAGAAGCTCATTGACTTTAGGAGCATAATTTGTATTGATGAAAAGAAGCCAAACTCATTGGCATGGATTGAATTGGCAAAAAATATCACAACACATTGAATCAAGTAAAGAAGAATTAAAATGGTGAATTCATTAGGATTACACAATAATTTGACTAGAATAATAATGGTACTTGATCCTATGATTGCTGACTATGTAGAAAAGGTAGTCTCCATGTAGAATATATATGCTAGCCGACTATATCTAGGATAGTAATTTGCAAGGTTTATGTTTAAAGAATTGATTTACAATGAAAGAATTGATAAATAAAATCAAAGAACAATGACTAATGATAGCAGAGGTTAATAATCAATGATGATATTAGAATAATCTATGACAGTGATTTCATCAACAAAAAAAATTATCAACAAAGTCCGGAAATATGAACAGTCAAATGAATATGAATAGTGATCTAATGAACAATAAAGTAGTGATGTGATTATATAGAACAACACAAGGAACCAACTTGATTAAATATGTGAGATACGATTTGTATAGAGGTAGAAGACAATATGAATTGATTCGGTTAGTCAAGAAAATACAAAAGGCAATGATTGTATTAGAAGTTTAATAAATATAAAGACAAAACAGAGCAGTGATTATATTTGACAACATTAAGGCAACAATAGTGTTTGACTGAGGCAGTGAACGACAATATGTTAGAGTAGACAACATATAGCCAAAAAGGGGAAAAATTTGTAGGGTGTGTTATAATAATTATTATGTGGAAGGAAAACTCTCTATGTCAGTTAAAGAAAGCAATAAAGACTAATAAAAGGCAGCAATTAATTAACAAAAGGTTGCTACTCTTGAGAGAATCATATCTCTTCAATAAAAGTTGTGAGGGATATAAAAGAAAACTCTTTTGGACATAAAGTCTGTAATGTCAAAAAAATAAATATAATATCATAAGAGTTACAACCAAATTTAAAGAAGAAAATATAAGTGTGATTAACATTTATATGGAAGAATTCATTCTGCTTTTTGAAAATAATATGTGTAGTTCCCTGTGAAGGTTATATGCAGATTCTATGATTTCCTAAAAGCAGAAGTATATGTGATTCCATGTTTTTTTTCCCTATTATAGTCATTTTAATCATATTTTCTTGGGTCTAAATGCTACTATTTTAAGATCTCTTTGATTGGGCATGTTACTAAATTGAACTAAGATTATTTTGGTTTTTATATTGTTGCATTTGGTTGACCATAGGTAAGGAAAACATGTTTTGAACCAGAAAACTTGTAGAATCTTTGAGTTGAGTTGGGTTCCTTGAGTGAGTTCCAAGACACTTGTAGAATCCTTGAGTTGAGTTGGGTTCCTTAAGGGGATAGTAGACTAGGGATCTACATCAGTTTGGCACGAGCTTCACTTAGTTTTGAGAATAGTTTAATATTCTCTACTTAACAAGGCCAACCACGTGAAGATGAAATCTCATTTACCCCTCCCCCCTAACATCACTCTAAATTCCCCATTAACATTTAACATTCATTCATTCATTCATCCATTTATGAAATATAACATTCAATCATTATAATCACATAACATTCAATAAAACCTAAAATTAATAAACAATTCAAAATTCATCAATAATTCATCAACATTTAGTAGCACAAAATTACATTCATTAAGACAACGTAAATATATTATCAAAAAAGTTTTATTTCAATCTTTTCTTTTTTGGTTTCTTCCTCAATTTTTACATGAAACGGCTAAGCGGAGCATCAAGATCTTCATCATTCCCCTCCTCTTCTTCTTGTGATACTAATAAATGCTTCCTCTGGTGTGTAGGAGGACGCTAGTGCACCAAAGGGGGGTCCGCTGCAATAACAACTAAATGGTTTTGATGAACAACATTTTATATTAGTGTTACAAGTATTTCATTAATTAAAAGAAGATAACAACCGATAAAAAACAATTAAAATAACATAACAAATATTTTATTTACCTGAAAAATCCACATCATCTAGAATATGATGAACACTTGGATCATCCTCCACTCATTCACCATGACGTTTTGCATGCTCTAAAATGTACACAAGAAAGGTTACACCAATTTCAATTTAAAATGTTAACTTGTATTAAAAATTACACAATTAATGTTCAATAGAAAATGAATACCTCCATCACTGGGATGCACATCGGGGTCTTCATCATGTGGAGATTTTGTGCTAGGATTAGAAGGCTGCATTGCAATGTCATGCGCTAAAGGGGTTAAATAAACATCAAATAGATTATCGCTCAAGTAGTCAATTTGAAATCATTTTCATTTGGCCTACTTACCTATGTGTGAACTGATGCAGCAGACTATTGGCTTTGGTGTAGGTATTCAGCCATGGCTTTATAGCCTTCCTTTAAGCCAATATTTTTGTCTTCTTCCATGGGCGCTACATTAAAATCTGAGCCTTGCATTTTTGGCTTAATATCATCAATTCTATAGATATTGTTTGATTAAACAAAATTCTTTGGAATTTATAAAAAAATTGATTCAAAATTTCATTTACTGCTACTTACAATTCTTGCTTGAAGTTTCAGATAACCACTAGAGCCAAGTTTGTGTTGGCCAATATTTTCTATTCTGGCCTTTTTATCCTTTGATGTGTCCTGCAGTCTATGAAAAGTTTGAAATATGTTAGATTATATAAATATAAAGATCACTAATTAGTGCATAATTACGTTATACTTAGTACAATCGCATATCTTCTATTGTCATTTACCGGTGTAATTCCTCTTTGGCTTTGCGCTTTCTCCTTTGCATCCAAAATGAATTCCTTCCACTGCATCTCTGGAATCACAGGAGGACACTCGTACTTTGGGTTGTTCACTAGATTCCTTCTGTATGCGTCCCTCGTAGTCTTTAGATGTTTGCAAGATCTCTGAAGAATTTTGTCGCTATAAAAAATGTTACTTCCAAAGAGCTCCTCTAAAGATTTTACGAGCTGATCTTTTAATTTATTATCCTGTAAACTCCACCTTTTAAGAAAAAACAAAGTTGTTAGCTAAAACAATTAACTGAAGTTGCATACCTTGAATATAGTACAATAAATAAATGAAAGGAAAAATATTCTAGAAAATATATGAAATCAAAGCAGTGGGACATAAAAAACATATGATGTTCCACCTTGTACGTATGGTGGACCCAAATAGAGAAAATGTCATCTCATGAAGCTTTTCATAAAAAACATCATTCCCTGCAAACACATCATGTGATAATCAATCCAAAATGAGTTATGAATAAGTAAATTAAAATTATAATATAAATAATAATAATTTTAAAGTACCTGGAAGCTTAGGTAATTTTAAGGAAATCATATCTTCATCAGTCAACAACAATGACATCTGCAATTTTCACATACTAGAAACACAAGTAGATCCAATAAATGCCACTGAATTATCACTAGTACTGGTCTTTGTATCTTGAGGAAGTGTATCTTGTACTACACAAAATTATTCCACTATGAAATGCATCCAATATTAAAGTACAAATGAAACCTTAACTAACACATAATCGAATATAGCAAAACAAGGACCTACCATGTATAGACCATGCAAACATGGATGTTTGCATGATCCTTATTGCCGACATTGCAGTCGGCAATGACATCCTCATAGGAGGAGGTGTCTGGAGTACATCATGACCTAAATGTATAGTTTGAAGTGAGGAGTCAAGATATATATGTGAGTTTGAAAAAAACAACTAGTAAATCTAATGAAAAATGTAGATTTCTAATCAATAAGACCAATGAATTTTGTAACCTATTAAGTTAAGGATTATTTTTCCCGCGGTAGCTATACTAGTATCAAACTCACCGCGATGTCCATGAGGAGTTGCTTGAGCACACAAAAAATCTTGTAAGAACACATACATATTTTAGTTCATGACATAAAAGAGTATAAAATATAAAACTTTACTGAACTTTTTTTATAACTAAAGATTCATTACTGCTTACTTCCAAATTACATGCTTGCAACATCAATAAATCTTTCATCGCCATCATCTCCTCACTTGGATCTGGATCGAGAAAAATGCCAAGAATTTCTAAACTGATTCTTTGTAATTTCTTCTTGACTGTCCACACGGGGTTAGGGATTTTTGGGATGATGTCATCCATATCTGACACTATGGGCATTGTTGTTGCAGGTGATTTTCCCTTTCCCTGAACATCAATTTGTGATAGGAATATTAGTAAAACTATGAGAATAACTCCAAAACCCTAAAGAAAAGAACATAATAATATAAAAATTTTCTTTTATATTATTTGTACAATTACAATAAGGTTTACCTTTGCTGAAGAATGGGTGGGAGTAAACTCCCCACCTCCATCATCACGTGGTGGATCCATGTCATCCTGTGACAAAGATTAAATGTAAAAAATTCAGCGAAATGAAAGCAATAGACTTAACAAAAAAAAATGATTAATAAAATGGTATATTGGAGTCATGAATTTGAGGTTAGTTTAAATGGTATATAGTACTTACCACCCCCATTATAGTGTCTTTTTTTGTATCCATGCAATTCAAATGGTAATCTATTAGCAGTTCTTGCCCTGCACTTATTGATTTTATCGCACATACAAAAACATGATTCCCCTCATGCACCTCAAATATGCAATTGGGACTCTTATTAGTTGACCCAGGTTGCGTACTATTTGTAAAACCTGCTATATTCCCTATTGCTTTTGGCCTTCCATGAATGTACATAGAAAATCCTTTACTTTTATCCTTTTCTTTCCATTGTATATAATTCGTTGATAATGCATACCTACGCATACTTTTTTATATCAAACAATCTGCATCCAATTATTGTAATTGTAACAAGGTCTTACAAACTCCATCAATTCATCAACTTTGGTGTAACATGCCTTTATGCATCCATGGAAAATAGGCCCAAACCATGTAATGACGATGGAGTTATACGATATATCCTCTCATTAACACAAAAAATAGTGTTAATTGGAGTTAGTTCCACGGATACCCACTCTTTCAGAAGATGTGTGTACCTCAAGGGCACCTCAATATCATCTATGGTATCATTGTCATAGAACATAATTTGATGACACATTTTTCCATTAGTATGCAAAGGGAAAATAGTTTTTGAATCATGAGTAACACCTATACTGAAAGACAGGATTTTAGTACATACCGAAAGTATAGATAAACCAAAAGAGAAAAAATAGAGGAACTCGACAGAGCAAGGGAACCTAACAGATAGTTAACAGAAGGAACAATGACAGAAAGACAACAGGGCAACCTAAGCATCAGTCACTAAAAGTCAGTTATAACCCGAGAAATGTGGATCTGACTTCCACGTCAGATAAAACACTTATGTTTTATATTTAGCATTTTTATTTGATTTAAAACCATTTATTGAAGGACAAACAATGTAATTGTAATTGTTTCAATCAATCTAACTGATTGAAAACATGAAAACTAGGAGATCAAGGTCAAGTTGTAAACCTTTTATCATAGAGTTATATTTGTAATACGTGAAACTTAATTAGGTCAATCTACTGTATAAATAGATTTGTAATCATTCATTTCAAATGTATGTGAGGATGATAGTAGCCAAGGAGAACATCTATAGATCAGACTAAGAGTTTCAAGAAGGAACAACAAAAGATGAATTAGGTTATCAAGAACCAGATTCAAGGCTACCGGGAAACAAAGGTATTAATCAATCACATTAGGTGATACATTGTACATGTGAATTTAATGGATCTATAAATCAGAAATTGTAGATTACATACACTCAGGTCACTGAATATTTTTGTCTACATTCTAACAAGTGTATCAAATAGAAGAAATCCTTTCAAGAAAGGTGGATTTAACAATCCTTTGTAAATCTCTTAACTGAGTGCACACTAAATAGTGTTACTAAATCTCTTAATAAAGTAGACCTTAACCAATCCCTACATAATACTCCTAACAGGGTATGTCATCAGAAGTGATCAAATTGTAAGCCTTAACCGGTCCCTTCCATTCTACAGATAGTGATGCTTTGTGGGTTTCATCCCCACCTCAGTTTTTACCTTCTACAGGGGTTTTTTGCATTACCAAATCTTATGTCATGTGTCTATACATTTCATGAATGTTTCTATGAATGTTTTACATTCTTATTGAATTATAAATTGATATAACATACACAAAGATAGAATAATAGATATGAATGGTAATACAATTGATTACTAAAAGGATAAAGGTTAATTGATAAAAGTTTTGAGGGTACTGATTCACCCCTCCCCTCTCAGTACACCATTCTATTATTTCCAACAATTGGTATCAGAGCTAGATCTCTTAATTGGAAAAGTTTAAAGACTTAAGAGAAAAAATCATACAATAGATAGGTACAAGCAAGACAAGAGTATTGAGAATCAGAAGCTAGAAATACAAATATTCTATGAACAATATAAAGAAGCTAGAATAAAGTTGAGATAGTTTTTGGATGAAAGAAAGATTACGGTATCTCACTGTAATGAAATCGACTATCATGAAGAGGAGACGCCTGATCTATTTGAGTCATCACAATATACATCTAGCAAAGCATCAGACACATCTAAAGAAAGCATCACAAGTCTGAATGAAATCAATCAACATCTAGCTAGATAAGTGAAATATCTGCAAATTGGTCAAGAGACACAGCAGGTAAGAATGATTGATGTCATGAACAATGCTAGACAAACTAAGCAAGAAAGAACTCTGGTTATTGATGACAGGAGGAAGATTACTAAAAAAATACAAGAGAAAGAGTCAGAAATACAAAGACTTATAAAAAATCATCATGAAATCACCAATCAGATTATTCTTATGAGTCATGAGGAAAACCAAATGAACACAAAATTCATTGAAAGAATATAAGCTATCAGTGAGATAAGAGAAGAAAATGAAAAAGTGAAGCATAAAGTGAGAATTCAAAAACAACATAATGACATGATCAAGAGAGCTGAAGAAAAAAACAAAAAGATGTATGATTTTCTCGATGGACAAAGAAGAGTCAACAACGATACCGGACTAGGGTATACCGAAAATGAAGAATCACCATACCAAGCTGATCCAAAGAATGTCTACACAGATCAAAGACCAAGAAGGAATTCATGCAATAACTGTGGAAAACCAGGCCATACATAAAATGTCTACAGGAGAAAAATAAAATGTATTCCTAAATCCATACCTTCATTCATAGCAGTTTGTTATAAATGTAACAAGAAAGGACATAAATCATATGAATGTAAATCTGAGGTGAAACAATCAAAGAAGGAAACCTACATGGAAAAATATTGTCCTACTTGCAAAATGCATGGGCACACATCTCTTGAATATAGGAAGAAGAAAAGGAAAGCATGGAATCCTAAAGAAAATGAAACTGCCTATCAACCGAAAAGAGTCGATAACTCATATGTTTGGGATTACAACACTTGGGAAAACTACATAGCATGTGGAAGATTTGGACACATAGCTACAAAATGCATGATACAATGGATGAGAAAGTCTAGGAGCTTGAATAACCTCAGAATGGCATGTCTACACTATCATAAAGTTGGTCATCTAAGAAAGGACTACAGAGACCAAGTGACAGAGAAAAGCACCTTTGCGAATGGAAGCACCATTGAAGACATCAGGAAGATGAGAAACAAAATGTGGAGGAAAGAAACAAACATTGATGAAGCTGGACCAAGAAATGTGAATGGTGACACCTTATCCAATGGATCTAGTGACATCACCAGCCCCACCTAAGCAGAACAAGTAAGTATGGAACTACATTATACCAAGTTATATTTTGCATCAGTTCCATTATACATTGATGAAATGCCAAACTAGCATGATTAAAGATGCACTATGGTATTACTTGTTATGATTCTATGAATTCAATCTCATTGGTGAATGCTTACTAAAATTCATCGGTATACATACAAAGATAAGTTGCCTATACTTACCGAGCATCATCGGTTAACACAAAAAGCTAAGTCGCTAGTGTAAACTGAGCTCTGTCAGTAATCATGTAAAAAGAAAATGTTGTCTTTGTCATATACCGAGATCTGTTGGTAAATAATGAAATGAGTTGACACCCAGCCTAAGCATCGCATTCTCACTAAGAATGAAGTGTGTATGCTACCTGATGACTCTGTCTTCAAACACCAAGAAGTGGGTAAGCATTTATGACACGACCAGAGCTACTTGATTTAAGCAAAGAAGCATAGCATAACCAGAGCATGAAGCAACCAGGTTAATAGAGAGACTTCAAACCTATTCACAACACTCAGAAAGATTCCCAGTAGTCACAGAAGGTTGAAGTAAGTAACAAAATTCACCAAGAACTCAATTTTCTTTTATGGGAAAAAGCCCTAATTTCTAAAACAATGGAAACTACTTCAAAAACCTCTAAGATCAAGAATTCAAAGGAGAAAAAAGTTCAATCTAATAAAGTATACCACTTGTGAAGAACCTCATTACAAGATTTGTCCCAAGGTTTCTTCACAACCAACAATGCTGGTGCATTTTCTAGTATACCAGCTAGGGTTTTGCTTGTTAAGGACGTCTGAGTGTATATTCACTACCAGATTGCAGAAATAGGAGATCTTGAGGTTGAGAAAGATTACAAAAATCTTTGAAAAGATGGTGGAACAATCAAAGAGAACATAAGCACATTGATGTGAAAGGGCTCACAAATGCCCTATTATTCCCAAAGGAATTCAAGATCGAATGGATTCGGTTAGTACTTAGCAGAGTACATGTTCAAAAGATATGGCTGGATGAGCGAAAACTGATAACTAGGGATGTTATACACGCTATTACCAGTTATCCTATAACCGATAAATCAAAGGCACTAAACCACCCCCCTCATATTAACATTGAAAAGAACATAGGAGCACCATGGGATGGAAGAGGATTAAAGGTATCCACCATCACTGATGATGAAATGAAATTTGGAGCATGTGTCTTAGGATACAAATTCTTTCAGGCTAGCAGGATGAATAGTATTACATCTGGAGTAGTGGATACAACACACAAAAGTGTTAAGAAGGGACTGCATTTAGATTTATTTGAACTTATACTAAGGCAATTAGATAAGAACATGAGGACAATCATGACTGCAAAGTCTAACTCATGTAATTTTGGTTCACTCATTATTCACATATTTTTCTATTTTCAAGAGTCCTTACCATCTATCAGTAATGTCAAATGGAATACTACCCGACTAGTTACCACACAGATTAGTGAGTTCATCAAATCACTAGGAGATAATTTTGAATCAGTCATGGATGAATACTTCACTAGATTCAAAGACAAAATGCAGAAGAGGATGAGGATAGAAGAACAACTGGTAGAAAAGTACAAGGCTAACATTTGTTTCATGGTGAACATTGATTATACATATATCAAGCCAATTGTACCGATGAAAGTATGGTTGGCACCACTTGACTATGAGGTTAACGTAGAACAAACCACCAATGCCATTGAAGCATTGATAAATGAACCATTGGAGAAGTCACAACTTAAGTTTGGAACTTTTGACGAAGCCAAGGAAAGGATAAAAATTGGCTTAGTTGTGAAGAAAATTGATAGAAAGAAAGAGAAAATGTTTAAGACTTTGAAGAAAATGTTGTCGATAAATGAAGAGGAAAAAGAATAGATAGAAGAAACCAAGGGTTAGTCACCCATCGGTGAAGCTGAGAAGTTGAGTGACTCAAAATCCATAGAGTCTGATGCACCACCCCCAACAAAGCCTAGAACAACTATTGCATAGATGAAAAGGAGTCAAACTAATAAGGTAGACTCACCACCTATCAAGAAAGGGAAAGTAAGGACGTATAAAAGGAAGCCTCAATAGGGAAAAAAACCAACAAAAAGAAGAAATTTCATCAGAACTAAGGAAGACATAGAGGACACTGAAAAGGATGAACAATCTATCAAGAACACACTTCCTTCTACAATTGATGAGGTATGTGGAGCTACCATCAAGTTAGGTCAAATCACAGACCCTAAGATTAGGAAATGGCTAACATTGGATCCCGAGGATCAAAATAAGATAAAGGAGGCAATTATCACAATGATGAGCATATTGAAATATGTTCCAATACAGTTTGAAGATAAAATACCTAAAGAACTTTTAGAGAGAGTCTCAGTTAGGTGTACATATGCTCTAAAGGAAGAGAAACATATAAGGGAAAGAGTCCTAGTTTCACTCATGCCACCTGAATCTAAGATGGAAGAGATTAAAGAAATGATGAAGAAACATTCCAACAGGTTCTCACCAAAATTAAGAGCCTACCAAGTGCTAAAGGGACATCTAATTGAGCTAGACATAAAAAGTGAGGATGAATGGAGAAAGATACTGGATGTACCTAAAAAGGACACAAGTCCTGAGCCACAAACATCTCTTATTGACAAGCCACACAATGAAGAAGATCAGGCTAAACTGAGCCCCGAACATATTCTTATAATTGATGAGAATGTTAATAAAGAAGCATTGAACACAAAAGATAACAAGGATATGGATACTGCAGATGAAACATGGCCCAATAATACTATCATTGATATTACTAGAGGAGATCCTACATATGAGGTACAGAAAGATGAAGACGTCACTGTTGTCCCAGCCCAAACCAACAAACAAGACACAACTACAGATGTTGCACAAGTGAATATACCAGGTCAAATGCCACTGTTAATACAAGCTATTAATATAATCTCACAAAAGGAAAACTCACCTGAGCCTGATACAAGCATACCCAAAGATAAGGGTAATGATGAAGAGAAAGATACAACTTATGACCAAAATGTCATAGATAGAGCACAATAAGAAATAGATGAAGGGCAGAAAGAAAAAGGTGAAGAAAAGAAGAAAGAAGATGATACTCCTAAGGATACCAAAGGAGATGCTACAGATAAACTGAAGGTTGATGTGGAGACATCCACTCCCAACCGACAGGCAGATACTGAGCAGCAAGAAAAAGACACAACACCACAAAAGTCTTCGTCAAGCACATCTAACCAAGAAAAGGATCTTGCTTTGGTGCTACATTCAGGTGCATCCCACAAGAAGAAGAAGAGGATCAAGAAGAACAAGCTGCAGGTAACACTTGATGAAATCATTGAGATACCAAAGTGTGATCCTTGTACATTGGATTTTGAATCTCTCCAAGAGTATGGGGAAATATGTCAAAGTAAAGATATGCAATAAAAGCTAAGGAAAGGGCACAAAGAATCCCTAGTGTTAGAAACTACAAGGGATATATTGACACAAATTGTGCCTAACATAGATGTTGATCAAGATGCCCCCATCCTTGATCAACTTTCCATTCTAACTGAGGTCCTCACATCTCAAAATGTGGATGCAGAAAAAGAAATTGAAGAACGAGCAAAACAAAAATATCAAAATAAATTGACAGAAAAGACCAGCCAAGAAGTGGTAGTGAACAAGGTAAAGCTCCTAGAACTTGCAAATGAATTGGATCCAATAATTTCTGAAGCTATTTCCTTAATACAAAAGTTGTGCACTTTAGAGAAATTCACTAAGGAAAATAGTGATAAGATTACACAAATAGATTCTGATCTAAACACAAGTGCACATAGTCTAACCACAAATCACAATGCAATCAAGATGCATTTAGAAAAGATTATGAAATCTAGATGGTTGAGACAAGAAATTCTAGAGGCATAAACCTAAGTTTAGAGATGAGGTTATTGAGCTTTACGCTCTAATGCTACCAAATCTTACACTTCTGCAACAACACATGATTTTGACAAGATAGTTAAATGCCACCCCAGAGATGTCTGTAGAAGACAACATCTATGATATGCATGCCCGAAACACACTAGAGAAAATATCTCTTGAACACCTAAAGGAGAAATGGGAGAAACCAATGGAAGACATGAAGAATTCCCATTCCCATATTTTTTATAAGTTGTAAGTATTCACCTTTTCCCTTACTTTCAAAAAAGGGGGAAAATAATATGTAATGAACAATAGTAAAAATGGGAAGATGAAATAATAGAAAGGGGAAAATGATATGAAGATAAGGTGAAAAGGGAGTATAGTATAAAGGCATGTATACATGTATATACATATACTATACTAAAATATACATAGGGGGAGTAATAAATGAGAAGGTAAACACATGGTGTACATACTACACAGTTTAGTATTTTTCACATATCAGTTTTTGATACTAATGTCAAAGGGGGAGATTGATGACACATTTTTCCATTAGTATGCAAAGGGAAAATAGTTTTTGAAAGATTGGTAACACCTACACTGAAAGACAGGCTTTCAGTACAAACCAAAAGTATAGATAACAAAGATCACCAAAAAGTGTTAAGTTAAAGAGAAACCCGACAAGACAGATCACAAGAGAAACTCGACACAGTTTTCATAGTTCAACCCGGAGATGTTGAAGTATAAACTGACAGAGTAGAAATAGAGGAACCCGAAAAAGAAAGGGAACCTGATAGACAATTGATAGAAGGAACACTGACAGAAAGATAACAGAGCAACCTGAGCATCAGTCACCAAAAGTTAGTTATAACCCGAGAAATGTGGATCTGACTTCCACGTCAGATAAAATAGTTATGTTTTATTTTTAGCATTTTGATTTGATTTAAAACCATTTCTTTAGGGACAAGCAATGTAATTGTAATTTTTTTAATTAGTCTAACTGATTGAAAACATGCAAACTAGGAGATCAAGGTCAAGTTGTGAACCTTTGATCATAGAGTTATATTTGTAATACGTGATACTTAATTAGGTAAATCTATTGTATAAATAGATGTGTAATCATTCATTTAAAATGGATGTGAGAATGATAGTAGCCAAGCAGCACATCTATGGATCAGACTAAGATTTTCAAGCAAGAACAACAAAAGATGAATTAGGTTATCAAGAACCAAGTTCAAGGCTACCAAGAAACAAAGGTATTAATCAATCACATTAGGTGATACATTGTACATGTGAATTTAATGGATTTGTAAATCAGTAATTGTAGATTACATACACTCAGGTCACTGAATATTTTTGTCTACATTTTAACAAGTGTAGCAAATAGAAGAAATCCTTTCAAGAAAGGTGGATTTAACAATCCTTTGTAAATCTCTTAACTGAGTGCACACTAAATAGTGTTGCTAAAGCTCTTAACAGAGTAGACCTTAACCAGTCTCTACATAATACTCCTAATAGGGTAGATCATCAGAAGTGATCAAATTGTAAGCCTTAACCAGTCCCTGTCAATGTTCATATAGTGAAGCTTTGTGGGTTTCGTTCCCACCGCATTTTTTACCTTCTAATAGGGGTTTTCTGCATTACCAAATCTTGTGTTGTGTCTATAAATTTCATGAATGTTTTACATTCTTATTGAATTATGAATTGATATAACATACACAAAGATAGAATAGCAGATATCAATGGTAATACAATTGATTACTAAAAGGATAAAGGTTAATTGATAAAAAATTTGAGGATACTGATTCACCCCTCCCCTCTCAGTACACCATTCCATTATTTCTACCATGACCTCCCTTCAACAAGGAAAAATTGCATGCGTTTATTGAATTTTCTTCTAATATTTTGACCTCTGGTTAAATTCCTATTTTAGGCCTACTACATGTCTGACTTTCATCTTCTACTCTTGCATTTCCCTGAATTGAGGAAGATAGACCTGACAAGTACATATTAGGTGGTTCCTACAGGAAATCCATCAAATGACAGATATAGTTGGTAAGGAGTGAGATATTTTGCTAAACGAGGGTAATGTTAATGTAATATATTGGGTGTATTGACTTATACCTACTGATCCATGTCACTATGTAGGATTCTCATAAAAGAGGTTAAATTTCTTGCATATGTGAATCATTTATCTTAAGCTAGCCAAAAATTATGTGATACCTATGCTACAAATTACATAGAATACAACATGAACAATATACATTCATCATCATCATTGTATATTTTTTAATTCCTTACCTTTACTTTATGTGTGCTATGCAAAATTTTCAACAAAAGGGGTGACGATGTCTGTAGTCAATTGCCTATTTCCACAAAGGGTTACAATCACACAAAATATATGCATGTAATCAACAGCAACAATTGAGCATCATAAGAAATACATTGGTAATTTGTTAAACAATAAATAGATTAAATATACGAGTAATAACTAAAACACATGTATCATAAATCAGATATGTTGTAATCATTAGAAATGAACACATTAATTTAATTGTACCATGGAATTAGAGATTAATACATAATAAGTTAATTATGAAAACATATAAGTAAAATAAATTTTTATGACTAGATCAATATTACCATCATCATCATGATCATCATTATCATCATCATCCTCAACATGATCATCATCATCATCACCACCAGCACCACCATCATCATCATCATCATCATCATCATCATCATCATCATCATCATCATCACCACCACCATCATCATCTTCATCATCATCATCATCATCATCATCATCATCATTTTCTTCTTCTTCTTCTTCTTCTTCTTCTTCTTCTTCATCTTCGGTTTCTTCTTTTTTCATCACATTATACTTTACTGGCCTTCCTCTTAGATCATGTCTAACAATAAATGACCAAGACGGTTTTTGTGGAACCTCTATGTAAAACACTTGCTCACATTGGCTTGGAAGAACATAGGGCTCATCTCCAACTGGTTCAAATGACCTTGTATTAATCACTGTAAATCCATTATCATGTTGAATAACACTTCTATCAAGATCATTTTGATTCAGTCATAGCTTGCACCATTTGACGATGGATAGAACTAATTTGAAGGATTCAAAGTTGAACTCAAGTATATCATCCAAAATGTCATAGTATCAGTTTTGATATTATTGAGGATGCATTTCATTTCTAGATGAAATATTAGTGACCTCGAAGACTGCACTTATCCTAGAATCACAAGTTTTCTTTGTGTCATCCAACTCTTTTATGTGATATTTATGGCCATGGTACTACATAGCTTTGTGGTGCTTGACCTGCAATTTTTCAAACATGTGAAAACCATTTGCATCGTGAGTTGATATTGGACATATGGGTCATGATTAATAAATTTATACTTACATGTCTACCTCTTAAACCATTTTCTAGATCAATTACCATTGGCGTAACATTGGAATCTCATTATGATGAGCTTCTTTAACCAATGAAAAAACACCTTCCCTTGTTAATAATTGACCATTTTGTTGACATAGTTCAATCCAAACCGTCATCCAATCAAGATTGTTTAAAATATACAAATGTAGTGCATCCCACTCTCGACCAATTGTATAAAAAAAGACCACTTACAAACAACTTCAATTGAAGATTTATAAGAATTAATTAAGTACAATAACATCTTATAATTACCTCTCAATTTTCTCAATCTACCTTTCCCCATAAAGTACTCCCCTTCAAATTTGTTAATGGTGTTGGGGTCCCAAATGCAATCTACATGCATCTTTTCTCCAAACTTAGGAATATATTCACTAATGTACACCATGGTTTGGTATACCATATATCCCTCCATCATAGAACCCTGAGGATGTGCTCTTTGTTGAACCAAACCTTTCAAAAAATTTAGGTGCCTCTCAACCATCCAGATTGACCTAGTTTGTATAGGTCCACACAATTCAATCTCCTCAACTTGATGTATGAGGTAGTGTTCTTGTGCATTGAAAAAAGTAGAAGGTAAAAACTTTTGCATTTCACACATAAGATGAGGAATTTTTCTCTTCCAAAATTGTATATCTTCTTTATTGATTTCTTTCGATCACAACCACCTAGAAGTGATTCAACACACAAAAACATATAAATGAGACATTACAAAAAATATACAATAAATTAATGAAAAAGTAAAACAAGTCGCAAATACAATATCTATACATAAAATCTAACAAACAACACTTCTAACCTCGTGTATTTTCCAAGATCATATATAACTTGTTTGACACTGTTGTCAAAGTGGTGTGGGAGAGATAGAGGTAGAATGTACTGCAATAATTATAAAATGATCATTTAAATATTTTAGATAATAATATAATAAAAACTACATACAATATACAAATATATAGAGACTACAAAATAACATAAATTACCTTAATAAAGGTATGCCAATCACGTATTTTCATCCCTGGCTCAAATTCACTTTTCTTTGATATGAGATTTTTCATGTTCGCAACAAACCCTGTGGAAAATCAAAATTTTTGTATGAATTTTTTTATAGCATTGCTTTGCTGCTCTGATAATAACCAAGGAAGGGAACTTATATCAATATAGTCTCCATTGTTATTTGATAGAATGACATTTTTTAATACATGGTTGAAATCTTCAATGTCACTACAAATTTTGATAATTTTTCTTTATCACGCCTTCTATCCAATAATTTCCATAATGTCTATGTTACATTCCTTCCAATATGCATAAAATAAAAAAAACACATGATTGGGAGGTGCCCGTAGTACGCCAAATTGCTAAATTGTCTAGGATAACTTTTTAGTCCTTTTGGAAGTTGGTCATTGACGCCTTAATGATGTCCTTCACAAGCATCAATTACATCATTAGTAAGCAAAATACAATATCAAAATATAAATTTCAAACAAAAACCATCAGATTGAATGACATTACCTTGTTGATTTATTCTATTGTATTCCAACTTCCATAGGTGAGGTGTCATTCTTCGTGGCTTTGATGGAGCCTTTTCTTTCCCATTGAAAAGATGTTTTTCGGTAATTCAATACTTATGATTTATGTGGAGAAAGTTCCTATACTCATCGAACACCTACTTTCCTAAACTTTTTGAATCATGAGATTTCATCTTTGGACCACAAACTGGACATGCAAATTTTCCCTCTTTCTGAAGACCTACAAGATCGTGTATAATTGGATTGAATATGTTGATTTTGATAATATCATTATCATGTGCAAACTTATACATAAAACAAAGATGTGTTAGCACTATAACATACCAAAAAAGAGGTGTTAACAAAAGAACATACCACAAAAATGTGTTAGCCTAGGGGCATCATGTATTGTACATACAAGCATTGTATGGAATTGAAACTGTCTTTGTCCTATTGGTCTAGAGATGTCATACATAGTGACCCCAATCTATAAATCTAACAACTCATCGATAAAGGGCTCAATATATACATTCATATATTTAACTTGGTACTCACCTGGTTGAATGAACAGAAACATTACATAATTATTGTTATTTTGATGCGGTATTTATGAATAAACTTAGATGACTATTGAATGAAAAAATACTTGAAAAAATTATTTCCAACATTATGTTCTCCCTCTTTATGGACATCCAAGAAGGAATGTTATTGTTGATAACAAAATAGGCCACACCGAGTAAACAACTCTCATCTCTCCAAATGGATTGACACCGTCTGCTGCCAATGAAAGGTTGAGATTACGAAGTTCTTCTTTAAAGTGTGGCCAAGTTTCCTCTATATCCTTAAATGCAGAACCATCCATAGGCATTCACATAATGTCATCTCAACTTCTATTGTGTGTATGGCAATCCATAAATTGTGCCAAGGTAGTGCTCCTAAATAATCATTGCAGACGTGGAATAATGGGAATATACGGGAGAAGCTTGCGAGGCACCTTATTGTTATTTGATATGTTTGATATCTACTAATATGACAATCAAAGAATTCTGTTAAAAATTTGTGTTGTTTATGATATATAATATGATCATTAGGACATGCATGTATTGTTTGATACTCCATCCCAATATCTTTCATAATGGCAGATAGTTCCTAGTATGAGCGAGGTAGAATGTTTGATGGTGGTAACAAACACTCACTTATCAACCTACAACAAAAGCTATAATTAGCATACATGATTCACCCTCTATTAAAAATAAGGAAATTACAACTAAAATACGTGAAAAAGATAACATATATGACATACCTTAACATTCATGACATTGCTACGTTGGATAAACTATTCAAAACCTTGAAGTTCACCAACAATAATACAACATAGAGAAGAGTTTTTGGGAGCCTTTGTATAGGGGCTCATATGCCTTCTCAAGTATAGGTAAATCAAGGTCATCTTCATCATCATGATCAGCTATGCCAGTACTATCATCTTCAATCATATTCTCTGGCACATGATCAACTGCAACAATACCATCATCTTCAATTGTGTTATTTGTCTTAGGATCATCTTCTTCAATGGACTCATTATCTTCTCCTTAGATATTCACACCTCCATGTTCCTCCACTTGGAAATTCACATTCTCTATATTGTTACAGTCCACAATATGTAACCCAGGGTGGTTAACCTATATCAAAATAATGAAATTAAATTAATCATGACCATGATCTCATCATCAATTGATTTCTTATTGTAAAGGAAGAAAAATCTTCTTTTTATTTATTTATTTTTATTAGGGTTTGATTGTGTATTTCCCTAACCTTTACATTTAAATTATAATTGTGTTGAAATGTGATTATGAGGAAGATAAGATGTTCCACCTTTATCCCCAAATGCACAAATGCAAGATCCAAGTTGATCAACCCAAAAGAGGGATTAATGCACAAACGAATCAACCATTTGGAAATGAGAGTAAAGAAGAAGATCTTAAATTTTGTTAATTGATTATATAGATATGATAAATGACAGTAATTGAAAAGGATGAGAAGAAGAACCAATCTTAAAGAATTGTAGATCAAAGAATGCTATTTTTTGAGGTGTGTAGACTGTTTCTAGAAAATCTAGACCCCTGACCCAATAATGTCTACCTTGACCTACACATCGTCGACAGAAAATCTATTCACAGAGCCTAAAAGAAAGCTGAAAAGGGTATCCAAATATGAGTCCAAATCTGCAGTCCCGAACCTGTACCTACAAGAAAAATAGGTTTTTTTGTTGGGGGGGAGGGGTTTGCCTTAGTCAAACCCCATTTTTGGAATTAACCTTAAATATATGTAATTGAAATTGTAGAAGTAAACAAAGTAAATGCATAAATTCACCTTGCTTGTAAAAAGTCCATGTAGTAGATTCAAATCTGTGGATCCACAAGCATACACAAAAATGTGGAATGTAGAATATAAGATGTATCCAATCTCTTGCTTGTAGATCTCCAACACCAAGTCTTGAATGGGTTCTTGATTTGGAAGAGGCTTGGACGAAGGTGGATGGAGAGATCACCAAAAGGGCACTGTATATCTTGAATCCTTCAATGGCCTCCAATGGATGTCCTTCATGAAAATGAATGGTAGAATGCTTGAGGATGGATGAATGCTTGCTTGAATTCTTGCTCCTTAGCTCACTAGAATTGCACTTGATGATAGTTTGAGAATACTTGATCATGATTAGAAGACTTAGAGAAAATGAGAGGAGAAAGCTCCCTTTTATATGAAACTAGGGCACAATCTTCTAAGGAGGCTGACATAGGATAATTAAATTCCCACTAAATCCTTTTCCCTTAGGAGAGGACCTATATTAAATATAATTTAGGAATTGATGCTTCAGAACTCAAAATAGCCGACCCGATAGTGGGAAACAACTTTTGTAAAGACCGACATCCAGAAACTGTGGGACCCTGGGATTTGAACCCTGGGTCAAGGTCAAGGTCAACCTTGACCTAGGTTAAGGTCAAGGTCAAACTTGACCTAGGTCAAGGTTGAGGTCAACATAGACCAAAAAGGTTGACCCTGACCTTGAGGTCCAAGATCTTAGGTCTACAGTCCAAAATGTAGAAATTAGGTTGGAAAGAAGTGGAAAGTGGGGCATAATAGGGGGAAAGCCAGGTCTAGATCAAGAACCCACTCAAGGTTCTTGACATGATCCCAAACTAGTTAATAAGAAGGCTAAACCAGTCTATCATAGAAGTGCTTCCATTTTTCGACTATACATTTAGCCCCCACTTTAGCAAGAGTATGAGCTCAACACAAACTCTTGGTAAAAGAGGACATACAAAATAGACAATATTATTGGAATCAAAAGGGAAAAAGAAATCCTCAAGCCCCAAGGGAATTAAGTCTTTATCAACCCTAAGATCACGATAAGAGAGACATCACCTAGTTAAAGAGAGAAAGAGATGGGGGTGTGATTATCTTGCCCAATGAGAACTTATGTCCCATTGTGAACCACACAAAAAATGTAACTGGAGAGATGGAGTTGAATTGCCTAGTGGATGTGGCTACTCAGTAGTCAACCCATCAGGGAGATTCATTCTTAAAGGGATCAAAAACATTGTAAATTAAAAACTGGTGGGATCGAGAGATCTGTGTAAATTTAAACTGGAGGGATCAAGAGATCCTAAAAGGTAAAATGTCCATGCTTTAAGGATTAGATTTTAATCCATAAAGGGAAAATTTTTAAGTCTTGAAAAATATTTTGAACGTACGTGTGTGCAAAAAGTGAGTAGAGTGTATGCCCCCACGTTAAAGTCATTGCTAACACTTTAACAGGAGAAATGGTTTTAACGGAAACATAAACAACTCTACAAATTATGTTTCCACTACGAGATGCCCCCAAACAAAGACAACTCAAGGGAAATAAAACATAAACATACACAAGAGCATAGAAGGGATCTACCTACTGTGGGGTCAGTATGATCATAAGATAACATGTATATAGAAATATGATATTATTGCAAATGAATTGACATCATTCCGCAAAGAAAGTAGAACTATAATCATAATGGAGGAAAGAAACTTAAGAGTTACGAAGAAGAATCTTTTTGGACCACAACCTGGAGACCAAAAAGAATTAGTGCTCCATGTCGCAGATCCAAGCAAACTACACAAGGAAAATAGTTATAAAAAATAGCATAAGTACAACATATAGAAGAATAAAGATACATATAGAATAATTTGTACAACAGGTTTGATTCATTTATCACCTTGCACCAAAAAAGTAACAAGGGTCGTATAAAAGAGTCTAACAAACATTTAGAAAATACATTACAGGAGAAGCACATTACAACATGCAAACAGAAAAAGGGTTACCATAAAACATAAGCCAATCAAGCACATTGCCGACCCTCCCCATCTTGGTTTATGTTATTGATGGAAGGTGGGAAACTCGTAAGAGGGACTATATCCAATATAGTAGGAATTTTAGCTTGTTCCAGACAAGGATCCTCTTGAGAATCATAATGATCGATACTAGGTTGAATTGTTAACTGAGTTGAAAGAATATGAGGTAGATCGATATCAAGATCAATGGTATTGTATTCATCACTAAGATCAATAGGATCATTGAGAGTGTCCTCCTCATCAAGCTTGATTGAAATGGATTCTAAGATGTGAATAGGATCTTCATACTCATTCATCTTATCATCATTATGAATATTGACTTCTTTCGACACATCAGGCATAGGTTGATCAAAAGAAGGCAAGGAGTTTCAAATAGAATAAGCATGGGCTCTAGCATTAGCTCTATGCTTCTTATGACATTCATTAGCAGATATGTTACATTTATCTTTGCTTACCACATGTTGAGAACTAGGAGGAATGACCACAGATTCCTTCACAGGTTCTATGGGAGGATTCTTAATAGGTTGCGATGAAACAGTAGAAGTTTGAGTGGTAGAATTAGAAGTAATTGATAAAGGAGATATGGAAGGTGTAGGAAAAAGACCACAGTTAGGCTCTATCCGAGGCATACTTAACTCAACAATTTTGCAATATTTGTAAGTTTGGTATGAGTGAAAGAGATGATTGGGGTGAGGAGGACATGAGTTGGGTAATGAGGGCCAAAAGAAATAGAGAGTAGCACAATCTCTAGGCCTAGAAGGTTGATACAAACTATGATTAATCATCTTGACTTCTCCATTATGAATGAACTTAAGATATTTATGAATGGGAGAAGCGATAACATGTATAGCAGTTATCCAAGGTAAAACAAATGTGATTTGAAATTGATCAGAAGTAGGGATAATGATTAAGGTAGTATCTACAACTTTACCAAAAAGTTGAATAGGTAAGTTAATAGAACCAAGTGTAGGATAAAGAAAACCATTACATGTTTGGATCCATGCATCAGACGGATCATAATAATCACGTTGTAGGCCTTTCATAAAAATATTTTCCTCATTAATGACATTTATTAAAGATGAGGGATCAACTAGACAACCATGAGTAGGTATCTTAGCAATCCTAGCATAGATATAAAGGGGACCATCGGGAGCTTTAATTGTTTTAGAATCATCAAAGGTAATTAAAAGTTCCCTAGGTTGCTTGTCCTTAGTTTGTTTTTGATGTTTAGGTGGAATTGGAAGTTGAAGTGGAGGTGAAGGATCTTGAACAGTAAGTTGAGATGGCACAACACTCTCCACATGATTAACAATATGATTAAGATCATCCATCTTTGAATTGTAAACGATATCCACAGAAGATGCTTGAGCTATAGTATTCATATCATGTGTAGGTAAAGGATTGGTATAGATTTGAAGGTTTTGATTAGGAGGAGAAACAAATTTATTCCCATTACCATCAAAATTATCCATAGTTAAAGCTTTAGAATCAATTAAGTCTTGAATTTTATGCTTTAGAGAATAACATTTTTCGATGTCATGGCCATTCTGGCGATGGTATTGGCAGAAAGATTTAGAATCAAAGGATTTTGAAGCTATCATGGTGGGAAGAAGAGGTTGAATAGGAGGCAAGGTAATCATATTAGCACTTAACAACCTACTCATTATACAATGCAAAGTTTTAGAGAGAGGAGTAAACGTACAATTCATACGGAAAGCAGTGGATGTAGATGTAGCCGCAACTTGATCAGCAACCGCATTCGTCTATTTATTAATCTTGACATAGTTGTTAGGTTTCTGAAACTTATTATGATTAGGAGCATTGTCACTCTTATCAACTGGAACATGAGCCATTGGAGTGTTTCTCTCAAAATGACTCACTTGTAATTGATAATGGTGAAGTGCTGCACACAATTGTTGAAAGGAGGTAAATTTAGTAAGCAGGATCTTATCTCTAATATCCTTTTGTAAATTTGAAATAAACATATGTTGAATATCAATATCAGGAATATGATAAGAAATTTGAGCATGTAAATTCTTAAATCTACCAATAAAGTCAGTCAATTTTTCCTTAATGTTTTGTTTACAGTGCATTAAACCAGATAAGGACACTTGTGGACCAATGTTATTTTGAAATTCTTGAATAAAGGAATTAGAAAGTTTAGGAAAAGAATCAATGGAATAAGGAGGTAAGGAACAATACCATTGTAAAGCCTTATCTCGAAAGGTTCTAGCAAAAAATTTACGTAAGATCCTATGGTCATGAGCATAATCACTACAAAGGATTTGAAATGTTTTAACATGAGTAACAAGATCACCTTTACCATTGTAATTCTCAAGATGAGGCATATCGAATTTCTGAGGGATAGTAACACGAATGATGTCTAAAGATAAAGGACTACCCATGTCACACGTAGGAATGCTAAATTTGGATTGAGTTAAAGATGCAAGTTGTTGTTGTAAAGATGACACAGTTTGAGCCAAACTAATAATTGTGGAATCATTAGAAGAAACATGTGGCATAGCAATATTGGAAACACTAGGAAAAGTATAAGAAGCAACAAGAATAGAAGACACAACCAGTGGAACATTAGGAATCATAGTTGGAAGAGGATTAGTATAAGTAAAAGGCACACTATGATATGAAGGTTGTGAGGTAGGTAAAGATACCAGCGGAACACTCACAGGGATATGTGCACTTGGGAGAGAAGTTGTTATCAAAGTAGGAGTGTAAGTAGGAATACTAGGTAGAGAAACAAAAGAAGGTCCTACGCTAGTGACAATAGGTGTGAATCCTAACTCTTGAGCTTCTTGAGATAAAGGTTTAACATTCAAATTCATAAGATGAGTAATACTATGTAATAAATTAACACCTTGGACGTTATCACAGAGGACTTTCTTAAGAGCCTCTATAGCTTGGATAGAATCTTGATTATGGTTTTCTTGGATAAGCCAATTTCCCATTTTATCAAGTTCGGTTGAAAGG
>MU223068.1:1700414-1731964 GCA_018584345.1 Thuja plicata | reverse complement strand
TTTATTAATTTTGAATGTAATTGAAAGAACATGCAAGATCTAGCATAAACATGTAAATCTAACACCAAAAAGAAAGAGTTGTCTATCGCGGGTTCACCAAAATGTAAAGGAAGAAAAATCTTCTTTTTATTTATTTATTTGTATTAGGGTTTGATTGTGTATTTCCCTAACCTTTACATTTAAATTGTAATTGTGTTGAAATGTGTTTATGAGCAAGATAAGATGTTCCACCTTTATCCCCAAGTCCACAAATGCAAGATCCAAGTTGATCAACCCAAAAGAGGGATTAATGCACAAATGATTCAACCATTTGGAAATGAGAGTAAAGAAGAAGATCTTAAATTCTGTTAATTGATTATATAGATATGATAAATGACAACAATTGAAAAGGATGAGAAGAAGAACCAACCTTAAAGAATTAAAGATCAAATAATGTTGTTTTCTAAGGTCCATAGACTGTTTCTAGACAATATGAAGTATGATCTGGAACTGGAACATAGAGACAAACAAAACCCAGAAATATTTTTCCAATCTGACACTATCTTATGAAAAAGGTCGACCTTGACCCACAAATGTCACCCCTAACCCAATAATGTCGACCCTGACCTGCACAACGTCGACAGAAAATCTATTCATGGAGCCCAAAAGAAAGTTTAAAAGGGTATCGGGATCTGAGTCCAAATATGTAGTCCCAAGCCTATACCTACAAGAAAAAGAGGTTTGTTTGTTGGGGGGAGGGGTTTTCATCAGTCATACCCCAGTTTTGGAATTAACCTTAAATATATGTAATTGAAATTGCAGAAGTAAACAAAGTAAATGCATAAATTCACCTTGATTGTAAAAAGTCCATGTGGCGGATTTGAATCCGTGGATCCACAAGTATACACCAAAATGTGGAATGTAGAATATAGGATGTCTTCAATCTCTTTCTTGTAGATCTCTGACACCAAGTCTTGAATGGGTTCTTGATTTGGAAGAGGCTTGGAGAAAGGTGGATGGAGAGATCACCAAAAGGGCACTATATAGCTTGAATCCTTCAATGGCCTCCAATGGATCTCCTTCATGAAAATGAATGCTAGAATTCTTGAGGATGGATGAATGCTTCCTTGAATTCTTGCTCCTTAGCTCGTTGGAATTGCACTTGATGATAGTTTGAGAATGCTTGATCACGATTAGAAGACTTAGAGAAAATGAGAGGAGAAAGCTCCCTTTTATATGAAACTAGGGCACAATCTTCTAAGGAGGCCGACATAGGATAATTAAATTCCCACTAAAGCCTTTACCCTTAGGAGAGGACCTATATTAAATATAATTTTGGAATCGACACTTTGGAACCCAAAATAGTCGACCCGAAAGTGGGAAACAACTTTTGCAAAGACTGACATCTGAAAACTGTGGGACCCCAGGATCTGAACCCCAGGTCAAGGTCAAGGTTGATGTTGACCTAGGTCAGGTTCGAGGTTGATGTAGACCAAAAAGGTCAACCCTGACCTTGAGGTCAAAGATCTCAGGTCTATAGTCTAGAATGTAGAAATCAGGTTGGAAAGAAGTGGAAAGTGGGGCAGAATAGGGGGAAAGATAGGTCTAGATCAGGAACCCACTCAAGGTGCTTGACATGACCCCAAACCACTTACTCAGAAGACTAAACCAATCTATCATGGAAGTGCTTCCATTTTATTACTATACACTTATGTATATAAATTGTTAAAATAATATATTGAAATACTTACCAATCGATGAAAATTGTGGCCCCCTTTAATGTGACCATGCTCTCTACAATGTTTCTCAACTTTTTTGACTAGAAGTCTTCGAGTCTTTAAGCCCTTAAAATTTTTGCAGGGACAATAAAATTTTCGATCACCTTTTCTTTTAAAATTAGCCCACAATCTAGCAATTGTCTCCTTATTTTGTTCTAGGTTCATATTGTAAGACATGGCCTTTCTTCACAAGAAAATATTTAGCTATAATTATACCAAAACCTTGTCTTCCATGCTCTGAATTAAGATATTAACATTGTAATCCGTCAAATATAAACATAGTAGCATTAGTACTATCTTGTATAAAATCAAATGTAAATCCATTAAATAGATGTTGATTGCAAAGCATTGTACATTTAATCTAATCATGATTCATATTTGATAGGACTTCTATTCATATTTGACAGGAACGCTAAGAAAGTAAAATATAAAATATCCACTTCAACATTGTTGGAGATAAAGTGATTGTTCTCAGAAAGTTTTGGTGGTGAATATCCACATAAGTCAAACACAAGACAACTAGGAGTGTCAATTTGAGGGCATTGTGTAATTACAAATCACCAGTTGCCACTTGTGGCTAGAGATTACAAAGAACCCTAGAAAAATCCCACAACTTGGAAATAAGCACTAATAACAAGGATATTAGGTTAAGAAATCCCTAAAACCACACTTAGCATTTAAGAAATCCCTACAACCATAAATTTTGTTATCAAATCACCTTCATAGTCTTAAATCCATCATTAGGACAAACATCCAATCAAAAAAACATTATCTTTATTAAGGCATGATTAACCTTTGGCAGCAGATCACAATTCATACACTAATTAGGTCTCTAGGCTCATTAGGCCTTACCATTTCTTAGAAATTACTAAAATTAGTAAAATTGTAGACTCTTAAATGTGTAGACACTTCAAATTATAGACCCTTAAATTTGTAGACACTTTAAATTGTAGACCCTTAAATTTGTAGACACTTCACATTGTAGACTCTAATTGGTAGAGTCGGCCCTTGATCCCATCTTGAAGTAGGCTCATCATCAAATATTGGAGTACCTAAAGAATTAGATTATTCAAGACATTTACCAGAGCAAGATTTGGAGGTAGACCCTTCATCTAGATCATGAGAAGTAGCATCAAATCCATGTGATTGATTTTTAAAAATGTTATTATGCATAGTTTGTTTAGTTTATAGTTTACATAAACATTATCATGACAATTGATAGTAATCTAAGCTATTAATCCTGGTTTTGTTTTTTAACTAGATATTTGAATTCTTATGATGGACTTCAAAGAATTCGATATATGGTTGTTGATATTTGAAAATTTTCTCTTGGTTGCTTATGCTTAGACTGAGAAACATGGAACATGGCAAAATTAGGTGATGACTAAACCCTACTATTTCATCTCTCTTTTTTGTAATTACAAATATATATACTTGATAATAAATAATTCCCTTGGTTGTGGCCCTTATTTATTAAAAAATCAATGGAAAAAATATCTCTTAAGACAATGGGAGAAAAAATAGTAGTTCCTCTTATTTCTTAGGATACAATTCTAATCTATCTTGTAGGAAAACAATTTCTTGTCCCATGACATTTCCTACTTTATAAAAATACATCTTGAAGCTCAATTCATAGGACTATTCCTTGGACACTCTTTAAAACCCTCAATCCATAGGAATATTCCTTGGAAACTATTAGTCCCTAATCCCTGTTCAACCAGGCAACTTCTTATTATCCTTTCCACAACTCAACAACATTAGTTCGTATCATCTTAACCCTAATCCCTACCTTTTGGAAAATTTACATTAATCATGACAATTACACCAAACTGATCATGGCTTCCAATCATAACTTATTTTCTGTCAAAGAACCCTAGCTTCATACTTCATCTTAACATTGTTGTGGGGGAGGATTGAATCATACTATGGTTTACACGTCAACAACCACCAGAAGATAGTTGTATACTTTTTCATATATGAAATGAATGGTTAGTTTCAATGTCAATCAATAAAATATCTAAAGAAATAATCAATGCTATAGGAGTTGGTAATTGTTAAATGATGCCAAATATTGCCACATATAATTAGAGAGTCACAAAATTATATTGATAGTGACAATTCATTGATGACTTATCAGATGAACAAAACCAAAAAGTAGGCAGCATCAAACATAAGACCTATATCATCCAATCATAAATTGGGGGGAGTTTAGGACACACATTGAATTAACACTTCCATAGACAGTCACCCTCAGTAACATGCGGTGAGAATTTTATTAGTAAAATTTAACCATCAAATGAGATAGACTCAACAACTAGTTAGTCACAGTCCAATCAGTAATTCTGAGACTTTCAGTGACTATTGTCAAACAGAAAATATCATTCCCATCAGATAAAACCCCAATAAGAATTAGAAGTTGCAGCATACAACCTATTACCTCATCAATTAAATACAATCAATATCCCTACATTTGCTTAATATCCAGTTTCCAAAGAAGATAAACAACAATAGCAATAGAAGGTTAGACAGGAAGTCTTAAATGACTCTCTAATTTATCTAGAGGCCAGAATAGAGTTATCAATTGAAGTAATCAGAAGCAATTGAACAAACAAGATAGCAAGTCAGATCACAAATTAGTTCTCAGTAACTAGGTGGAAGAATCCTCATTTGCCATTAAAGGTACATAATTAAATAAGGATAAAATTAAGGACATTTTGAGATTAAGTGTTATAAAGGAAATCAAGGTAGAGAATCAGGTCTACTCATCAAGGAACAAGCAAAATTTTAACTCCACACCAAGATTCTATATAGAATTCAAGATTCAAGATTCTACACCACACCAATAAAATTCATAACATTAAAAAATCACTGTACTACTTGTTCAAAGACAAATCATCTAGATCAATGTACACAAGTATTTTTTTAAACTACCCAATAGATTTCAAATAAGTTATCCAAACAATGACATATTCAATGTAAGAAGAGTATACTATCAATTAACCTCAACAACAATTTTACGATCTCCTTAAATTCCTTTAAATAAATTGCATCAATATCTATCAAAACATTAAAGAAGCAAAAAAATTTTCCCTTCTTTTCAATACATTCAAAATATATAGCTAAATACCAAGTGACCGTCCTTGTAATAATGGTCTCTTCAAGATGACCATTTTGAAAAGAAACTTGTGAGTCATTTAAAACATAAAGAGGTGGCCCTCCAAAGCCTATAGCTTTTGTTTCCAAATATGGAAGTATACCTTCGCATGCTCACTAATTTCAACATTGAATGAAATTGTCAATCGTTGCTTAGTTGTTCTTGGAATCCATGGATGTAAACCTCTATATACTTGTAACTGTCTCCACAACCTCTTGTGGCTATTATGGTAGTGAAATTTTCTATGACAAAGTATTTTTTGCATTATTCTATATTGTTGTTCATGATTTTGATCATTGAAATTATAACCATCATTTCACATCATGATTGTTTCTTTGGATGTTGTTGATCATTACTTTAGGTTTTGCAGTTAATTGTTTAGTGCTAAAAGATCTGACTGTTATGAGGGCTCTTATCAGTGTTCTAGGATAGTCATGTTATTGTTTGTTTGATGTCATATCACTCTTGAAAATATGCTCTATTCAGATTATTTGCTTCTCTATTTGTCATGGCAATGTCTTGTATCTTTCTCTTGATTTATATTGCTTTGTGTTCACAAGAATTTACCATCTCTATCCTTGTCTTTTGATATCACCAAATTTTTGCGAAACCATTGTCCATTACCATTCAAGATCACTATTTATAATCTTGGACTGCAATATCTTAAATGTGTGCTATCATTGGAAAAAACATTCCTCTCTTTGTTAAGCATTTTCACATTCCTCTTGACGATCTACTATTACTCTTTCAACTTCGTGTGTCTTTATCAACAATTATTTGGATAATATTGTGACAGAATTTACACTGCTATGGAACTTCTAATCTATATTGCATTGATTCCTTCATTCCTAACTCCTTCTCTTAGCATTGTCTTATACATTTGATGTTATGGTGCTATATTGTCTATTTTTCTATATATATTCATTGTTATTTCTCTAACTAATGAATATCACTGTTATAGCCCTTTGAAATCAATATTTTGTCTTATTATTTTCACCTCTCTAAATCTACATCTATATGGAAATATGCAATACTTTTATTTAATCAAATTTTTTATGAAAAATAAGTACACCATGACTTCTTCCATCCTCTTTAACTCTACATCTGCTTGGAAACTATGCCCTATTTTCTTGTAAGCAAGAAATGTGATAATGAGATTCCTCTTTCATCTATACTATAATACATAAAGTAACTTTATAAGGGATGAAACAACTTAGGTTACATGCACAATAACTAATAATATACTAACAGTAACAATAACTAAATTTGACTTCACAACACTTGGAAAATAAATTTGAGTTCATAAGGCTTGGAAAAGAATGCAATGGTCATCCAGCTCCATATTATTATTTAATGACAAAAGTTTCTAAGGGAAGATAATTTGTTTATCTTTTCTATTAATATTAGGTTCAACAATTGTTTTCCTCATTCAAAAAGTTAGCATTCATAAACACTGATCCTTACGTTATATTAGGTTTGACAAAAATGATTTCCACGTACACTAAGATGAAACATTTATGGTAATCATAATTGAATTTGAATTGACAAGACTTAGAATTCAAAAATTAATTCATACCTTTCAGACTCTTGAGTTCAATCCTAGATTTTGAGGAATTCACTAATGGTGGATGCACACCAGTTCTTAGAGACAATCTTGTTACCAAGGGATTACATCAAATTGAAATTAAGAAACAATTGCCTCTTGGATCGTAAAAAAAATAAAAATCTTAATCATCTCACATCTGACTATGTAGCACAAGGTTTATCCTACAATAGAATAGATTTAAGGAATAGCATGAATGTACATTAAAACCACCTCTTCATAAGTTAATAATTTTCAATCTTACTGATCTGTCTAGTCATGACGGCACTAGATATCATAGAGCCACAAATAGATGGAAACTTTCACCTATTTGAAAAATAAGTACACCATGACTTCTTCCATTCTCTTTAACTCTATATTTGCTTGGAAACTATGCCCTATTTTCTTGTAAGGAAGAAATATGATAATGAGATTGCTCTTTCATCTATACTATAATACATAAAGTAACTTTATAAGGGATGAAACAACTTAGGTTACATGCACAATAACTAATAAGATATTAACATTAACAATAACTAAATTAGACTTCACAACAGTCAGAAAAGAAATTTGAGTTCATAAGGCTTGGAAAAGAATACAATGGTCATATTTTTCTATATTATTATTTAATGACAAAATTTTCTAAGGGAAGATAATTTGTTTATCTTTTCTATTAATATTAGGTTCGACAATTGTTTTCCTCATTCAAAAAGTTAGCATTCATAATGCCCAAAGAAGAAAACAATGATCCTTACATTATATTAGGTTCAACAATAATGATTTCCATGCACACTCGGATGAAACATTTATGGCAATCATAATTCAATTTGAATTGAAAAGACTCAGAACTCAAAAATTAATCCATACCGATGACGATGCATATGCATTTCAGGAAGACAATATTATTTTCTTACCGATATACATTAACATATAATATTTCTTTTAAATCCATTTTGTGTTTAGGGATAAACACTAGAAAGCCACAAAAAACACACACACAAAAAAAACATATCTGTTATATCATCAAAGACAATAATTATTAGCCTCAAAAGAAAGAATTGGTAGTGCAAAGGAAAATAAGTTACAATCAATATTCATATAAATAGAGATAGATGTGTCCTAACTTATTTTACAAAAGACACACTTCATCTTCTAGTAATTTGGAGTGAGGGAGGGGGACAGTGGTTAAACTTGCATGAGAGATAATTAACATACATTTTTGTCAATAGCTTGCACACTATTACCAACACCAATACTTGAAACATAGGAATCAAAATTTGAGACCATAAGTATGGTGAAACTCTACAAAAAAAAAGATCATCAATATGCTTTGAGCACGAAATCATTAATTCATGAAAATAACTTATAAATTTATCAACTCATGTATGCTTGGTAATTGGTACAATTATCTGCAGAGTTAAAATAATATATAATATATCAGCAAGCATAATGCAGGGGATTTTAGGATTCACGAGTTGCTGGTTTGGGCATTGATGTGGAACCATGAGCACAAGAAAATGCTTAGCAAAGTTGACATAATGGAGATATTTGAGGCATCCACCATTATTAAGGTATAGGAATGTGAATACAAACATCAAAAGTTCTTCTCCTATGCTTAAAATGCTTCTTGCAAATGCCATGAATGGAGGCTAAAGAAGTGAACTTCCAGCAATGAGATCATAGGAAAGTGCAAGGCTCACAACAAGTAATAACCATTGATTCTTTGTGGATAAGAAACATCCAAAAGAATAATATTGGACCACACGTTTCAAGAAACTCAAGTCATCTCAATAAAGGAACACCTTCACAAACTTATTTGAAAATGTGCATACTGGCTATCGCAGTTAGGGGGAGTGTACGAAAGATGGTCAACAAATTGGAGATTCCTAGAGAATTATGGTTCAGGAAGCTCTTGAAGAAAAATATAGATATCTATGATGTATTTGAACTATTTGATTAAATGCTTCAAAGGATGGTGTTCATTTTAACTGTTGTAGCCTTGAAATCAGTGTGGACGAGCTTCAAAGAAAAATGGACTTTGCAAACATTGCGAGTGCGATGACTACATGATTTGTAGAGGTTGTATTTGATGAAATATTCAATCTGTATCTGGAGGAGCATGCACGATAACTGTAGCCCCAATTTTCCTTGTGAAGAAGTTTCTTTCTGAACTATATTCATTGTCATAAAATTCCAATTCATATTTTTTTCAAAACCTCTATGTACGCACGGATGCATCTTGAAATGAGGTTCCAAACCACAACCTAGAATGGGGAATCACATCTAACAATCCCACTTAATTCTTACATCCAAGACACAATAGATCACCAACATAAGATTGTAAAGGATTGTGAACTCTGCTAAGTCGATAGGTTTAAATAAAAGTAAAACCCCAATCGAAGGAGAAATCCATACTACTCTTGGTGATTTTGATAATGCTAGAGATAAAGTGATTACCTAGCTCAGTAGATGCAATATTGTCATAGCTGGGACCTCCAAGAAAGGTTTGTTCTCTCCAAGAAATGCGGCCTCAAAGAAATGCGAAAACCATTTGGAAGTAGGGAAATTATTATCGTTGATTACCAAGCTCAGTAGATGCAATATCCTCGTAGCTAGGACCTCCAAGAAAGATTTGATCCCTCCAAGAAATGTAGAGCCCTCATCTATTCTCAATGATGCAAAGATAATGATAAGAAATCTTTCCTTTTTTAAAGTTATATCCCCGTGTTGGTCATAATTACAACCAACACGGGCATTGACTCTTATGTTGTCGTAATTATGAAAAAAACAGGAATGGATTAAAAAAAATCAAAACTTTCCTTCCATAGTCTGACCAAGGAAAACAAATGTAATGCATGGTTGGAAATTCTCGTCAAAAATTGGGACCAAATGTACTAGTGATTCCATCTTTGTATTGGGTACTATATGGTGTGGGTTTTCATCTTGTTTTGCTAATTATAACTGTTATAAGATAACCTATTATTGTTTGGAGCCCTATCACTTTTTCTCTCTTCAGACTTCATGTCTTTTATAGCACTTACTTGAGCTGGTTCATACTAACATCCTCCTTAGGCTTGGCATTTGAAAATATGTCTGATTCTTTTTAGCAGGCTTCCAGTCATCTCTTCTATCCAACTTCCCAGATACCCTCCTATTGGTTTCTATATTGAGAGTTGTTTTCTAAGCTTCCTTGACAGTTCTAGGACTTTTGTCTCTTAGGAGGTATCCCATCTTAGAATCAAATGCATTAAGATAAGTAGCTAGACATACCTTGTCATCAAGTCTCATAACTTGGAAAATTTTGTGCATAGCTCTCTGAAACCTTATGTTGAATTATACAACGTCTTCATTATGATTCTTTTTTACATTGTTGAATTCATTCAACATGAATCCCTCATTGGTATTGTCACCATATTGCTCCTTAAAGCAATCAATTAATTCATTCTTTGACCCTACAAAATTATAGGGTAACCCTTTGAACCAATCCCTAGCATCATCTTCCAAGGACTGAACAAAAAGTTTCATTAATGCATCCTCATGCATAATGTCAAAATCATCCATTATGTTAAAAAAAAATTTCAAGTGCTCTTCACATGTGATTACATTATTCCCAACAAATTTAGGAATTTTATCTCTAATGAGATTTGGAACTTCATTGGGATAACCAGGAATATCAACAAAAGAAAATTGTTTGTACATTTCTGCATGGGTGGGATTTCCTTGAAAAGGATTGTCATTCTGTGAAGTGGTTGGTCTGGTGTTTGAAGTTATAGCTCCTTCAGCACCAAGATGAGACAAGTTGGAGGATTTATGGAGGGAATCAATTTTCTTCTTCATCTCTAAAGTAGCAACATCGACTTGTTCTTTCTCAAGCATTTTTGCCATGATTTCTTGCTCCCTCTAGATCTTTCAAGATCAATGTCCAATTTAGACAATTGATCAACATGATCTTTGAGATTTTTGGTTTCATTTATTGAAACCCATGCCATTCCTTGCTTTCCCTTATCCTTAGAACTCCGAGCATCAATATTTTGGTGAATAATAGACCCTTCTTCATCCTCCTCAAATCCTTGAGCATGACTTGTTTCCTATCATTTTAACAGTTGTCTTCTTGATTTATGAGCCCTAATCTAAGCTTTCCATTTCTTATTGTCCCTTTCTTTATTCCTTTGTTTTATGATGGCCAATTATCTTTTGATAAGTTCCTCCTCTTCATCAAGCTCTTCAGAGGAAACTTCAGAATATGAGATAGTGGTATCAGTCCAGTCTTCCTCTCTCATCAGGAGAACTATAATCTTTATATGATCCTAGTCCCAAGTTTGCAGCCTTAGCTTCTTCATATTCATATGTATTTCCTTCTTGGATGCATTGAAATGGTCTTCCTTCTCTAATGTCCTCCCCTTGTGTTTCAGCCTAAGGGATTTTTCTATTACCTCCTCCTTTTCTTGGCTGGTCAACTTTAGATGTAGCTGGGATATCATCTCCCAATCTATCTTCAGGATATCTCTTTGAATGAGACCTGGTACCTCTATTACTCATATTGGAAAGTGTGTGACAAAATGATTTTTAATACTCAACACTATTACAGAGATACTCAGAGTCACCGCCCAACACTAGTTGGGATCACAACACTAACTGATATGAATATTTGGAAATAGAGAAGTCTCAAGATAAAACAATGACAAAGGACCAAACTTGAGAAACTCTATGCTTCCAATGATCAACTTACTGGTCAGTTATGACAATTTTACTGCACTGCCCCCAGCAGAGTTGTCATTTTGTTGGTGTTAAAAATTTTTACGCTTTGAGAAGCAACCAATATATCTTAAGACTGATATTAGGAGGGTTTAGCTCCAAGTGTAAAAGCTTTGTAAGATAACTAGACCAAATATAGGGACAAGCATACCCTCTGCGCTTCTTGATCTGCAAAACCAAGGTGGGTACACCTAAACTAGACAAAACTCAACTCTTTATAACACCTTCTACTTCTGGATTCAAACAATAGATTATGATAAGAAAGTACTAAATACCAACCAAGCATTCATTGACTCTTCATTACCATGGTGGAATAACAACAAACAACTGTAAATGTAAAGCATTTTGTAATGAGTTTGATTAAATTTAGGGATAGAATATAGCCAAACCTATTAGACATATATCTCCATAGGATATACTAGTTCTGGATCAGTGCCTTATCCATTGGGTAAACTCCTAAATACAATACTAAAACTGAAACAACCTCTTGGTATAGACTCAAAGCCATAAACATAAATCTCTCAGACTACACACTACAAGATCCTCAAGTAGATAATCCAATAGAATCAATGTAATATCCAAAACATTTTAATTTGATCTAAGGTCAAAGACTTATGGAATAGACATATGTATAAGAAAGACTCATACAGTAAGCCAGAAAACTTACAACTCATAGAGATAACACAAAGGAGAGACTTAAATCTAAGAAGACATATATTAAGTTTAATGAAATCTTGTTTCTGCATCAATATGACAAGGAAATACAAAATAAGATAACATGCAAAAGATTATACAAATTTCTATTATGTTTTTACACAATCTGAAAAACATCTGCTATATCCTATACCAGAAACAAGTATAAGCCTAATGATTTCTACTCTCCCAATTCCTCCAGCCCTTTCTAAATGGTCTTGAAAATTCCTTTATACGAACAGGAATGCAACAAGCATCAGACCATTAAGGGTTAGGGTTACAACCAATCATGTCAATACATTAAAGACATTCAATTTTGATATCAAGTTGAAACCATAACATTCTCTTCAATCTGTGCAAATCTGATCTGAAATCAATTTTCCCTAGTCCATGGATGTGAGTGCAGTACCCTGAGGTGCAAGAATTTCCATGACATGACACTGAGAGTAGCTCACATAAATGCTAAAAGACCAAGCTCCTCTATTAAAATTTATCCCTCTGATATAAAACTCGTATATGTCAAGTCTAGTCATGATTATATCTCGCCATATCAGATTCCAGCCTCTACATCTTCAACAACTTTGTAATATCGATCTACAAGATTAGATCACAATAGTAATGACTCTGAAACAAGATCTGAGTCCACTGCCATGAAACCCTCTACGAATAGAGTCAAATATTTAAAATGCAGTTTACAATGGTCACAGGTGGTGCGGAACATGACATGGATCATTGAGATCAAGCCTCAGGGAAAGTTTAAAACATTGTCATTGATTCCCTCAAGTTACCCGGGCTCTCGGATCAGATCATGCCAAGTGTCATCATGGCACAATGCCTTAAAGAGTATCTCGTTTGCATCTTTTCCTTAAAGATTTACACCATTTATCAGATCTTTTCAAACTTTTCTGGACTTTACTTCATTACCTTGGCACTCATCAGACCCACAAGGGACACGTGGTCTCCAGGCGCAATGCCTTAAACAATAGATCTCAAGCATCTTTTCTTTGAGCCTTAGCACTGACCGCAAGATCTTCTCAGAATTGATCAATCTTTACTTTACCTTTCAAACTTCATCCCGGCCCCACCATAGACACGTGGTGCAATAGCGTAATGCCTTGAACGTTAAAAACCTTCATCTTGGCCTTTAATCCTTTACGCCTATTGTTCGATCTAAATGAACTTGCTCGGAGATTAATCAATCACAAACAAATCAACCTCTAACTCATCTTTAACCCTGGGAAGTCAATTTCTTGTATCTCCAAGTCGCCAGATGAATTCCCTAACCCTTGTTCCATTCTAAGATCAAGCACACACCACATGATCAAAACAAGATCTACAATTATGATTTTGTCTATACAAACCTGTAATTGACCCTGAGTTGCCTCGGTCTGACTCAGAGTCTATCTGGAGATTCAGAGATAACGTAGTCTCTAAATCGCTGAACAAATTTTTTACCTTGGGTTATTTTTGGATATTAAGCGTAAGCCCTCTGATTTATCTGTCCTTGGAAACACGTGGCAATATCTTATCAAATCTATACAAACCTGACTCATCCTTTGAGCTAACCATGATCGAACCTGGGTCTTATTTGGAGATTCAACGATAATTGAGTCTCTGAATCGCTGAATGAAAACTTTAACTCAAGTCCCATTACAAGATTAAACGCAAGCCCTTTGATCGTTGGATAAAACTTGACTTTGACTATGATATAGAGATTTAGCGTCAGCCACAAGATGATATCAAGATCGACGATGCGCATGTAATCTTCAAATAGAAATAGCATATTCCATTTTGTTCTGAGATCAGGAGATAAGTGTCTGCGCCAAGTCGCTGAAAAATAAAGAATATTCGATCTTGATCACAAGATCAGGAGACAAGGTAAAGACAAAAGCGCACATGGCTAAAAAGATTTAAGTGGCTTGGAAAAAGTAACGAGAGAATAGAACAGGTCTTGAGGGTTTTAGGGTTTTAGCCAAATTTTGACTCAACAAGAGAAAAGGTTCTAGGCTAGAGACCAAAATAATTGCAGAGACATGAGGAAACAATGGGGAATCATGAAAATTTTACCAAGTGATAACATACAATCAAGCACAGAATGTGCAAGATCTCAAGCATGTATCAGATGGCACTTTATTTCAGTGCGTTTGAAAAAAAAGAAATGTGATAGAAATAGATGTCTACAATATCAAGGAATGACAGAAAGTTGTAGAAACATGAATAACAGCTAAAAAGAGGTCATCCTATGCATAGAAAATGATCCCAAGACCTAAAACATACAAGATATCCACCAAATTGCAAAAATGCAAAAAAATGAATAAAAATACCTAGAGCAGAATCTGGGTGTGAGACCTATGAAATAAGATAGAGCACTGAACCAGCTTTCCAACGCCATGTAAAAGTCAAAAAATGGAGTCCGGATGAGCAAGATATGGCTCCCAAAGTGCAAAAAAGAACCCTAACTTTGATTGGAAAAGCACCATGTAAGATGACAAAATTAGGAAACCAAACCTTAAAAATCAGGTTAGGCTCAAAAATAGCTTTCTGACGATATCTCTTTTTCTGAAAAAAGATATTGTACGCTCAAGATATGAGAAAAACACCACAAGGTGCTCATTATAAAAAAAGGGAAAGCTATATGACGGGTTGGTGGCCATCAAATTTAACCCAAATCTCAGACTTGTGACTATTGACATCAATGACACATAAACTGAGGTGGCATGAAAACTGAGGCATTTTTTGCCTCCAAAAGTGTGTCAGGGTTGTGCATGCAAAAAAGAGGGCCCAAATTTCAACTTTGTTCAAATTGGACATGCCTTATATGAAAATGGGGGTTTTGGGTCATTTCGGGTAGGATCATGAGGTCAGTTTGTGGCCATAGTGCTCTAAAAAATATCTCCACCCCAAATCCACACAAATTTTTACATATACCTCTCAAAAAACCAGATGTGAAGGGAAAGACCAAAAAAAATCATGAAAAGAACATGGGCATGAAAGGGCAGAGCTCTAATACCATATTGGAGTTGATGAAAAACTCAACCCCATAGCTCCCAAGAATCACCTGCATGCAAACACCTATCACAGAAAAAGAGAAGCAAAAGCTATGGAGGCCAGAAACAAGAGATCTGTGAAAGAGAAAACATCCTCAATTGATTCAATAATAATGGAATTGGAATTACAAAAGAATTGATAATTACAAAGTGATCAATCCTAATAAAGGAGATCAAAACCCTAAGAAGGGTGGAGAAACCTAGGTTGCATGAATAATTAATAAAGAATTAATTATTGCATACCTAAAGTTTAGCTTAAGTAAACTAGAGATAAAAACGTGACTTAATTATTAAATCAATAATGATTTAATTATTAAGTGAAAAAGGTGACTTAATAATTAAATCAATAATTATTTAAATAATAAGTGAAAATACCTTTTTACTCTAACAAATAATGTTATAAAAGGTATAGATGTTTCTTTTTCTTATGCTAAAAGTCATTACCAATTTATAGAAAAATGTCATACCCCATTTGTCATACCTAATGCCTCGTAAGAACTTTCCACGTGTTGATGTATGGTCAATGAAAAACTTTAGTTTAAGGTAGACATGGATAGTTTAAGAAAGATTAGGATAAATTAGGGATGAATTGTATCTAGTGTAACATGAAAAACTACTTGGAAGATAATTAATGAAATCTAGAATGGATAAGGAATGGTTAAGGATGGTTTGATGTAGAATAGGAATGACTATGGATGGTTTAGGAATGGTTAGACCTTAAATGACTTGGATTAAACTCAAAGTTTTAAGGATGATAGATAAGGTCCCGGACTAAACTAACATGCAAATGTAAATTAATTAGCAAGAATATTCTTTAATCATTAAAAACAATTAAATTGTACCTACAATCATATATAATCATTATATCAAATCTTGCATGTCTTTTAAGTCAATCAATGTTAAGTTAAAAAGTCACCATACTTGAAAATTTGTAGCCTTTCTTGTCAAGAAAAACTTGTTTGAGTGTGACTTTTAAATGTTTGAATTGGAAAAAGTTAAATAATTAATTAATCTTTTATATCAACATTTTTAGTCAAATTGGTCTCAGTCCACTACTTTTCAACCAATACATAGATGACCATAAGATGTTTAGCCAAATTAGTTTTGGTCAAAATGGTCTTAGTCTTTCGACCAATACATAGATGACCCTAAGATGTTAAGCGAGTTTAGTTTTGGTCAAAAGGGTCTTAGTCGAAACCCTTCCAGCCAAACATATCTATGTAGCATTCTTGTTCACAAGCACCTCGTTAATTTTTAGAAATTTCTGAAACTTCCCACTTCAATTGAATTTTTATTTAGTTAATATAAATTTTTTTAAAATCCTAAAAGTACCCTTTTATAAAACCCAGAATCAATAATCCAAACATATAACTTTTATATATTATTCACAATATTTTTTAATACTAAAAAAGGTTATTAAAATAAAAAATGAGGCTAATTAGAAATTTAAAGAGAACTATGAGGCTAATTAGAATTTTTAAATTTTAATACCACTGTTTGGTTGTAGATTCTGTATGCGTGAAGGATGGTGCGGCTCAGGGCAGGCATTTGAGTGCACATAGTGTCCCATTTGATGAGAATAATTTTGATGAAGATAGACTAATCAAGCCTTCTCTTCCTTTAAATACATATGTGCGAAATAATAATAATAATAATAGCAAGGATTTGTTTTATTATGATGACAGAAACTCTGGTGGGGCAGTTGAGAATTCAAACTATAATGAATGGACACCTTCTAGACCGGGGTTTTACACTGATAGAAAGTCTTTGCACTCCTCTGTATTTAATTGAATATTGGAAACATACTTATTTACATCCATGGCGCTCTGATTTTTTCAATTTCAGCTACAGTTTCCCTTAACGATACGTGTAGGAAATTGTTCTAAATCTTTATTCTTGTTCATCTATTTTTGGGCAAGAACAATAGGCTGTAAATCATTTAAAGCTCAAATGCCCTTTTGTGTGCTTTTGTAATGAACACTGGAGAGAGTTGTATGCTTTTCCTCCAAACTTTCTTTATGTAAATACACTAATCCAAACATACTTCTACGCCTATAGGTTTCCATTTTTTTGACTGGCACTTTTGGCGAGTGAGGTTTAAAGCTGAGTTCAGAAACAATTGCATAAAAATTCTTGTTTCAAAATATTTTGTTTTAAAATGAGAATAATTTTACTCATAAATAGCATGGTCTCACAAAAATTCAACAAGAATCTTTCAAATCCTAAAGAAAGAACCAACTATTTCTCTGTTCAATTTGTCATACCAGTGGGGCTTCAATGTCATACCAGTGGGGCTTCCACTGATTGTGGAATTAGGATTTTGTGCTATAGAACAAACAAATACACTCCAGATGGTGAAGTTGAACCCACAAACCCCCTTCTTGTTTTTCGCAGTGTCTACATTTTTTAACATTTCATTAGTTTCAATCCACAATATTTCAAACCTCTCAAGAACTTTATCAATAATAATAAATAAACACCTTGAAGGAACTGCAACAAGTGAAACAGAGGATAAAAAACCATTAAAATATGTTAAATTCTTAAAAGTTACACCAACATTGCCCCCAGCATCTCAACGATCTGCTTCACACTTGGTCTGGTTGTGGCACAAAAACGTCTTATGTACAACAGGAAATGGTTCATTCATATCAAGCATCTTCTTCCCAAGCCATGGACGCACAACTCTTCGTGCGTCTGATCTTCCAAACTGGAAGCCTCTACAAAGGATAGACCAATTTTGAAGTCATGGACGCACAACTCTTCGTGCGTCTGATCTTCCAAACTGGAAGCCTCTGACAAATGATAGACCAATTTTGGAAGCCTCTGACAAAGGGTAGATCAACCCACTTCTTGTAGAAGCTCAGATATTCACCGTCACTTCTCTTGTGAATACTGCATTTCACGCCATCTTTCCAATTCCATCTATTCTAACAAAAGGCATAAAAATAATTTTCCACCGAACTCTCTGAAACAAGTTTGCGGCATCTACAGTCATTCATAATCCTTGAGGATTTGGCCAGAATGAAATGAAACTTTGTGTAGCGCCTCTTTCCAATTCTCGAGCTTTTCTCGACTATATCTCTTCTTCCTTTGGTGCCCAGCAAAAGGTCAACATTGCAGAACAATTCAAGATTCTGCAGAAACTGTGTCGTGGTCTGAAGGATGCCTGTGAGAAAAAATGGGCAGAGTTTGAAAACAGAACACAAGTAGAGAAGAGATTGCTAATGGAACACACACTATCAGCTTTCATCAGTTAATTACAGGCTAAGTTGAGGAAGAATCAATTATGCATCATGAATTCAGTCTCGTTCATGGTCTGCTTGGATAATTTATGTGTTCTAACTTCTATGTGGTGGGACAAATGAAAGCGACCTCCTCTACAGACTAAATGTGTGGATCCTAGCCTGTCTTACACACTAAATGTGTGAAAGCCGTATTGAAAGCGATGTGTGAATGAAACTGTTACTGGAAACCTCGTGGCGAGAAAGGAGAGGTTGAACAGTTAGCCATGGCTTTCACATTGAAATCCGTACAACATTCTAACCTCAAACGTTTCTCATATGATGCACCCATCATATTCACCTGAAATATTATAAACTAGCAATAGCACCTTAGTGTGCAATGGGTCGGCTGAAGATATTTAAAGGGTCGTTTAGAATAAAAATAGTCTAGTTTTGCATATACTAGTGTCTTAGAGGAGAACAATTAGTAGGTCATTTACCAAATAATGTTGTTAATGCAATAAAGGATGAATGGTGAAGTGACTCTTTTATTGTCTTTAGAATTTGCAAAGAAAACCTTGTAAGAAAATGATGATTCAACAAGAAGCTTTACAACATTCACTTAATATAAACAACACAAAGACAAGATGATTCAAAATAGCAACAAATAAAAATTGAGATTCCTACATTATTATTATTATTATCATTCTTTTAGACATACATTTGCATCAATTGAATCGCAAAACTTTAACTTAGAGATGAGTTTACATAGACCATGTTTATAACTTTTAATCTTGTGTAAAATTTTATTTCTAGTAATGTATAAAACTTTAAAATATACAAAAATTTTAAATTGTGGAAAGATAAACTATCAAGTTTATATTATAGTAAATATTATATAATACTAAATGCATCTATATTATATATAATTTAATATATATTATCTCATAATATATTATAAATTTATTATATATTATATTCTTTTTAAATTTTAATAATACCTATATTATATATTTAAAATATATTACACACACACACATTATTTTGAAACTACAATTTTCCATAATATGTAATTTTGTTTGATCGCCTTAATGTTATGTCAAAGTACAGTATTGCTTCATTCATGTAACCTTGATCTTCAACCTGAAGATCTAGTTTGATGCATGGACCTTTCTAAATTAGGAGAGAAATAAAATTATATTACATTCAACGGTTATCAAATTATTTTAATAATATTTATATTATATATTTAAAATATATTATATAAAATTAAATGCAACACACACCTATTATTTTTAAACTACAATTTTCCATAATATGTAATTTTGTTTGATCGCCTTAATATTATGTGAAATAAAATTATATTACGTTCAACAATTATGGCTAGGGTTTAGACCACAGATTGTTTTGTGTACGGGATGAATGTGAATTGTTAGTGGTAGGTGGGCAGGTGATGGGGAACTGGAAAGACTTTATTCTATGTATTTTCTTACTATATAATTATTAATACATACAAAACTTATCACTGAGAAAAAACAATAAAGTTAATATCATGTAAATGTATATCCCAACAGATTCGCACTAGTTATAAGTAGAGAGAATTAGGTGTACATAATGTCAGATCCTCAATCCAGGAATTGTCTCTGAAGGGAAAAAGGCACTTAACATATTGAATCTTAGATTAACAGGATATAAAAATATTTTTACATTAAACACATAACAACTACCATTCTGAACTGTGTTTGGGCTTTCTTAATAAAATTTCTTAAATTTCTCTTCTAGAGTGTTCCAGTGCCAAGAATGGTTTTGATGTCTTCCATAGAGGCGTTAATGTTTGGTTGGTAAAAGGAAAGCATTAACTATTTGCTGATGCCCTAAACGAAAGTTTTCTCTGCTCGATGGAGAATTAATCAACACTAATCTACTAACAAGCCCAAGCTTTCAAACTCTTTGGCAGATTGTGAACTAGATAGATATCTGGTCCTCCTCATTTCATGGTAGGAGGGAGTCCAGCTGCAGTAGTGCAGCTTTTGTTGTCCATAGAGTTTAGGATTGATATAATTTCATTGCTAGTGATAATTTTTTTTTGCGATATTACAATTGTTTTGTTACAAAGTTTATAAAGATTCTTCAACAAATATATTTATTTAGGGTTATCTCTTTGATCGGGCATGTGAGTGGGCCCTTGCGAAGATTTTCCTTGGGAAATCTTATTCCACATTGCCCTTATGAAGGCTTTCTATAAGCTTTACATAACTCGCCTCTCCAATATGATATCATGAGTAAGACGGACTTCGGTTACATTCTCTTAGGGCCCGTTTGGTGCGTGGTATTAACTTATCCAGAATAGGCCTATTCTAGAATAAGGACCTATTCTCGGATTAATTAATCCTAAAAATGAAAGCTGGAATAAGTTATTTTGTGTTTGGATCCCATATTGTAGAATTGGATTAAGGATTATTTTTCATTTTTTAAATTAATTTGAACAATATGTATTTTTAACTTGTGTACACATATACACATACACATATACATACATCTACATATACACACATTTATACACATACACATATACACACATATACATATGTGTATATATACATGTGTGTATATACACACATGTGTATATACACACACATGTATGTGTATATACACACATGTTTATATACACACACATGTATGTATACACACATGTGTGTGTATATACACACACATGTATGTGTATATACACACACATGTGTATATACACATACATGTGTGTGTATACATACATGTGTGTGTATATACACATGTGTGTGTGTATATATATGTGTGTGTGTGTGTATACATACACATGTGTGTATATACACATGTATGTGTATATACACACATGTATATATATACACACATGTGTATATATATACATACCCACATTAAAAAAAAAGATTAAAAAAAATTTAAAAAAAAATTTAATAAAAATAAATAAATTTGAATCCATAAATAGCTTATTCTCGAATAAGAAATGAATTCCATCTTTTGTTTAGAATTAACTAATCCAAGAATTGGCCCCAAAATGGGGATTAGTTTTCTAATTTGAGAATTCAAAAAATGCCACAAACAGTGAATTAAATTATTCTAGCATTAACTAATGATTATTCCGGGTTAATACCTGGCACCAAACGGGCCCTTATGGTTGATGGTTGTTTCTCTTATTAATGCACATGGTGACATTCTACACTTAGTGGTTGGTGTGTGCACATGTGATATGGAAATGTGGCAATTGGACTTATAATGATGTTTGACCTTTATTTTTTAGTCTCATTAATTTTTCATGTGATGGCAAGTTATCATTGGTTTATTGAAGGATTGTCATAATGGGGTTTTCTTGTCATCCATCTTCGACTATTTTGAAGAGGGGGAAGAACAAAAAATTGGTGATACAACAATATAATTAATCTCAAATAGCTTCATTTATTATCATATTTGTATGATCTAGTTCCTTTACCTAATGCACCTCATAAAGGATTCACTTGGAATTGCAAGAGAGATCATGTCCTAGGAGTTCTTACCACTATGCATGTAGTCGATGACATCTTAGAGTCTATTGTTCATTTTAAGTTCCCCCATGCTCTTTGTACATATATTTAGGAGCTATGGGGATATTTTGATACTCAACCATTCCTCGTTGATCCTTTTCCAAGTGCAATGTGCCTCTTCATCTTTCAAAGAATCATAGCCCTATGATTATTATACTATTATGGATTTTGCTAGTTTGGAGCATTTTGAGACTTTAGATGAGTATGAGGTTTCTTTCGAGGTTCCTAATTCATCTTTAGAGATAGTCGATATCCTTTCATTATATTCTTGATTAGTAGGAGTGTCATTGTCTTTTAGACTTGGCCAAAGGACACATTGTCAGTGCTCCTTTGCATAAGGTATCTATTTGTTTTCCTTATAAGGATTCTTATTTGCCAGACATTGGTTCATTATTTTTGGAATTTCACATTTTATATATATGGATAATATATTTGAGGGGTTACCTCTCCTCTGATGATATTTATTACATTTTTTCTATCATATCATCTTCATCTTTGGATCTTGCTACATATATATTTTCACACAGTTCCAATTTGTCACCTTCTCGCTTGTTTATTCAGAGTGTGACATCATTATCTTTCATGGACAAGGAGACACATGACCAATTTTCAGAGACATCATAATTCTTCATGCTTCCATCTTATACAACATCTCCATAATGAGAAGTATAGTTGCATCTATACATTGTTTTGTTTTTTTTTTCTTAGGAGAAACTAGTTTTTTTTTCACGCACTGGATGAATTTTGTCTTCAAACACTTACCATTTTTGCAGGCGATTATTCTTTGCAAGTGGCTACATACTCTCTCACCTTTCCTCCTATTAGGGAGACATCATTTATATCTTTGTTATGGGTGTAGTTCTTTGGGGGTATTGTTGTTGAGACCTCCATTCACCACTCATGCAATCACCTATGTTCATTTGCATTATCTCTTTTTGGGGGAAGGTTTTAAATTCCCATGAGGCTTTCTAATTTTCTTCATTTATAAGAGATTAGCTACATTGCATTGTACATGAGTAACTAACATGACTTAGTTGGTGTGACCCATCAACACATTATTTTTCACATTACATTCTTCTCCCTAAGTTGCACTTAAGGGGGGATGTTAGAGTAAATTATTGTTTACTCTTTCTTAAGTTCTACATAAGTAGATATTAGCTTTCATTATTTAATATTCCCTAGGTTGCATTAATATTTGCACTAAGGTATTTTTCAATACCTACACTATCTACTCATGCATCTGGTTGTGACACATAGAATTTTTTATGCCCTTAATTATCTTACCGCTTGCCTATATATGCAAAGGCTTTATACAATTGTAGATATCTCAATATCATTTATCTTTCTTGGTGAAATATTTATCTCTTTTTGTGGAAGTTTTTGTAGTTGTGATCATGGCTTGGGAGCATTTCTCAAACAACTTCATGGATAATCTCTCTCTCTCTCTCTCTCTCTCTCTCTCTCTCTCTCTCTCTCTCTCTCTCTCTCNCATGTATACTCTCTCTCTCTCTCTCTCTCTCTCTCTCTCTCTCTCTCTCTCTCTCTCTCTCTCTCTCTCTCTCTCTCTCATGACCATGTGTATAGTCTTCTTATTCATACATCATGGTTATTGAAATTTATTCTTTTGCATTAACATCAATTTTGTATGTAGTGCATAATAAAATATATTTCATTGCATTATATGGATTTTTTTAAAGGTTTTGATAGCAATTTATTTTTTCTAATTAATTTTATAAAACGTTGATTTAAACTCTTATATTGTGTCTACTATGTCTAGCATTATGGTTAATTTGCATTGACTCTTAGGCATGATGATTGAATGGATTTTCCATGAAAGTTTTAATGATGATCATTTCATCAAGTTAAATAGATTTTATTTTAAGGTTGCATCATGCACCACAATTGAGTGATATTTACTCTTACAAATGATGATTTCATGATGTACATCAAGGATCTAGTGGAATTTGTCAAATTGAGCTTTATGAACTTTATTTCAAGGATATAATGACATATTTTTCACATAGATATGATGGTTTTTCTTTAAGATTCCATCAATTTTTTTATATTTTTTAATGTATCATGTTTGAGCAATAATACGTCTTGTACATGAAAACATCAAATATTTGTAACACGTCTCCCACTCTTAGAAAAAGGCTTCTTCAAGAGTCCAAACATCATTTATGATAGGTGAAAAAAATCTCTAAGGCAATAAATATGCCTGAAATCTTGAAACATGTGCCCATGTCCATATAAGGTTTCAGTATGCTTTTGACTGAGGAACTTTGTTTTGGTTTTACCTTCATTGGTTTATCTAATTTTTGGATTTTAAGGAGATATTTTTATGGTCTTGTCTCATTTTATCATGGTAATAGTTATCTTAAGAATTATATGGTTCAGTGTTTTGTGATTTCTTTAGTACAAATGAGTTTGTATCAAGGGTTCGAGCGTGATGGAGGTTGGCACATGTCATATGGAATTTTTAAGTATTAGTTTTGTAATATAAGAAAGTAAATGTTGATTTATTTTAAAGGACGATGTTCATATTTCATTTCTTTATAAAGTAAGAAAGTGGTATAAAATGTCTTGTTGGGGCCTAGGAGGAGTCATTTTAGTTTCCATGCTTTATATTAGAATCTTGATTTACCCTCTAGATTTTTTTATTATCTATAAAAACCTTTTAAAAAGTCCTTGAATCATCCTAATAACTTTAAACAACCCTCAAATAAATATCAAAATATTATTTGGTCTTAGAAGGTGAGAGCCATATTCTATTCTTTTACTATAGTTTATCATAAATTTGATGGTCAAATTGTGTAGGAGAACCCTGTTAGAATAACTGAGAGGGAGGGGTGAATTAATGGCCTCAAAAATATTCCAATAAAATCAACCCAAAAACCTAGTACCACACTTATAAGCCTCTAGTTATCTTCAGTCCTACAAGATGTATGCCTTGAAATAATCTTATCAAATAACTACTGCTCGGTGTTCATTGTTAAACCTTATTCTTAATCTTTACCGAAATGTGTAAAGCCAAACATTAAAGCAATGACTCATAAACACATTTGAAACATGGATTTTTAATGTGAAAACCCTATTAAGGTAAAAACCACTTGGGACTGGTAACCCAAAATTTTCACTCTTCTGAAGTGAGCTCGGCGAAGAGTCAACCCTCTTAAAGGTTACAAACACACTGTTAAGTGTGACCTTGTTAGAGGATTTATCACTAACAGTAAATCACTTGATATCTAGAATTTCACTGTGCTATCTTCATGAATTAACCTTTTGATACTCCTTGGGATGTATCTCAATATATAAAGGATTCTTAGATCCTTCTCAGTTAAGAGACTTTTTGAATTAATGTTAAACTAAAACAATATATGATCTATTCATGTAAACAACTTAATCTTGCAGATGTTTAGATCTATTGTAAGCTCATAATACCTTTTTGATCAATGTTTCTTTTTCTGTTCTTTGCTCCACTTCTTTCTGCTTGGTGATGCTATGCTTCTCTGTTGCTCGATGTCCATAGAAATCTTTAGCTCTGTTCTTTAGCTTGATTGATTAGGACTATATGAAGTCTCTCTTCACGAGTATATCTTTAGCATCTTCTTCTCTATTCACCCCTAATTCATAATGAGTTATCATGTCTCTTTATAGACATAATTTCATGATTTCTAAGTCCTTGAATTTCTTGTTCTTGGTGTGATTTACAATTCTCATCATTCTTGATTTAAAGCTTTACTTCAGTTTTATCTCGTAGATTTCTCTTAGACAAGTGGAATAAAACAACTTTAAAACTATCGCTTATCTCTGGCTTTTAACTTGTCAATGAAAACAATGTTATCAACTAGTTAATTCCTTTAGCTCTTGCCAGCTAAGTCTTTTATCATTTCTAAACTTAAGTTATTTTCTGTGTTTAACATCTTGTTAGCTTCGGTCTTGACATCAGTTATCCTCAGGCATCTCTGTCCGTCGGGGTTGTCTATCTGTCGGGGTTGTCTATCCATCGAGTAACATTGTGGTTCTTCTTGTCTATAATGCTTTCTTGGGTATCACTATGACTTTCCTCTCGGGTTTCTCTATACGTCGGGGTGCATTGTCCGTCGGTGTTTGTTGTCACTTAGTGCATACTAAACTTTTATGCATTACTGATAACATAACCTTTATCTCTCGAGTTCTTTGATGTCTTTGACACTATGTATATAATTAATCAGATTATATCAAGTTGACATCAATGACAATACAATACATTAACTGATTTAATGTCTCGCATTAAATTTTTGTAGCTTGGTCATCATCAACTTAACATCTTCAAACATTTAATCAGTTATAGTTCATCAATTTCTCCCTTTGGCATTGATGGCAACACACTACATTACTACTAATACAATATAAAATATATCAGTTGTAGCTCATCAATCTACCAAACTTATCATTCTATAACCAATACAAATGTCTGGCTCTCGGTAAGCTCTTGTAGCTTAGATTTGTTTCCTACAGAGTACTCTTCTTCAATATTCATTCCCTCTACTGAATAGATGTAGCAACTTCTGATTCTGTCTCTCCATGTGTTGTTGTAGAATCTCTTTTTTGATCGTGTCTCACCCTTTTATTGTTCCTCTCCTTGATCATCTCTTTTTCTTTTGACAACAATAGATATACTCTCTCCCTTAAGTCATCTCTCCCTTAGGATACTTCTCTCCTTTGGATGATTATGATAGATATTTCATATATTTATATAATCTCTCTCTCTTTGGATCTTCTCTCCCTTATAGGTTACATCTCTCCCAAGTCATCTCAAGTCATCTCTCCCTTTGACAACAATGCCAAAGTTATATCGTTTCTCCTTTTTATAATAAACTCCTTGAATTTCCCTATCCATCAGTAATACAATGACTCTAGTGTTCGGTGTGGATAAGTACCTTTCTGTGTACTGATGTATCTTTTCATACCATCTCTTTTCTTGCATCAACATGAATAATCTTCTGATTTTGTGTAGGCTGATGTAGCCTTCTAGTCAGCTTATTGACTAATAGACAAGGGTCGGACCCCCAGTCTCTTTCCAAATGTATCTTTAGGCAATGGCTTTGTGAATATGTCAGCTAATTGTTCCTTCGATTGAACATATTCCAATATCTCCTATTTCTCTTGCACTTGTTCTCTTAAGTAATGATACTTGATTGCAATATGCTTTGTCTTAGCATGCATGACTGGATCCTTTGATATGTTTATTGCACTGGTATTATCACAATAGATAATCACTGGTTCAAGCATTTTCATTTTCATACATTCCAATTGTTAGTAATAACTGAGAGGGGGGGGAGGTGAATCAGTTGCCTCAAAAATTAATCCTTAAATCAACCCTTAAAACTTATAACCAAAAATTATGCCTCTAGTTATCTTTAGTCTTGTAAGATGAATTCCTCCAATTACTTATATCAAATTACTACTTGTAGAAATGCTTTGTAAAACCTTCTTCTATATGTTTACCGATAAGCAGTCTTTTATTTACCAAAACACAGTAAATAACTAGTGTATACCGATCAATCCAGAGTTAGCTATGTGAAATGCAAAACAGTAAAGTAATGAAACATAAACACATAACACATGTATTTTTAATGTAGAAACCCTATTAAGGGAAAAACCACAAGGACCGATACCCTAAATTTTCACTCTTCTAAAGTGAGCTCGGTTAAGAGCCAACCCATGAAAGGTTACAAACACACTGTTAGGCGTGACCTTGTTAGAGGATTTAAATAGATAGTCTGTCACTTAGTATCTGGCATCTAATGCTACCATCCTTGATCAAACACTTGTTAGAATGAATTTAGAATAACTGAGAGGGGAGGGGTGAATCAGTTATCCTCGGGTCTAGATGTAGCAAATAAAAACTTTCTGTTCTTCAGATCTACTCGGTAACAGTAGCATAAATCAATAACTTTAATCATGCAGTTTACTGTCAATTGAAATTAGCTTGTAGTAACATAACAGTAAATCAAACCATAAGCATTCACACAAGTTGACACAAGTATTTAACATGGAAATCCAATATGGGAAAAACCACCAGTAACATGCTACCAAGTTTTCACTCTTCTAAAGTGATGCCCTGTGAGGAGCCAACCTTGTTAAAGGTTACAATAACACACTGCTAGGTGTGACCTGGTTAAAGTATTTAATCACCCTGTCAGGGGTGGCCTTGTTAGAGGACTTAGAACATTCCAATCTGAATGTCACCTTTTTAGAGGATTTATACAAATGACTGTTGAGTCAACCTTGTTAAAGGATTTAACTGATACAATGGTAAGAAAGTAATCAGCAGTTTGTGATCTGGTACATACAACTTACTTTGAAATTCAGATCCAATTACAGCTCTGATGTTAACTTACTAGATAGGCTGCATTGTCATTTCAACCTTCTGATCTGCTTGGAAATCCGTCAAGCAATCACACATGCAACACTCTGCCTCTACCTTTTTCCTTCTCTTCTAGATCATGCCAAACAGTAAATCAACTATGCAAACCTCTTGCATACACATACATTCATCCACACGCAATGAATATCCCCTAAGGTTATCATATACCTCTCTATCTAGGTCAAATAAATCTTTTGTTGCTTAAACTAGATCGTAGATCTTAGGTTAGGTCAGATCCAACGGATCATTCTATCTTTGCATTACATTTACTTCTCCAAACTAGTCTCTAATTAAATCTTGAAACCATGCATTAATTACAGTTACCAATACATTAAATGACATGGATCAATCTTTAATTAACATTACATATCCCAATAAAATCAACTAAGTCAGCCAGAGATCTCAAATCTCATCATTAATCCAATTACTATAAGTCGGCCAACATCACTGTTTTCACTCGGCAATTTCAATGGTGCTTGACATTGAGAAACTTTTGCTCGTCACAAGCAACTTTACTCGGCACAAGCAATTTTTCTCATCATAAGCAACTTTTCTCGGCACAACCCAAACTTGCTCGACATAGAACAACCAGAAAAACTATCATTTGAAAGATAAACAACAAATTACTTTGCCAGATTGCCAACTGATCAAGTACCCTTTGAATTTCCTTAACTCAACCATTCACTCGGTCTTCTTGTTAAATCTTCTTTATCAACAATAGATATGGTACTCAAACAGATAGCAATAGTCTCACCAGTAAAGGTTTGACATCAATGACAAAAATAACAATTGCTTGCATTGTCACTTTCCAACAATCTTCCTCTTTGGCATTGATGGCAACACAAAATATTAAAGCAATGATTTAACAAGCATAGTTACCAACCAATCCAAAAATTCACCTGTGTTCCTTGATATGAACGAATCTTCATTAATTTCTTTAGATTCATTCTGATTCTTATCTGTAAAACATTTCTCTCTTTGTGTCTATAATCACACTGTAATCATCTGTGTCTAATCATCTGTAGACTCCCTCTGAGTAGATAATCACTTCAATGTTTTCAATAGTAACTCCTGCCTCTATGTAATCTTTCCATCTTTTTAATTTCTCTTTCTCAGCAATCTCTTCCTCTTTATAGGTAATCTCTCCCTCTTTGACAACAATGCCAAAGACGCCAATATCTTTATCATGTAGATCTTCAGTATCATGCTGATCCTTTCATCTTCAGTATGACTGATTTTTCTTTTCTGTCCTTGTTCATCTTCACAACTTTAGCTAGCATCCTAAAGTGTGACTTACTGTGCATCAATGTGTCAGATATTCTGAATAAAATATTTGATGCAACAGTACCATAGAGAACTTAATTAGCCTCAGTTAGCGAAATCACCCCCAATTTATCTCATAGATACTCATGAGCACCCTTGGGTAGTGCTTTTGTGAATATGTCTGCTAATTGTTCTTTCGTGTTCACATAATCCAATCTCACTTCTTTACTCTGAACTAGCTCCCTCAAGTAGTGATACTTGATAGCTATATGCTTTGTCTTTGAGTGCATCACAAGATTTTTAGAAATATTAATAGCACTTGTGTTATTACAATATATGATAACTGGGTTAGTGATTTCTTCTTTCATACCTTTCAGTAGTATCTTCAACCACACAATGTTAGAATAGTTAACTATTTCTGCCACATACTCAGCTTCAGTTGTAGATTGTGAGGTGCAGTTCTATTTCTTTCTTGTCCAGGAGATCAATTTCTTTCCTAAAATAAATGCTCCACCAGTAGTGTTTTTCCTGTCATCAACATTTCCAGCCCAGTCAGAATCAGTGTAAACTCTGAGTTCAAACTTGTCATTCTTTTTGTAGTATAGACCATAGTCCTCAGTTCCTCTCAAATATGTCAGAATTCTTTTGACTACCATCATGTGAGTTTCCTTAGGATTAGCAGACAATCTTGCAACAATCCCAACAGCTAGAGCAATGTCAGGTCTTTTGTGAACAACATACTGTAGTTTTCCAATCATTGACCTGTAGAGTGTTTGGTTCACTTCTTTTGTGTCATCATCTTTTGTCAGCTTCTGTCCAGTAGCCATGGGTGTACTCACTGGTTTGGACTCTTCCATTCCAAAAGTTTTCAGTATCTCTTTGATATATTTAGATTGATTGATATAGATACCATTCTTCATTTGATAAATTTGTAAGCCAACAAAGAATTTTATTTCACCAAACATAGACATCTCAAACTCAGTTTGCATCTCTGTTGCAAACTTTTGACATAACACATCTTGTCCAGTAAATATGATGTCATCTACAAAAATTTCAGCTAACAATGTACCTTTGCTTTTCTCTGTCTTTAAGTACAGGTTGTTGTTATCATTGGCTCATGCAAATCCAATCTTGATCAGATAATTGTGCAATATTTCATACCATGCTCTTGGCGCTTGCTTCAATCCATATAATGCTTTTTGCAATCTGCAAACCATATCCCTTTTGTTTGGGTCTACAAAACCATCAGCTTTCTCAATATATACTTCTTCTTCCAAGATTCCATTGAGAAATGTAGATTTCACATCCATCTGATAAAATTTGAATCCTTTATATGCTGCATATGCAAGTAAGGTTTTGACACCTTCCAATCTTACAACTGGGGCGAAGGTTTCACCATAGTCAATTCCTTCCTCTTGTGCATAACCCTTGCATACCAGTCTAGCTTTGTTTCTTGTCACATCTCCATGTTCATTCAACTTGTTCCTGAATACCCACTTTGTGCCAATTACATTTTTATCCTTTGGCCTATGTACAAGTGTCCAAGTTTTGTTCTCCTCAATTTGTTCAATTTCCTCATTCATTACTTGTACCCAATCTTCATTTTCTAAAGCATCTTTCACTTTTTTGGGCTCAAATTCACAAAACACACATGTGTTATATTTTAACTTACTTCTTGTCATAACAGCAGAATCCTTTGACCCAATAATTTTATCAGAATTGTGATTCCTTCTCACGTATTTTACTAGGGTAGGCTCAACCCTTGCTTTAGGTTCATTGTTTGTATTTAGTTCTGGTTGATTCTGTGACTCGACATCTCCATCAGATAGCTCGGCATCTCCACTTTGTGACTCGGCAGGTGCATGCTATTGTTCAGCAGTAGTATCAGGTAGTGAATTAGAATCTTCCTCATCCAGATATATGAATGATCTGTAGCTTTCAGGCTTTTATGTACTTTCAGCTTTATTTCTTTTTGCAAACTCATCAATTCTTACATTTGCACTTTCAACAATTTTGTTAGTATTAGAATTCAGACATTTGTATGCTTTTCTTTTTGTTGAATAACCAAGGAATATACCTTCTTCACCTTTA